>ML995829.1:0-306537 GCA_010093825.1 Teratosphaeria nubilosa
TTAGTGGGGGATAGTGCCGGGAGTCCAGCATCGATGGACGTGGTTTGAAGCATGGCGAGGGAGTCTGTCAACGACGGGGGGAAAAAAAAAAAAGAAATCGAATTAGCATTCTCTGGGAGCGTTCTTACGCAATAACGATTGATGTTAATGTCATGGAAGGAATTTTGTATTCAGCCAATCGTTTGTAATCGCTCAACATACTGTCTTGGGCAAGATACCGCGATCCATGAGGGCCGACACAAATACATGGCGCCATCTTGTTGCTGAGATTTGCCACCTTGCGTCTGCCAAAAAGTGGTGCCTCGTGCCTAATCATCACATCAGCTCCGCTGTCCGAACGTTGGGCTTGGCTGCCTGCGTCAAGGGTCCATACACAATGCAAAGCACCTCGTTGAATCTCCTACATCGATCAAGCTATACCGAGCCCGACTCTCTGCCCCTCAAGCCCATCACTGCGACCTCTCTCGCGCATTCTCCTCCCCTCCATTAATCCTCTTAATCCTCTTTTCTGCAACCCAACAACAGAACTCATCGCACCATTCCAGACCTCCCGATCCCTATCCGCTCGGCCGCTGAAACTCCTCGCACTCAAGCTGGCTTCATTCTCGCTCATGTTGTCCTCGGTCACTGCACTGTCAGGCACCTCGTCGTCCGTCTCGTCGTCCGTGCCGGGTCGAATCGTGTTGCGTGTTACCCGTCCGTTCGCCACGTCCGTATCGACACGTAAGCTTGGCCCGCCTCGTGCGCCGTTCATGTTCATTGCCTCGAGACCACCAAGGCTAGCCGTGCGGATGGGTATCGTGCTTTCCCGTACATCGCTGCGGTGCTCGGATGCAAAAAGGACTCCTTCACCGCCACCAGCGCCCATCGCAGCGGCATTGAATATTGCCGCTGCGTTGCGACCGTCAAGCGATTCGTGTAGACGCTCGACAACAGCTTCCAGGAGTCCGTCAATCTTGTAAGGACGCGCGAGCTGAAGCAACGAGCAGAAGATCTGAGGTGTCGCCAATTGTGACGGCGCAGATGGGAGTGTAGATGTATAGAGGTAGTGTAGGAGCGCCTGTAAGGTCGGTGCAGTGTGCGGCAAGTAGAAAAGCCGAGGCCGTGCTGGAGGTGGCGCAGATCTGGTGTCCGGAACTTCGTTGGCTTGCTGAGAGTTGTTCGTCAAAGTCGTTGCACCAGAAGTCACAGAAGGCGTGATGGTGATGGCAGAGTTCCGGGCGGGGTTGCCACCTCCCGTCATTCTCAAAGTCACTGTATCAGTCTCTGCTGCAGCTATCATGGACTCCTTGAGCAGGCTTGTGAAGTGCCAGCCCCAGCGTCTGACTATCAAACGTGAGTTCACCGGTATGCGTGTACCATCAATCGCAAGGAAGTCCATGTCAGCCAGTTCTCTCACGCTCAGAGACAGGGTGCCTAGTTCTTCAGCAGCATGGGAGAGCTGCCTACCAGATGCCGTCAAGTCTGGCTGCGCGAGTGGCGCGACCGCGCTGGCTGAGAGAAAGCTTGACGTTGGCTCCGCCCGCCTCGGGTTGTCATATAACCCAAATGCTTCTAGCTCCACCACACACATGTTGGAAAAGTTGATTCGCCGATTGTTGTAGTCATCAACTAGACTCCGCTTCCTGTTGCCAAGGATTAAGAAAGCGTTGCGACGGTTCCAAAGCACACCCCTGTTCCAGCTGCCTTGGCTGAAGATGCTGCCACCGGCATCGATACGGCTCCAAGACAGAGTGCGTAAGTCCAACGCCCAGAGCGCGTATTCCTGCTTGGAGGATGTGAGAAAGGTTCCCGAAACCACAAAGTGGTTGTCTATCACACCGCCGTTGGGGAACCGTAGCCCTGGAGGCGAGACAGCTGTGTGCATCGGCTTCTCTGTAAGGGTGCCGTCGGTGAGCCGGACCTGCAGCTCTAATTTGACATCCAAGAAGTTGTAGTTCGAGTAGATCAGCATTGGCGCTCCAGATCCGATGGTATCTGTATCTTCTTCTTCTTCTTCTTCTTCTTCGTCGTCGTCGTCGTCGTCCATATCGTTCCTCGCGTGAGGTCCAGCACCGATCTGACTAGCACTGAGCGTCGCGAGAGGCGTGACCACGCTCCGGTATGCACCACAACTGCGGCCCATGCCAGTGGTCCCTGTCCACTTCAGGCTGCGAAGATTGAACACGCTGATTTGCTCAATGTAATGATTCGCGCTGTCCTGGCCACCGACGACGATCATCTCAGCGCCACCTTTCCCGTCAATGGAGACGCCAAGTGTGCCTTCGTTCGGGTTGCTTCCCTGCGGATTGTGGTGGAGGGCACTTGTTGGCGCGTTTGCACTTGCAAATACTGCTGCGCTGGGCAGGATAGCAGCGCAATGCGCATATCGCCCTTGTGGAGAGTCTGCCGTCGCCACCTTCGTCCATGTGTTGGTCGGGGCATCGAATATGTGAATGTCAGACATCACAATAATTTCCGGTTGGGCATCTGGCGGAGCGTCACCGGGTAAGGGCGCCGGAGACATGCCGCCATAGCAGACGAGCTTGGTATCGCCCAGCGCACACACACTGTGGAAATATCGAGCCGCAGGTACATCACCTTGCGGATTCAGCTTGGTCCAGTGCCTGCGGACGAGATCCAATTCGTAGAGATTCGAAGTGAGCTGAGGTTTCGTTCGCGAAAGTCGCCGCCCACCAAAGACATAAAGCTTATCGCCAAGAATCGTGGTGGTGGCGCCGACAAGCGGATGTGGCTCCTTCCCTGTCGTGCGATGCACATTGCAGACCAGCCCAGAGAGGTTGGCGGTGGTGTTGACGGTGGGCGTTTGAGAGGCTGGCATTGCAGACGCGCCCGCCGCATTGGCCGATGCCTGGGATGCATCGTCGTGTGATGATTCTGCTTCCGATGCCGACTCGTAGTCAGAACGCATGCCGACCAGACTCGACTGGCTGCTATTGGCGCTTGGAAGGTGAGATTGTGAGCCGTTGTTGCTGTGGCTCGCGTAAAGGTGACTGGGCGACTCGCTTGACAAACTTGAAGAGTCCATTGTGCTCGTCCGGCTGGACTCCGGCGTCGGCCTCGACATGGTTGGGGAGGACAAAGCGCCTACGTCAAGGAAAGGGTCAATGACAAAGACCGATTGATGGCTCAGGTGCAGTCGCGGTGGTGTAGCAGGCTGCTTCACGATCGGTTGTGCCCAGCTGGGTATTCTGATCTCCACATGCCTTGGCCTGTCCGTCCCTCTCAGCGTCTCAGCGTCGGACACAAGCCTGTAGCTAGGTGTCACCGGAAAGTCAGACACTGATGGGGAGCTGCTACTGCCAGCAGACAGGCTCGACAGGGTCGATACAGATCCAGCGCGTCCCTCGTTTGGATCGCGTGCTACGGGACCATAGTTGGGTATCACTATTGGAATATGCTTCGGCCGCGTGTCACAGACTCCACGTGGCGAACTCTCCGACAGCTCGAAAGCCGCTTTGCGCCGCAATCGCTGACCACTTTCTCCCGGCAACACGTGCAGTGGTCGATGGGCGCCGCTGCTGTTGCCAGAGCCCTGAGTGGAAGAGTCGGTGGAGGGCGTCGACTCCGCGCGTACGCGCTTGTTGGCGCCTTTGCCAGAAAGACTCTTTTGGTGCTTCTTGCCGGCTCTCCACTTCCTGGAGGGCGACGGGTTAGACTTCTTCTGAGAACAGGTCGACTCGCCTGGCGACGCGCTGCCCGATGACGGACCACTACTTCGCGGATCTGAGGCAGCTTTCCAGGTCAGAAAGCTCGGCAAGCGCAGGGCCGGGCTATGCTCGAGTGGCTCTGCGTCTATGGCTGAGTAAGCTATGGCACCTAGGGGAATGGCCATGGTTAGCACAGGCACTTTGAAGACGCGAGGTGAAATGCCGAGTATGAGGTGTACAGGTACGCTGCCAGAGCAGAGGAGCGGGTGACGTCTGCCCTTAAAGGACAGGCAGGAGCCTGAGACAACGTCGCTCCTTCCTCTCTCCATCCAGCACCTACCCAGCGCTCCGGCGCGATTTCCTCTCCCCCGTGAGGTGGCTTCTGCGAAGAGTCGACCAGCAGCAGGAGCATCCGTTGTGCATCATGCAGCCTGCCGTGTGCTGCGACCGCTTCGACTTGGCTGGACTCGGTCCTGTGTCTGCCAGCGTTTGCTTCGCACCCGTCCAGCTGTTCGTCCGCCACGGCCCGCTGGGAATGTGCAACGTCTAGGGTCTTCTTACCTCGTTGCTAATATAACGGCTCCCTGCTCTCCACCAGACACAGTGATGGAACAATGCTCGCGATGGAGCCAGGCTTCGCTTCCCAGCTCCGCGCCCTGTATGGAGCAAGGATGTTTTTTGGGGGTGCTGTTGTGGATGGACGCCGGCCGCCAAGAGATGCAAGGAATGCCAAATCCAGCTTTCGCGAGGGATCGGCTCCCGCCCACCACGACCGTCCAATCATCGGGCGCATGGGACGCGTTAGCTCACGTACGACCACCGGCTCGACTCCTGCGGGTGCATGCTTCTTGCCCAAACGCACCGCCGTCATCCATGGCGTTTGCACTACCAAAGCTGAAGAGTGTTTGCAAGAGAAACGTCGGCCCAGGTTCTCGGATTCGTGCGCGGGCGATCAGTGGAGACATGAAACGATCACGGCGACATGTGGAAACGGCTACGGAGACACAAGGCCTATGCCGGTGACGTCTCCACTGGAAAACTCAGCGTTACCCCATCAATGCCATTGATGAAGCTGAAACGTGGTGTTTTCGCAGGCTGCGATGCCTTCAAGGTTGTGCTCGTCAACTCATTCCCAGTTCATACCGTGACAATGTGACATTGGCCATGTTGGCCGGAGCTGGGCACGGGTTCATGAGTGCTCGATTCGTGCCCACTGCTTAGCCCACTGACCCGGCCTTTGGGAAATAATTGCTCAAAATTGATACAATAGGGTGTAAGCTTTTTCTTCTGAGCCACCAAAGCATTGCTGCTCGTTCACATGCTCATCGCCGTAGGCGCGAGCGGGAAACCACCGCTAATATCCATTCTCCGTGACCGATTCTCCCCACTCCTTCTCCCACGCCATTTTGAACATGAGCCGACGCCAAGATTCTGCCAGTCAGTTGGCAGACGTCTGCTCCTTGGGGAGCGGCGTGAACCGCAGGTAAGGCTTGACCACCTTCATCTTCGGGAACAGCTTCTCAGCCTCCTCACCCTTGACCGAGGGGTGCACGATGACGTCGTCGCCGGGCACCCAATTGATCGGGGTCGTGACGCGGTTCTTGTCGCCGGTCTGGAGCGAGTCGACGATGCGGAGGACCTCGGCGGTGTTACGGCCGGTCGAGGCGGGGTAGGAGAGGATGGTGCGGATGGTCTTCTTGGGGTCGATGATGAAGACGGAGCGGATGGTGAAGGCGATGCCCTTTTCATCGACGTTGGTGGCGTCTTGGTGATCGATCCTACCGCGCATACGTCAGCACCACGCAGGTTCAGCTGTTTTGGTGCCTCCAACTCACATGTCATATGCCAGGGCCACCTTCCTCCCCTTGTCGCCGATGATGGGGAAGCGGAGGTGGCTGCCGCTGATCTCGTTGATGTCCTTGATCCAGCCGCCATGGCTTTCGATCGTGTTTGCGCTCAGTCCGATGAGCTTGACACCACGCTTGGTGAACTCGGGCTCGAGCTTAGCAAAGGCACCGAGCTCGGTGGTGCAGACGGGGGTGTAGTCTTCTGGGTGGGAGAAGAGGACTACCCAGTTGTCGCCGATGAACTCGTGGAAGTCGATTGGGCCTGCATTGCCCACTGTTAGTCACACGCCTCTTGCTGTGTATCTACAGTCGTGCTTGCTTACCGGCAGTGGTCTCTGCCTTGAAGTTGGGGGCAACGGTGCCCAGACGGAGGGGCGCAGGACGGTCCGTGGAAGCCATGGCGACGCTTGTAGCGTGGTGAGGAGTGTGACGGTTGGAAAGAAGAAGTCGATGCTGTGTAAGGTAGCGACGCGATTGTGAACTTGTAAAAGGTGAGGGGCAGACCTCGAAAGAATGATAAATCTCAGGCCGATCACGCTCCGTCGCCAAAGTTACGCGGTAGGTCATTGCCCCACGCAGGCAATGCGGGCTCAACCAGGAGGTGGTGGCTGTGATGTGCAATCACGCCATTGCGTGTTTTCTAATCGTCAATGGCGGGGTCATTTCTCGTAGACCCTGGGTGCTAGGCGGAGCTACGGCGTGCTTTCTTGTGTCGCTCGCGTCATTCGATATGACTTTCGACAGGAATTGAAGGCAGTGATCGAAGGGCCAGTAGTAGGACACGACCTCAGGTGTTCAAAGCACCCCCACGCGGAGACGAGCCACGCCGACCAGTCAGGCCCGCAGGAAGAGCTTCGCCATATCATGCCTTGGGACCACAGCATGCCAATCAGGGCGGTTCTGACCGTCCGGGCAAGAACTGATATCTGACCCATCAACGATGAGATAGAGATCCGCTGTGCCGCGGTGCCGCTTACGTGATTGTCATCTTCCGCTCCGAACCCATCAAGAGTTGCCCGTCGAGATCACAGACCAGCTACCGCAACAGCAAGAGCTAAATCAAGATCCTGATGACCGCAATGTTAAAGCCTACGTCCGCCGATTTGCTTCAAGCCGTACAGCATCTTGAGTCGACTGCAGCTGCCGTTGCCAGGCGCACTGCAACTCTACAGCCGCACGCACGGGAATAATCCTACATCTCTCCCGCTAGCGTTTGCGAGTAGACGCAGAAGGTAGTTGCGCTTACTGATCTATCCCTCCTGCTACGCATCGTCGAGCCAGAAGCCAGAGGTAGGCCTCGTTGCAACCGACCTCTCTCCTACACTCCGCTTTCCTCCACCCACAATCTGTCCAAATGCGCCGCGCCTTTCGCGCGCGAGGCCACTATGACGGCCACACCGGAGATGGGATTACCTCGGAACTCGATCGAAGAAGCTGAAGACGAAAAGCGCGCACGAGAAGACACGTCAAGTCAATCTGGCGCCCACGAAGCAGGCACGGCGGACGACGAAATAGTGTGGCACTACCTCACCTTCGAGACCGATCTGCCGTGCCCGGCATACCTCTCGCAACCACCACCAAGCCCTCATCCCCCGCCACCACAGTGCCCCGACCTCAACCAATACACCTCCCCCTTCCTCTGGTCACCCCTCCGCAAAAAGCTCTTCACCTGGCTCTCCGCAACCTCGACCATGCTCGCGGCCTACAGCGCCGGCGCCTACACCTCCGGCGAGGACCAAATGGCCGCCCACTGGCACGTCTCGCTCGTCACCATGACGGTCGGCGTCACCGTCTTCACCATCGGCTTCGGCGTCGCGCCGATGATCCTCGCACCGTTCTCCGAGATCAACGGCCGCAGACCCATGTTCGTCGTCACGGGCGTGCTGTTCGTCATCTTCCAGCTGGTCTGCGCCTTGACGCCGACGTATGCCGGGATGATAGTCGCGCGGTTCCTCGTAGGCTGCGCAGGGAGCACCTTCAGCACCATGGTCGGTGGCATCGTCAGTGACATCTACCACGCCAAGGACAGGAATACGGCCATGTCACTATTCGCCGGCGGCGCTCTGTTCGGCACAGGACTCGGCCCAGTCATCTCCGGCTTGATCGCGCAACACACCACTTGGCGCTGGATCTTCTACCACCAAGTCATCGTGGACGGCGTCGTCATGGCCCTCGTCGTCCTCTTCTTCCAAGAAACCCGCGGCTCCGTCCTGCTCTCCCGCAAAGCCAAAGCCCTTAACCAATGGTACTCCACGCTCGAAGCCCACGGCCACTACGGCGTGCTCATGCCCACCACCTCCCTCAAACCCACCCCCCAACGAATCCGCTGGAAAGTCCTCTCGGACTCCGAACGCGCCAGCCTCCCGCACATGCTCAAACTCTCCCTCACGCGCCCCTTCCACCTCCTCCTCACCGAACCCGTCGTCTTCTTCTTCTCCCTCTGGGTCTCCTTCGCCTGGGCCGTCCTCTACCTCCTCTTCTCCGCCATCCCCTACGTCTTCGACACCAAACACGCCTTCACCCTCGAGCAAAGAGACGCCGTCTTCACCGCCATCTCCGTCGCCGCCATCCTCAGCACAATCCTCAGCATCTACCAAGAACGCATCGCGCGGCACTACCTCCCCCCCAACCGCCAAGCCTTCCTCTCCACGCCCGAGGGCCGCCTGTACTTCTCCTGCGTGCAGTCCCTGCTCCTCCCAATCGGCTGGTTCTGGTTCGGCTGGACCACCTACTCTCGCGTCCCGTGGATCGTGCCCGCGCTAGCCGTCGGTTGCGCAACCATGGGCATCTTCAGCATCTACCTGGCCGTCTTCAACTACCTGGCCGATACCTACCACCGCTACGCCAGCTCGGCCTTGGCGGCGCAGAGTTTCTGCCGCAACATGCTGTGCGGAGCTTTCCCGCTGTTCACGCGGCAGATGTTCCACACGCTTACGGATCAAGGGGCTGCGAGTTTGCTGGGGGGCATCGCGGCGGTGCTGACGGTCGTGCCGTGGGTGCTTGTGTTTTACGGGCCGAGGGTCCGGAAGAGGAGTCGGTTTGCGGGGGAGTTGGTCGGGGAGAAATGAGATGACGGGTGCAATATTACGACAGTAAACTACCTTAGAGCTGACAGGATGACCTACCTATGGAGCAACATAAAATTGCGAAAAGAGATCATAAAACGGAACCCCAACCCAAAACTCCCTCAAGCACAAACCCCTCTCTCAACCAGCCAGAAAAAAAAAAAAAGAACCTCACTGACTCCCCTTCTTCGCCTTCTTCACCCCCTTCTGCCCCCCCTCATCCCTCTCCCTCGCTCTCTTCTCCCTCGACGCCTTCCTCCCCGCCGCCGCCGCCCCATCCGGATGCATCACATGCCTAAAAACCCCCTGAAACTCCTCCACACCCTTCTCTACCCTCTCGTCCTTCACAGCGGGCAAATCCCAAGGACCCGGCGGACGCAGCGGCGCAGTCGAAGTAGCGGCAGGATCCTGCTTCTCAGCCGACTGGCTGCGCGCGGGACTGCGGCCTAGCAGCGTGTTGGCGACTTTGCTGAACGTAGTGCTGATGACCGAGGCGCTGCGTTGGGCCGCGGTGGTGGGGGCTTCATCGTCGTCGGCGTCTCTGTCGTGGTCTAGCAATCGCAGGTTGTCAGCATCAGCGACCCGCGACCATGAGAAAAGGGTGCAAGACTCACTGTGCGCCAGATCCGCGTTTATCTGCCGGCTGATTTCGCGCTCCTGGCGCGGCGTCTCGCCGAAGGGGAAGACGTTCGGCATGCGCTGGTACCAGGTCTCGGTGCCGGGGAGTTTCTCGTGGAAAGGGTTGGGGCGGGTGAGGGACTCCAGGTGCTCGGGGTTGATGGGTGAGGTGATGGTGTGGGCTGTCGCGGCGTGGGCACCGGAGTGGAGGGCAGGGCGGGCTGGGGGGTTGGAGTTAGTATTGAAGCTGGTGTTGGATAGGGGTGTGGTTTGCCCTTCCCACCGTTTCCATGCACATTGGCAGTAGCATCTACAGCGCCTCCGCCATCAGCTTTACGTTCTGCGCGATACTTCCGCGGCAGCTCCACCACCCTTTCTTGATACCCGTCAAAGACTCTCTGCTCTTCTGCCGTCGCCACGTGCCTGAGCACCTCCTGCACTCTGTGCCTCACCCCGACCGGCGGACCCGTAATACCACTCCGATCGGGAGGCGGGCGCGGAGGCGGCGAGGTAGATGGTCTGCTTGGACGGTGGGAGGGAGGGAGATGAGGGAAGCCGTGGTCGCTGGGATCAGAGGCGGCAGGGTGGCTGGCAGTTTTGACAACGGGTGCGAAACGTGATGAGGGTACGCGAAAGGAAGACTCACCATCACCACCGACCCCCTGCTGCGCCCTCGAGCTCTTCCTCGCCCCCGCAGCCGCCTTCCTCAAGTTTGCTGCCTCCGCCTCACTCCTCAACTGCGCCGCCGAAGCCGCCGCCTCAGAAGCCGAATGCAAGCTCCCCAACGACATCGCCGAACCCCCTGAACCCCTCTTCGGCGTCACCGCCATCCCGCGCCTGACGCTCTCCCGCCTCAACTTCGTCCCTGGACTAGGACTCGCCGTGCCCCGACCCTTGCCAGGAGAAGTCCGAGGAGTGTCAAGGCGAGTCTGCGCATTATGCAGGATGGGACCCGGGTGCGCGGCAGGATGAGAAGACGTCTTGGCGGGGCGGCGGGAGGGCGAGCGCGTGGGTGCGCGCGAGGATTTGCGCAAGGGCTGATGGACGGTCGTGTCGTGCTCGATGGTGGGACGGACGTCTTCGGCTCCGTCGAGCGGCTCTTCCTCCTCGGGCGTCTGCACGTCAAGCATCTCCTCGTCGGACGCCTCCTCCACACGCGCAGCAACATGCTTCTTCGGTCGTCCAGGCTTCGCACCACCAGTAGCCTTCGCAGTCGCCTTCTTGGGCGAGGAAGCCGCGACCGTCCCGTCCTTTCTCGGCCTGCCCCTTCCACGCTTCACCGGCGCTTCCAGCTCCTCATCCTCCTCCTCCTCGGCACCTGGTTCATACACCGAGCCCTTCCTCGCCGCACGCCTCTTTTTTTCAGGCTCCGGCTCGTCCTCCACAGCATCGTCGTCAGGATCATGATCATCGACATACGTCTTGTCCTTAACTTTAGGCGAGTGCTTCTTGTTCGCAGCCTTCTTGGGTGGCAAATCTGGTTCCGTGACGTAGAGGCCATTTGTGCCTAACGGATCATCGTCTTCATCCTCATCCTCATCGTCGTCGTTGTCGTTGTCGTCATCTGGAGCTTTCGCTGATCCCGTCGTCTTCGTGACAGATTTAGCTGGTGAGGCTGCCTTCTTGCCACTCTTCGTCGCACTCTTCGCCATCAACTCCTTCTGCATATCGGTCATCTTCTTCGTGGGAGTCTTCCTCGCCATATTGCCAGGGGTCTCCTTCGCCGGACTCGCATTTTTCGTGACCTTAGATGGCGACTGGGCTTTGAGCACCTCAGCTTCTTTCTTCTTTGTTGTAGGCGTGGTCTCGCGCGCAGATTTGCGCTTGGGCGCCATGGTGTGATCTGCGCCGCGTGCTATGAGCAAGTCAGTAGAACGGTGTAATCCAAAGAGAATATGGTTGCGACAGGAAGCAAACGAGCATTGTTGAGAAGCAGCAAGGTGTAAACAATGCGATGGCATGTTCGAGCGCAATTTGATGAGGAATGTACCTGGCATGCATGCAAGCGTCCGACTTACACTTGGTCTCTGCATAGAAAGTCATATCCCTGGCTATGGCATTTGCTCGAGAAATCGAGTGGTCGAAGTCGTGCTTGTCAACCGAAGTGCCATACCTCACGGACACCCACCAGTCTCCTCAGCCTCTGCCACCTGCTCCTCAAATGACCTTCCCATAAAACCAGGACATACCCTAGCCCTCTCCACAGACCACAAATTCGCCGCATACCACAGCCTCTCCCACTCCTCCATGTCACCGCAATGCACATCGACCTTTTCAGTCGCACCACCGGCAAAAATTCCACCTCGACCCTGAACCTCGTACCAAAGCCTCTGCCAGAAGACATGCGCATCATTGTTACTTGCAACGAGTTTGCAGTAGTCGTCGACCAGCCTTCCGAGCAACGCGAGACGAGCTCTCTTGGAGCGGGGGAGCCACGGCCTTCGTTCACCTCTCATAGCCCTCGCGATTTCTTCAGGTAGACCGCCTTTCAGGAGGACTCGGTTTGCGAGTTCAGGCCAGACTTCCGGGATTACTAGCAGCTTCCGTAGGTCGGGAAGCAGACGTGATGGTCGGCGGAGTGTGAAGTAGATTTTCGTCTGGGATGGGAGACCGAGGCGGAGGAGAGGAAGTAGCAGGTCTGTGCGTGTAAGGAACACTGCGTCCAATTCCAGATGGGAAAGGGAAGGTAGTCTTCTCAGATAGCTGCACACGGTGCCGAAGGATTTTGGGAATTCAAATTTGGAGTCGTCCTCGAGGTAGTATGCCATGAGACTGATTTTGCTAATATTCGCCCGCCAGCGAGGAAACAGATGGTGCACAAAGTCGAAGAAAGTACCGCAGTCCTCAAAGGCAAAGATATTGCTTGTGTGGAACAGCTCAGCAGCTTCCTCATACCACTTCCTGCAAATCAACAAGATCTCCAGATGCTCCCGCCGAGCACAAATACACGGCAACGACCTGGCCCTCGGAAACGGCTTACTCCTCAAATTGGCATCGTAGCACTCGGTGCAGACCCAGGGATTCAGCTGCTCGGAGGCCCATTGAGAGCGCCAAGGGCCAACGAAAGGTCCCGGGATCCATAGAATACGGTTGCAGGAGCGCCACACGCTCGTAGGCCAGCGGTGGCAGCGCACACAGCCGTCAGTGTTGAGAGTGTAGTCGTAGTAGTCGTCGCGGCAGGCCCAGTCGCCGTCGTGTAAGATACATGCGGGTGTGTGATGGGCGTTCCATTTAACGGGCTGGGCGAGTAAGAAGGAGAAGATGTGGCGGCGGAGTTCCGTGGGTAGGGCGTGGAAGCGGTCGCTTAGGCTGGGAGAGTGAATGGCTTCTGTAGGCTCGCGGTGTAAGTTGTCGTGGGGATGCTTCGTGCGAGCTCGTTCGACGCGAGGTGGGCGGCTGGTTGAGAGATGCTGTGCTATTCGCATCGCCAAGGCTGGACGCACGATTGCCATCAAATCTGGCTCATGTGTCGCTGCTGTGATTAAGTTGATTGCGGATTTTGGTGGTCGCAAAGGCCGTCTCTTGCTCTTGCGCGCCATGTGTGCGTGTACTAAATACCTAGGTATGTGAAGTCGCAAATACTGAACATGGGCCAGACGGTGTGTGAAGAGTTGATATAGAAGATGGAAAATACTCATCCAATAGCGATAGCGCGATTGAGTCACGGCTGCGGTGTCTATATGTGGGTAGGTCTGGAAGCACTGCCTCGCTCATGGTTGGTCGGAGGAGAAGTAGTCCTGACGAGATGCTTTTGCAAGATGACTGTGTCGATTACCGTATGCAGCATGTGCACTGCCTTCTTGCCTCTCTACACAAGGAGGCTATTGCCGTGCGCTGTCGAGGATCAGGTATGCGAACGCAATGCGGCTCCGGGGCTAACCAGGGCATCCCGAAGTGCTTTGCGGGCATGGTCTTGGCAATCTTAAGCTGTCGCGTACTGCACGTTACAGAGAGGAAAAACTGTTGTGACCAAGAAGGAGTGATATACAATAATTCATACTGCAGCGGAACAACCGCGCCCGGAGCTCCGTGCCGCATGTTGTGGACCTCCCGGGATCCCGTCCGGCAGCTCGCTAGCAGTCGTGAGGCCAAAAGTTGGGAGGCGAGATGGCTGCACGCTTTGATGCCATCACCGATCCGTGGGCCGCCATGGACGACGGAGGTTCGCCGTGGGATGGTAGGATCAATGAATTGGTTGATGGGGAATTCATGATTGGACTAACGCGTGGGTAGATGTGCCGTCGAGGTTGCCGTCGAGCCAGCGAGTAGAGCCGGCAGCGGAGGAAACAGCGAGTGGTATGAGGGACACGATGCATGTGAGTGAATTGAAGGGAGAGCGAGAGGGCTGATGGCCGCTCAGACAGCACCACCCCCGCGCCCAAGCCGGCACCGACCGCCCCCGCGACGCGCAAGAGCAGCACCCCGCGAGCCGCGCCGTCCAAATCGCGCACGCCCCGCCGCTATGCCGCCCTCGCGCAGTCCACCACCCTCGAATCGCTCGACGACGACTCGCTGGGCCCGCTGGGTCCCCTCGGCGCCGAAGCAGCCGAAGAGCCGGTCGCCCCGACGCCGCCCGTGAAGGAGCTCGCGTCACGCACGCGGCAGCAGGCATCGCGACCGGGCACCGCCGCGTCTGCCATGGCCTCTTCGCTCGACGACGACGGGACGGCGAGCCTGAACGGGTCGGCACGAGCAGTCCAGGCGCCTTCCCCGTTGGCCGGCGCGCCGCGACAGACCCAGCCGAGCGTCAGTGTCGAGCAGGCAGCCAAGCCGACCTTCCACATCACCGTGGGAGACCCGCACACGGTGGGCAACGCAGCAAACAGCCACACCGTCTATTCCGTCATTACCCGCACCACGAGCAAGGCATACAATCAGGCATCATTCACCGTAACCAGACGATATCGCGACTTCCTGTGGCTGTACGAGCGATTACACGACAATAACCCCGGGCTGATCGTGCCGCCCCCGCCAGAGAAGCAGGCCGTGGGTCGCTTCAACGCAGACTTCGTCGAGAGCAGACGGCAGGCGTTGGAGAGGATGTTGAACAAAACTGCCTTCCATCCCGTCCTCCAACACGATGCCGACCTCAAGACGTTCCTCGAAAGCGAGAACTTCAATGTCGATATCAAGCACAAAGATCGCAGAGACCCGCTGCTCGGAAGCGACAGTAAGGGCTTCATGAGCTCCATCGGCATATCATCGGGTAGTGGAGGCAAGTTCATCGAGCATGACGACTGGTTCCACGATCGACGAATATACCTTGACGCCCTCGAAAACCAGCTCAAGGCTCTGCAAAAGAGCACAGATACCGTAGTCGGGCAGCGGAGGGCGCTCGGCGATTCTTGTGGCGACTTGTCCATGAGTCTGCACAATTTGGCCGCTGTCGAGTTGTCCCCAAGTCTGTCTGGGCCGCTGGATGCGTTGGGAGACCTACAACTGAGGATACAAGAGCTCTACCACCGCCAAGCAATGCAAGACATCCTCACCCTCGGCATCGTCATCGATGAGTATATCCGCCTGATTGGCTCTGTCAAGAAGGCTTTCGAGCAGAGACAAAAGGCATTCCACAGCTGGCACAGTGCAGAGTCTAAGCTGCAGGACATCAAGAAGCAGCAGGACAAACTACTACGAGCAGGTCGAACACAGCAAGACCGCATCCAGCAGATGCAGGCCGATGTCGCCGACGCCGAGAGACGGGTGCATGCATCCAGATTACTCTTCGAAGATATGGGCAGACTCATGCGTGGAGAACTCGAAAGATTTGAGAAGGAGAAGGTAGAAGACTTCAAGTCAGGGGTCGAAACCTTCCTGGAAAGTGCCATCGAAGCTCAAAAAGAGGTAAGCGAATGTCCCTCCCATCCTATATATCCCGCCACAGCACATATTAACGCTCGTCTCCATCCAGCTCATCGAACTCTGGGAAACCTACCTCTGCCAAATCGACGCCGACGAAGACGGCCCTCCCGTCCTACCAGCGGGCATCAAAGCAGACCCGGACCCCAAGTCAGAAGCTGCATTGCGACGGGAAGCCAATCGCGAGAGGCTGGAGGCGGAGAACGAAGCGGAGGGGAGTTTGGAAGGGAGTACGGTAAGGGGTTCGGACGATATTACTGGTGAAGGGGAAGGGTTTCGCGCAAGTGAGGAGACGCTGGGGGTGGATGTCGAGGAGGGAGTGCGGCATTCGGGGATACATACGGGCGAGCCGGAGGAGTGAAAGGGGATGTGATGATTGGTGGTGAAGAAGCGGTGGTGGCAGACGAGATGTGTGGTGGTGGTGGAATTGCAGGGTGTGTAGAGGTACCGACAGAGTGTCTGCAAAAAATGGCCGCTTCGAAGGCTATTTCCTGGTTGTATTTGAAAAATACTTCCTTCTCGCCACTTCCCCCCTCTCCTCTCGTTTACTTACTCCAGCACCCGACAACGTGGTCAGAGATACTTGGTGCAGACGCGGGCTTGAATCAGCGCGTCGAAAATAGCTCTTCAACACATTGCTGGAAGACTTCAGACCTACTGCTGCGTTCCCAAGCAAGATGATGAGCCTCTTAGTGAGAACCGCTCGCTCGGTCCATAAAGTTCCCCCTGTCCATCAGTTTGAACGTCAACGATTTGGCCCAACCACTCGGCGTCAAGAGAAACACTGCCAACGTACGGATCCCACCATCCATCTAGTGCTCCAAATCCTGCATGTGACAAAGGCGCGAAGCGGTGTCTATACTTTGACGTGACGGTCGGATCTTCTAGGGAAAGTTTTTCGCGAGGGAGGAGTTTGATGGAGGAAGGGAAGAAAAAAAATTAAAATTAAAATTTTGAAAACCTACCTGAGGAGAGAGAGAGAGAGAAATTTAATGCTTCGTTTCCTCGGACTCGCTTTTGGCGTTGCTTTTTGGGCGTTACACATCTAGGTACCTACCTACATTTGCCCAGCAAATCAATATTTTGTTGATCCTGTGGTGGGATTACAGACGCGCGTCTAGCTTGAAAGTGATACCGCGCTGGAAATTGGAGTTGTGGAGGGTTTGGTAGGGGTTTGCCTTTGACAGTCGGATTTGTCGCTGAGTATTCCGCCGCTTCTTCAAGAGGACTATTGGTATACTGCTTCTAACTGTGAGTCGGCGCCAAAATACTAGAGAGAGTTTTAGTGCTGCTTAGAGACGCAAAAATCTTCGTTACAAGCATAAGCTTATCACGCTTCTGCTTAAGTCGCTAGCGACGCTCTTCTAAGCCGCTATCTAGGTCAGTTCTCTAAGTTAGCCTTCTGCTGCGCCAGGATTCCTAGCTGGCTCAGATTCGTCGTCGTCGGTCTTGTGAGTCCGTGACGGCCTTGCCGCTCCGTCTGTAGCAGAGCTGGCGCCTGATAACTCGCGGGTGCCATCTTGGAGCTGCTACCCTAAGACGGGTGCGAAGATTAATCTTCAAGAGGCCTTGTAGGTGTGTAGGGAATACACAACCGAGGTAGGGTTTGTGGCGGAGACGAAAATAACATAGTGGTATCAGCCAGACTACCTCGAGTAATCTTGGAGAAGATAGAGAGAGACACGCCGAGTGTACGGTCTACGCCAAGAAATTCTCCCCACGGACGGTGCGGTGCTTTGATGCATGTTCAGGAGACTACACATCTCCAGGCTCTGGTTGCCCATCTCACCGCCCTTGATCCGCGGCTCGACATCTCGGTCGCCTCATGCGCACTCGGCAGAATCTCGGTCGGCGCAAGCTGCACCGCCTCTGCCTCCGCCTCCGGTGCCTCCAAGCCGAGCGCCTCCCTGCACTCCCTCACCCGCTCGCGCTTCACCGCACCGCGCGTCACGACCCCAGGACCGCCTTCCCGCTCAACCCTCTCACACTCCGCCAAATTCGCCTCACACTCTTCAACCTCCATCGCACACATAACAACCTCGGAAGCCTTCGCCCTCATGTCATAATACCCTTACCGATCACCTCGCCCACCGCAAGTCGTGCGCAGGTACATGCTGTTTCCCAACCCTGCTTTCCCGGGAATCTGCACGACATCGAGGCCTCGTCGGTTCCTCTCGATGCCGCCGAAAGCGATCGCGCCTGCGTCCGAGACGCGCCGGTTGCCCTCGTGCTCTGTGCTGGGGAATCGATGGAAGCATTGTCGATAGTCCATGACGACGTGAGCGGGGTGCGCGCTGTGGTAGTCGTCCAAGTTATGCAGCATGAACCTGAACGCGTCGACTCTCAGAGGCAGCACTGGGCTCGTGGTGATCCTAGTCTCGATGTTGTTGGTGTGAAAGAAGATTTTCGCGTCGCAGTACGGTGGGCCCATTACGCCGGTTCTGTGACAGAAGCGGTGGAGGGTGCGCACCTAGGCATTCTCGAAGTAGAACGTGATTCGCGACAAGCAAAGCTTCTCGAAGTGCGGCTTCGCTTCGTCGCGGACGTTCTTGCAGGTCTGGATCAGGTTCAGGTAAGGCTGTAGCAGGGCGCCGGGGTCGGGGAACTCGTCCGGGATCATGAAGGTGTCGAGGTGGAGCGGCTTCACGGTGGCTGGTGCAAGCATGTGGCCGTAGACTACGAGCCGCAGCTCAGTTGGCACGTCCAGCAATCGGAATGGGCCGTCGCTCATGGCTGCTGATGTCGAGCTGATGTCGAGCGTATGTCGTAGGTACTGAGAGGGATTTTTTGTTGGGCGAGTGTGAGTGTGAGTCGTTGTTGTCGAAGTGGGAAAGTGATGAAAAGCGTTCGAAAGAACCTGGAAGGACTGCAGCTTGCGGCCCGCGGACCCACTTTTACGTGCTGAGACACCGTCGTGCCTTCCCGCCACGCTCGACCACGTGCTTATGTTATGAATCAGCATGTCGGATCCAACAGATTGACGTACATTATGTTGCAACTCATAAGATAATTCACAGCTTTGCCTTATCACCCGCAGGACCTTCCCCCGCCTTCTCCAATATCCACCTGACAACATCATTGCAGAACTTGACCTTATCCTCCCCCGGCTCCAAATGCAATTTATGATACCACCCCTCATACGACTCGAAAGTCTTGTCCGCCACCAGACTCCTCTCATACAGATCCTTGACCGCCTGATAATCACAGATCAAATCAACAGTGCCCATGCCAAACCACAGCCTCGTCTTCCCACCCTCACCCTGCCCCTCCGGCACCGTCACCGTCCCATCCTCAAGCGTGGCGGCCCGATCCAGCATCCCCGCCAGGCCCTCCAATGTCCCAGTATTATGACACAGCGGGTCTGCCTCAATCTCTTCCGCCACCTTCGGATCCCGCGCTACACTCTTTGGGTCTAATTTCGTCACCATATGCATATTCGGCAACAGCTTCTGCGCCAATCTCCCCAAGACCACCGTAATTCTCCACGGTCTCGAACTCGGATGCAGCGCCACGAACGGCGCCTCCAACATGAACCCCCTCACCCTGCTCAGCGTCTCCTTCGGCCCCGTGGCAGCGAAATGCAGCGTCTCCTGTCCACCCATACTATGTCCCAGCATGAACACAGGCAAATCTCTCTCCTCCGGCCTCGCGTCCGAGATCGCCAGCGCCTGCACGACGAAGTCATTGATATCCTGCAACACCTGCGTCGTAGGCCCGCTCTTGCCTTTCTCAGCGGGCGTGTGCACGCTCCTGCCCCATCCGCGCTGGTCGAAGGAGTATGTGACGATGCCGTTTTGGGCGAGGATGGGGAAGAGTGGGCCTTGGAAGTTGATGTGGTCGCTGAAGCCGTGGATGAAGATGAGGCGGGCTTTGAGAGGCTGCGAGGTGGGGCGCCAGGTTTTGGTGTAGAGGGAATGTTTGTCAGGGGTTATGAAGGTCGACTCTTCGGTGGTGAAGTGGTCTGCCATTGCGATTCGTATTGTGCTATGGACCGTTTGAATATGCGATGGCAATATTTAGACGAGGATAGCTCCAGTATCTCAGCAGAATCGGTCTACAGCACGCATATAACAATTATTCTAAGCACAAAGATTGCTGGGAAACAAGAGGTAGTCAATAATGTGTTATTGATAAGATGAAAGAGAAGTGGGGTCGCAGATCGACTTTCACATGCACTCGGCTTCGGTATTAAGCTTAAGCGTAGTCAATCATCCGAGCACGACAAGTATGCCATGTCTGCATATAATTTCGCAAGTGCTTCGGGCATCAAATGCAGCCCATGCGGCACGTAAGGTATCTACAGCCGAGCTCTCGAGTCTCCATCACTTTCGCCAAGGCAGCAGAGCTCAGTTACTCGTTCTCGAAAAATCATCGCTGGATGCTCGGCAGGATCACGAAATGGCGCAAGAGGAAGAGCATCGCCAATCCCACAATCAAGCAACTAGTAATAATTCAGAATATGCAAATCCTATTACTTCGCGGCACAGGAAATCTAGGCCACCGTCTCGTTATGCCGCGGTTTGGAAATCGTCGTTGATATGTTGTTTGCGGCTTAAGAGTCACGGCGAAGCAGACGTGCCCGAGTCAGACGGGCAGCTCGTTAGCATCAGGAATGAGGACAGGGAAAACCGATCATGATTTCCGACATGTTTATCACTCTTGCGATCGCCCTTGTCGTGGAAGAGAGGGTACTTGCGAACAAGAGGTATAGCTGCAACTCATATCACGCAGCATTCTGCAAACCAAAGTATGCCACACAAGGCAGAAGCTGTGGCAATCAAAGGAATGTCTGAAGAGGTCGGCTCCCTTCTCGCGTTAGCAAACAAGCAGCAAGCAATGACCTCCAATATATGAGAGTCCAGGTAATCTTCACACTGGATATCGACACATCCATAGCAGTCGTAATCTGTGTGTTCACAATGCTGTCTACTATTCACGACGTCCTGCTCTTATCGGGAACGGTAAACCTCATACATTGACTTGTCTTCGTCATTAGTATGTAAGTTCGAGTCGCTTTTCGGATTCTTAACTTCGCTCGTCAAGCACAACCTTCTGCATTCTCACTGCCTCCTACAACTCAAGCACCAACGCTCAATATCTTCGCGCGGAGTGCTGCTCATCTTCCCCAATCTACATTCTCGATCAAGCAGCTAGAATGTCTCAATCCCAGATACCTGAGACAAATCCCACCCTCGAACGCTCGAAGCCCATCTGCCTCTCTGGCGGTGCAAAGGGAGCAGATTCCGCATGGGGCACTGCAGCCACGGCTATCGGCCACGATGTCAAGCACTGGTCTTTCCCCTCGCACGACAAGCTCTGCCCTAGCATCCCGGAATCCCAGGTCGTCCCACTCACCGACAGCGAGCTGACTCTCCCAGAGGTGACTTCGACGATTTTGTTAGCGGCGATCGCTCAGAATTTGCAGCCACCATCGGAGCCGCATCACCGAAGGTTGATCCAGAGGATCTATTACCAGGTCGCTTTGGCCGAGAGCTGTTATGCAATTACGACTCTTGGTGTTGATTCAGTGACGGGAGCGGGAAGGGCGGGTGGCGGGACGATGTGGGCGGTGACGATGTTCAGGCTTCTGCATGCGGAGAGCCGAAGATGCTTCGTCTTCGATCAAAGTAACGGGCGATGGCTCCGGATTTTGGGGCCGAGGGAGGAGGCTTGGGAGGTAATGGATGCGGATCCGCCCGGGCCGGAAGGGATCTGGGCTGGTGTCGGGAGTAGAGATCTGAGGCAGAATGGAAAGGAGGCCATCTGGCGAGTGTCCAGGGCAGAGTTTCAAGGGATTGAGAAGTATAAATATTCCTGGAGCAGTCTCGCAGGCCAGAATACACAACTTTGGTCCAAATTACATGGAGGCCCCCTCGCATCAAGGCAGATGTAGCACAGCACTCCTCTTTTCTGAAATCCTTGGCTCGCAGACACACATACGTTGTCATCTCCAACACAATGTCCCTTACACTGTATTGACTTCCAGCCGGCTGCAATTTCAGGGTCACCCACATCGCAGCAATATAAATCGCGCTTTGTCTTATATGGCTGGGTCTTGGCATAGTTCTTGCACAAGGTGACCGTTACGCGGTTGCCGTCGGCGTAGTCTGGCTTTTTCGTTTTCGGGTTGAAGGTGGCGCATCGCAGCTTTACCGCACCACTGGTGGCGTGTTTATTAGCAGAATGCTTCTTGTTACTAACGTTATATGGGATTGAAAAACCACAGGTACGGCATAAGGAGCGTGGCTAATGCAAGGAGCGTTGTAGTGGGATTCATGTTGTTTGGTTTCGCCAGTGTTACTCGCAATGGGGAGAGGATGGAGGCCAGACGTCTTCAGCCCAAATCCCTTGGGTGGAAAGGAGAGGTTATAGTCCTACGTAGAGAGGTCAAAGAGATCGTTACCGATTGTCTATCCGGCGACTCCCGCACGAACAACTGCGAAAGTCACCCACCTCTTCCATTGCAAGGTTGTTGACACATCTACCGTCACCTTCCTATTCGTTCAGCTGAGACCAGGATTGATAGTGTAACCGGGAGCTGGGACTAGCATGCCGTTGTCGACCACGGCGAGCATTACAACATGCAGGTGTTGATCAGCTCAAGAGCACAATCTTTCCACATTGCACAGTTATGGATGACGGTCAAAGGCGTGGCGCAGGACATCTCGCAGAGGATCTAATGCCTCTGCTGAATCCAGTGCAGGAACATCGTCATAACGGTACCATGGCATCCGCGACCACTTTTGCATATTTTGTACAAGCCGCGAGCGGTTCCGAGTAGACCGCAAGCCAGGACTGTCCAGACATCTTCGACAGTGCCAAGCCCCGAGCGTTTTCGTACAAGCGTAATCCAGTCCAGAAGACCGGAAGATTCCTGAATTGCAGTCCCAAGTCCTGAGCATCTGTGCGAAGTGACCTCCGTACCACGCCATCACACAAATGCCACTCTTTTTGGAGCACGCGACGTCCATTTCCTGTTTGTCCATCTTGTCATCTCGTGCCTGCTCTCTCCGTCCTTTTCTTGATTGCCAAGAGCGGCAAAAGGCACAATTGGCGAGATCGTGATGAGACAGTTATCGAATGACGTTGCGAGGGGCCCCCTCGTGGCTCCGCGATCTGCAAACCCTGCAGCGTTCACCAGCAGGAACTGAAAGGACTTTTGTATACAGCAACACCACACACAGCCTACAGATGCGTAGGAGGCTTCATGCGGTTGGTTTTGACAGAAGCGTGGGGCGTCATGGCGTCAGAATCCTTGGCGTGTTGAGCATGTGTAGGACTACATCAAGAGCTAAGCACGACCCATTTATCTTCCCTTTGGAATTATTATATGTCCAGCATCTAAATCAAGAAAAATGCACATCTCCATGAGCATTCTGGCCATCGCGCCAGTCCTGCTCCCAGCAGCATCCGCTGCGAGCACTACTGTGTCCCCTGCGGCTACCGCCACCGCCGTCAACATAACCACTTGCAATGGCAAGACGTATGTGTATGAGGAGCTGGCAGGCTATGGCTACATCCCTTCGAATGCCACGGACATCTTTGGCGACACCATCGGTGGCATCGGCTCTTCCATCGCGATTGATCGCAATACATGGGTGAAGGTCGGAAACCAGTATAAAGGCCTCCTCTGGGCACTTCCCGACAGAGGTTGGAACACAGAGGGTACGCTGAATTTCCAGAACCGTGTCCATAAGATTGAGATCACCCTCACGCCGAACGAGAGCGCCACGGTTGCCAACCCCAGCCCGCCCAACCTCCGATTGCAGTACTTGGACACCATCCTCTTTACCGATCCGGACTTCCAGCCCACTAGTGGTCTTGATGCCAATATCCGCGGCCCTTACCTCACATTTCCGGACATCCCATTTGACCTGCCCTCCGTCAATTACACTGGTGATGGCTACGGTGACGATGGAACAGGTGGCCATCGCGTGGTGGTAGACTCCGAGGGACTCTTTCTTGCCCACGATGGGACCTTCTGGGTCTCTGATGAGTACGGTCCCTACGTATACCACTTCGACGCCGTAGGGCATATGATCGGCGCCATCCGTCCTCCAAATGCATTCATCCCTCTGCGCAACAGCTCCGAATCTTTCTCTGCCGACAGCCCACCGATCTACGACCCCGCTCTTGTCCCAATCCCTGCAGACAACCCAACTGGTAGGGATGACAACCAGGGCTTTGAAGGCTTGACCACCAACCCAGCCGGCACCCGCCTCTACGCTCTTATGCAGTCTGCGCTCAACCAGGAAGGCGGCCTGAAGAATAAGAACAGCCGCAACGCGCGCTTCGTCATCTACGACATCACTCAGTCCCAGCCTACCATCATAGGCGAGTACGTCGTGCCCGAGAGCCACGTCACGCCCTCCGACTCGACATCCAAAGTCGCACACCAAAGCGAGATCCACTACGTTTCCGACACCCAGTTCCTGATCCTGGCCCGTGACTCCAACGCTGGCCGCGGCCAGTCGTCTACACAATCGATCTACCGAAACGTCGACATCTTCGACATTTCCAAAGCCACGAACTTCGCCGATGTCGAACAATACAACAACTACACCGGCCAAATCGCCGACTCCAGCGGGGATCTATTCGCCAATGTGACTCCGGCGGAGTACTGCCGCTGGCTCGACTACAACGTCAACTCGCAGCTCAACCGCTTTGGCCTCCACAACGGTGGCGCACAGGATGCGAGTCTCTTGAACGAGAAGTGGGAGTCGCTTGCGCTGATGCCTGTCAACCCAGGCAGCAATGATGAGGAGTACTACCTTTTCACTTTGTCCGACAACGACTTCATCACACAAGATGGCAACTTGAACTTTGGACGGTACCACTATGCTGATGACAGCGGCTACAATATTCAGAACCAAGCCCTTGTGTTCAAAGTCAAGCTGCCCCCAGGCGCTGCGGCGCTTGTTAGCTAGATTGTGTCCAAAAGTAAACGAGTGATTCAAAAGTCAACGAGTGATGGGATGACGACGAATGGACAGATAAAGGTCTCATTTGGCAGAAACTGTGAAGGACGCAGTAGGCACTGTAAATATGGATACGCCATGAAACGCAATCCAAAGGTCCAGAGCGCATCCCTTGACGTATGTGCAAACTGTTCCCGGTCCTGCCAGCAGTAAATAGTACTATGATGTTAAGCTCAATCAGGCTTCAGTCCATGTGCACTGGCTCCATAGCGACATGAACGGACAGCCAGCTCGAAGCTTAGGTAAATGCAGGACGGGACAGGGATGCCCAAATTCGACTAAGCTGACTTGTCCAAGTTTCATGTAGTGGAAGAAGGACGTTTTGGAAGCGTACACGCTTTGTTTGAAGACCATGAGGTGAGGAGGCAATCCGTGGTAATTTGATCAATGCACGCTTCGGTTACCATTACTATGAAAACATACCCTTGCTGTCGTACACATGAACGTTGGGCTTCACTTGCTGTCGTCTTGCCGAAGCGATGCTTGCTCTGAGATGCTATCATGCCTTGCTCAATACCTACTCATGTCGCTTTGATTTGCATGCGCGATGACATGCTTACGCAGATCTTGGAGAAGTCCCGTCACAATAGGTTGCCGCTTTACCACGCGCACCCAGCCTCAATGCTTCCAATACGTTATCTGCTCGTCCGCCAGGTTCGCAACACCAGTGGGAGAGGCCGGAGTGGTGTCATCATTCGTCGCAGCTGCCGACCGTCAGCCCGTCTTCTTGAAGTGCGTAGGCTGAGAAAGACAAGAGAGGACTCCTCGTGTCGTAAGGTGGAAGGAATGAGAGGTGAGTATAATAGATATCAGGGTGGACGCACAAACAGAAGAGCCGGTTGAGCCGGAAACAAAAGAAGTGCGAAGAGAACAGTCAGAGTGAAAGAGCTCACACAAACTCCCGATACACATCCACCTTGGTGCAGGCCACGTCTTCGTCGGCGTCGGGCTGTGCACCAGCCGTGCCGATCACGTAGGCGAGAGTCTCGTAATCATAGCCTGCGTAGTTGAGAAGACAGATGTACCTAGTGCCCGAAGGTCAGTATGCGACGAACAGTGTATCGATGTCACAGCCGACACGCACCAATTGTTGCCACCCTCGATGGTCATCTTGCTGGTGTTGTCGAAGGCGATGAATAAATTGTCCTTCTCCCAGTCGTAGGGGCCGAACTGAGTCGCAGCAATGTTGGTATTGTAGTCGATGTTGAGGATGAGAGGCTCAGACTCTGGAGGGTGAATCAGCATCAGCTCCGACCATCATCACTCGGTGAGAACAAAGAGCAAACTCACGAACGCCCTGCGTGTTGTTGGGACCGTTAAAGGTCAGCCCCCAAGCAATCACTCCTTCGGTTCCGTAACTCGGCGTCTCCTCGCCTTCAAGGTAGCTGGTCATGTTCAGGTGGTAGAAGGAGGTGTTGGTCGGAGAGTCGCCCTGGAGTACACAGAGAGATTCGATGGCGGCGCCCTCGTGGCATGGGAACAAGTAAGAGCCATTCAGGGAGGAGTTGCTGCTCTTGATGACCAAGTCGAATGGCTCGGACTGGTTTGTGTATGGGTTTTGAGCGACAGCGGTGGCGGCAAAGCCGAAGACGGCAGCTGCGGCGATAGTAGAGAACATCTTTGCAGTGACTCCTGCTGTGTGGCTGTAGGGGGGATGTTGGTGATGTTGTAGGGCGGTGGTGTGGTGGATGTCGTAGAAGAGAAAGCTATAAATGGAGGATGCGACGATCCTCAAGCTTGAAGTGTGGTCCAAAGATCAGCAGCTCCGTTTGTCTTGGCTCAAGCTGTGACGTCTGTTTCGAGTGGAATGTGGGTTGGTCTTTCTCCTGCAATTAAACAGTAGTGCCCCGGGGTAATGTTGCTCTTTCCCTAGTCAGCAGTCACGCTACGCTGTACAGTAGTGATGGCGGCAAGTGGGATTCTGATACATGCACAGGGCCAAACAGGGAGCATTTTGTACTTGAGCATCTTCGTGATTTGTACTTTGCGCCTGATCTGCTCAAATCTTCTCGTTACCTCACGATATGCAAGGTCCCGGAGTTCCTGCATTGTCTCTGCTGCTGCATACGAGGCGCGCCTTGGGCGAGTGGACAAAGGCTAGACCAATGGAGCTCATGCAAGTTGCTCGTCAGTGCAACCAAGATGAAACCCTCTAGTAGTAAGGTTCATCATCCTGTGAGCGACGAGAACAAGCAGTCGCGAACGGCATTAAACAGGCTTCAATCTCTGTTCGGAGAGGGCGTCCGAGTGTCTGCCGGTCGGACGCGCAGAGTCTTGGCAGCTCGAAAGCCATGGACGAGGCCGGAGTGGACACCGTGCGCGAAGGCACGGTGTTGCAGTACTAGTATGGTAGCATTAAGATCTTGATCGACGTTGAGGTGCATGTGCTGGCGGCGCGCCGGGCCGGGAGAAAGTGGAGTGACACGAGGAAGATTATTTATGGGACTAAAAGGGTCAGTGACGTTCGGTTGGACGGTACAATGATGTTTGCGCACCCCTCGCTGCTCTTGTGCGCCCAAGGAGCATTAAAGGACAATCTCCCATGAGTTCAGTAGCTGCAGCATCAATGAAAACCTAAGCCATGTTTGACCACGGACTGCTCAGCAGTCGGGGCTAAGGTTACCTCCATCGGAGCTAAGAAATTAAGCTTATTCTTGCTGCTAAACTGTATTGCCAGACAAACCCGTACCTCCAAGACACAGGTCGCGATCCCCCAGGTCGCGGAAGTCCACGATCGAGTCGAGGCGGCTGAGATTGTTTTTGAGCCACTCCGACCCGCTGCCGTTGCACACTGTTCGACACGAAACACTTTAAACCCCCCCCCTCCTCCCCTCCTCGAAATGGCGAGCAATACCTCGAACACGACTGGCACAGTTTCAAGCCAGCAGACGAAGTAACATGCTCCAACGACACAGCTCCCGATATAGGATGGCGGCTGATCTGTCGTAGCGTCTGGCAAACAGCAGGCCGCGGCAAGTCACGAACCCCCCAGAATCGTTCGGTTACCGCATCACCAAACTCGCAGACTGCACAAAATACGTCAGCGCCGCCGCCTCGGCAGGACAGTGGAAGGCCAGCGCAGCAGCAGTTGCATGGCGTCTGGGCATCGCGTTCGAGCAGTGGCGGGGGGAGCAATGCACCAGCTACAGCGCAGCAGTCGCGGCAGGACGAGAGCTCGGAACTAATGAATGGATTCAATAGAGAGGAGGTGGAGAAATTCTTGGGTCGAGAAGCTGGCGGTGCAGTATACAGAAACGAAGTAGATGGAAAGGCGGTCAGGGGCAAGCGTAAGTCATGCTGTTATGCCCATTTTACAGGTGGTCCGCAATGCTGACATAATGCTGTAGCAGAGAACATGGCTACTGGCCAAGCTTTCCTGGCCAACTTGGCGAAGCAGATCGCCAAGCTTGAGCAGGGCGGTTGAAATCAGCAAGCAAGGCAATTTCCGACGTCGTGCACCGCCCTTGGCAAGCGCATTGCAAGTTTAGATTTACCATACGGCTGGGGCATTTGAATGTCTGTGGCCGATCACAGTGCTTATCTGAGGTCTTGAGGCTCGATGCAGGAATGTTGCCATCCATCGTTGGCTCGATTGCTCGCACCATATCAAGGACAGCACACTAGACAGTCTGTCTGCAGCTCCGCTGTAGTATGGTCGATAGACCTGGCAGACCCTGCGTCCCGAACAAGCAGCCTTCTGAGCTAGCGCGCTACGAAAATGCCATAATCTCCTACAAGGCATGCAGGAACCATGTCGCCGTACTGCAAATAAGCTGCAATATTTCACTCTGCAAAGCAAGTCAATCAAAGCATTTCAACCAACCATCTCCTAGGTCATGTGAATGTGGACCCGCCGTGGTAGCTCGTACGCACCACAGCTCACAATATGGCACATACTGGCGAGAAATGAAGAGATTATTCAGAGAAATATCTATCCATCATACCCTCTGTCGATACACCAATTCTGACACACTATGCACTATCATTCAGATCAGCCAAATGCAACTCAACTACAAAAATCAGCAATCAGTAACGTACAAACCTTAGCAGGCAGTAAACTTACCGTACATCACTGTCCCTTCTTCGCAGGCACCTCAGAATCTCCCGCCGCCCACAAAGCCGACCGCTTCGAGCTCTCCCTCGGCGCCGTCGGATCCTGTCCCGGCATCTTCTTCGTTGGGAGATTATGCTGTACTTCCTGCGCGCGCCCCTGGCCGGCCATTCCAGGAGACTGTCTGTCTGGTCGTTCCCGTGCGGCTAGAGTCCCGGGCACTTGGCTGACGATGCCAAGGGCTGTTGCGCCTAGGGCCAGGCCAATGGTGACATTTCTGGCGCGAGACATAGTGCGTGTGCGGTATTGGTGCTGTCCGGTGATGTGAGGTGAAAAGTGGGATGTGCGTTGTTGTTGTGATAATTTAGTTACACAAGCAGGTCAACATCGTGGGAGTGTGGAAAATGAAGTCATGGATTTGTGGTTAGAGTTCGTGGCTTAGAGCCAATCTGAAGTGGTATTGCTACGCTACAAACGTTATCGTGCCTGCCTTGCGCCTACGCCTGCGTCGATTCTCTTCCTCAAAGACTCCTGCAAGTTGCGCTTGAGACCTGACACGAAATGCGACCGAATTAGCTCACTGCTTTGCGACAGAGGAAAGCTGCTTGCAAACGATATTTAGCAACTCGCCTGCACGACAACCACCCTCGATGCCCCCACTGGTCGTGATGTTCTGAACATTGAACGACCGGTCGAGCTCCCAATATATGTCGATGGGCGGTTGCGTGAGGTATGCCTTGCTCCAAGAAGCACCCTCTCGCCATGATCCTCTGGCATTGCAGAACACGCAAGTTCTTCCGATTGGGTAGCGCGGATCAAACCTCGGGCAGCGTTCTGGACGAAGCCAGAGCCGGAGACTGACCTTATCCTCGATGATGTCTCGACTAAGGTAGAACTGGGCCAATTTGATGTGCCCCAGAATTGACCAACGCCTCGGAATGCGATCGTCCGAGATGAAGTCACAAACGCGGTCACTCCACATTGATATAGAATTGTTCCATATTGCCTCTAGCCGTAGGTAAGAGTTGACAATGGGTCGATCAAGGGTGTGAGTAGCCCTCATGAAGATTTGACTTTGAAGTGCCGGCGATCCCTCGATGATGTCCCTGAATTGCTTGCACACACGCTTTGACACGAAGATGTTCGCGATTTGCAGTCTCGCGTCGGCTCCTCCACGGTGAGGGAGGAGTGCCAGTAATATGTGCTCTAGCAGCTCAGGCGTATGGATGACCCGCAGGACTGGCGGATCCGTGATCGGTATACGCAAGGCTTGTATCTTGAGGTTGTGGTCGACACTGGCCGTCTTCACGTCTGCAAGCTGAGCATTTGTAATATCCTCCATGCGGTCGAGGCGAGCGTTGAGTGCGGCCAGCTCGTGCTTCAATTCCTGCAGCATCTGTATGGCACTCTCCCGGCTGCCAACGAGCGCCATGATGAACCTGAAACGCATTAATTACAGTCCAGGACAAATTCCAGTCGCACAAAAGGCATACCTTTGCGCGATTTACGCGATTTGACAGGCAGCGACGAGCCGCAAAATGTTGTGTCGTTACTCGCCGCAGCAGAATGTCTGGAAAGAAAGCCGTTGACGACCTCAAGGCAAGCACGCGAAGGGTTGACCTTCTTACAGACCCTGACTGATCAAGATGCAAGAGCGGTCAAGGCCTCGAGAATGAGACAAGAGCGCACGACCAGTCCAGGACTTACGCCCATGGAGCAGGTACAAACTTCCTAGCTCCGGTCGTAGGCATTGCAGTGCTTTGCCTCATCCTAGCCACGAGCGCGGGCAACAGTTCTTCGAGTGGTTGACTACATCTTACTCCACTGTTCCCAGGCTTGGACGTGACACTATCAGCAAAGAACTGGTCTTCGCCTCTGACACCACCCATATTGGCAATACCAATCGGCATGCCCTGTTCTTTGGCCCTTTTCACCAATCGCCAAGCAGAGTACGTCGCCAAAGATGACCCGAGCACCAAAATGCGTGACGCCTCATCCACTGCGAGTTCTACAGCCAACTTTACAGGACTCGGTATCGATTCCCCGAACATGATTACTGCCGGCTTCAGAATTCCTGCCGTGGAGGTGGGCAGCCACGCGCCCTCAGCATCCTGCTCTACCTTAGTTCCCTCGGGCGGATGTGCGAGGCAGGCGGGACAAGCCGGGTATCTGAATGTGCCATACTCCACTCCAGGCACATCTAAATCACCATCAGGGTTCGTTTTCAGTCCCTTTCGTCTTCTCTGCTCTGGATTTTCTGTCGTGAGAGCACCAGAGTTCAACATCTCCTTCAGAAATGCTGCCCAGGCGGGATTCAGTGCAGAGAGGTCCTCCTGAAACTTATCTCTATTGTACTCGGTGCGGCAGCTTAAACAGACCGTACTTCTCAGATATCCATGTAGCTCCAATGTTTTCAAGGTCGGATGAGCTTTGGAGTGGAACGAATCCACATTCTGCGTCACCACGGTCGATATTCTGCCCAATTCTCCCAATTGTGCTACGGCGTGATGGGCGCTGTTCGGGCGGCTCTTATGCAAATTCGTCCATCCCAAGAAACTCCTGGCCCAATATCGCTTCCTTGCTTCATGGTTGGCGCAGAATTCGTGGAAGTAGATGGGTCGATAGGTCTTGTTCAGCGTATAGGTGCCTGCGCTTCCGCGATAGTCCGCGAGGCCTGAGGCGACCGAAATGCCGGCACCGGATAGAATGACCGTCTTACCATTGCCAATGCCGTTTCTGACGGGAGTGCTAAGAAACTCTTGCAAAGCTTCGATTGCGCCTTGCTTGGTCGATGCGCTTGCTGGGATGATTGTTGGACCCGGCAGAGGTGCGGTGTAAGGAATGCGCATCAACGGCATGGGAGGCGTGAGATGGAGACATTCTAAAGCTTCATTTGAAGTATCGCTAATTACGCTTATGGCTTGGTGGAAGTCTGAGTTCAAACTCCGTAAGGTACAGCACGTGGAGATGCCGTCATCGATCTGAGCGCAGGGATGGGCATACGAGATCTTGATGGTTCCTGCGTGTCTTACTCCACGATATCCAGGACGCGGTCGTGCGAGCAGAGATCTTGGTGTCGAAGCATTGGACAACGCAAACACGACCTCAACGCGTCTGGCATATTTCAGTCCTGCTCCGCGAGAATCACCGCGTGGTGACGCTCGTCACGTCTGGTGTCAGCATTGCCCTTGAGTACTGCAGCACTGTTTCAGGATATCGTCCCGTTCACCCAGCTTTGACGCGGTTCCCTCAACAGTGGTGGTGAAAAGGTAAGGCATTGTCGGGACTCGTGCCTACCTCCTACCGCAGCGCAGCCGACCGGACGAGGATGGTTCTCCTACAGTACCTGACCTTTCCCGAGGCCACGGCCGATTTGCTTCACCGTCCCACTAGGTTCAACCATGTTACAAATTGTGCGCACGACGCGTCTGAAGAGTGCCCTCACAATCAGTCTGTGACCACCATAGTTGTGTCACTCCTACGCGGAAGGTCCGGAGGCTCAAGCATAGTGCAGCGAAGTAGATGCCACCTCACCAATGGATGTTGGCAATATGTACGGTCTGGTCTCCGAGAGAACGTGTTGCCCTCGATGTTCAAGTAAGCCATAACTTTGCTGCGTACAAGTAGTCGAGCTTGCCCTGCCAAACTACCTAGCACGGCACTCGAGGTCCTGCAGCCCGTCAGAAGACACACTTATCATAGAAAAATGCAGTCGCGAACGAGGATGGACGTGGTCAGTCAAATGTTGACCGCGGGCTCATCCGTAGCGAAAGGTTCGAGAAAAGCGCCAGACTCTTCTGCTGGGAGCGCACCTCGAGATTCGCTCTCTCCACTGGGCAGACAGTATCATCCCAAGGTGCTGAGAAGCATGGAGGACGTGAACGCGGAAGCAGAAGCCCCAAGAGGCTGCAGCAGAGGTTATGACGGCTCGCCAGTCGTGCCCACCATCCTTCAGCAATTGCTCGCGATTCGAGAAAGCGCGGGCTCTGCCAGCCTAAGAGTCCTAGAAGCAGCACGAACGTCACAAAAGTCGAAGACAACACACGTTGCTTCCGCAACAGACCTGGCCGGGCGCGCGACTGCTAGCTCATTAGCATCAACAATGAGCCGGTCCTCCGAGGAAGCAACATCCTATCTAGAGCATGAAGCATGCTCGCCACGTTCCAACACGCTGATCATCCGTCCACGCAAGCCTCACGACCTGAAGCTCGCCAAGTCCAATGGATTGACGACATACAATCCCGCGGTCCTGAAGCAAGCCATCTGTGATGGTCGCTCAAACATTGGCACATGCGATTTGACGACACAGAAACCGCATCCTACGCCAAAGAGGCGTGTACCCAAGTCTCCAGCGCCGCCACCACCTGCAAAGAGCCCTCCAATTCCTGCTGCCATGGGCAGTGAGAACTCGAAGATCAGCGATTCTGCCGTGCAAGGCGACAATGCCTCGACCAACAGTATCGCGCGCAAGCCCTTACGGGTCTTGCGCAAGAGTTCCACAAACCTCTTGTTCAAGCGCATGGATTCCAAGTCACCACTACCGCGACCTTTGACGGCCACCTCCGTAGTTGTTACTCAACAGCAGTCTTCGGCGGGCAGCGACGCCGAAACCATAAATCCGTTCAACGATCCGCCTCATTCGGCTCGAGATTCCATCATAATGCTTCCTTCGGCATCGACCATGACCATTGTCGGAAATCCGGATGCGCAGCCGTTAAGCGCGTCAAGTACTGTCAAGGACATCAGAAAAGAGAGCCAGAGCCCGGTCGACGAAGAAGATGAGCATGAGAATGACTACGAGAATCTGCTGCCCTTGCACGCACCAGCTCACCGCGCCGAGGCGCTGTCACCCACAATTCCTGCACCATCACCTTTGCCTGAAGATAGTCCACACAAATATGGCCTCAAGGATCGCATGGAGACGCCGGAGCCGACTGTCAGTCCACACCCTGAGCACATCAATGTTGCCAAGCGTCGCAGCAGCGCATACGAGATATTCAACGTGAGCGACCACTCATGGCTTATTTCAAAAGCATTCCGCTAACATACTTGTAGGAAGTCAAGTCGCTCCAATCTGCAGCTTCGTTTCTGAACGGCCTCAGCACATCTCGCCGCCGTGCTGAGAGCATGAACCGGAACACTGATGCAAGCTGGGCCACAACTTTCACTGGCGCGTCGACAGCTACCTCCCGCCCACCATCAACTCGCCCACCTTCGGCGCGCCCGGGGTCTGCGCGTCCACCCTCTGCAGCATATATTCGCGCTACAGACAACGTCAACATGGATTCTCGTCGCCGTGGCGTGCTCTTCAAAGCCAACGGTTTCGCTTTCAGTCGGCCTCTTGCATATGTGCAACTCAAATGCCTTCGCAACCACGAGAGAGTTCTTGTGAGCAGGAACAAGAACGCGCCTGTTGAGTGCTCTGTGTGTCACATGGACGATGATCAGGAACACTGGACCTGCACGTGGTGTGCAATCCGGATGTGCAGATACTGTCGCAATGACTTCTCTGAGCGCGGTACGACTGCCTTGAGAGAAAGAATCAAACAGGCTGAGTTGGGCGTTTCGCCTTCAAGTTCGACGGAATCCTTGGCTGGTAGAGGAAGGAGTCGAGCTTATGCTTAGGCCTCACACAACCGCAGAACCCATGGGAGAGATGGCAGAGGTAGAGGCGGATTTGGTCATGGACAATGCTACCGGCGCTGGCACGCCCCGGTTGCTGCAGAGCGGAGCGCACGGCATCGCTCCTGATGTGATGGTGAGCACTACGCGAAATGAACGAGGGAAGAATATGATATGCGGAGATATACCCGACTGCTGCAGGCATTTCTGCTGCACTATGAACAAATTCTGGAATGCATATATAGGGTAGACAGTGGGATATAGAGACAAGGTACCTCCGTACTCAGCAAAGCTTTGCGCTGGTGTTCCGTTGTCTGGAAAGTGTTCTTTGGTGCTGTGCAACAGTCTCGATTGCTGACTGCAGGCCTACCCGTACCTCGGAGACATCCTGTCCGTCTGAGGTTGTCGCAGCTGTGAAGGCAGTCCTGACTTCCTGGATTTAAGATTTATAAGTAAAAATAGAAAGCTGCTAATTCTCTTTTCCGAGAGATCACCAATCCCCAGGTTGAAGGGTCGGGCCATGCAATGCGCCATCTGAGAATTGCTCGTGGATCCAGTCGTAGAATGGATTCGTCAAAAGCCGGATCATGTACCCATGCTCCATATATGCAGTATTGCATGCTCGCGTGCGGCGGGCGCGTTGAGCTTGTCGTCCAACGTTGGACATGACATGCAGCCCACCACCTCGCACCGATCGTACTGCTGGATGGATCTTCCGGTATTAAGAGCATAAGCCATCTTGTCTCCTCCCTACCAACTTCACGTCTGCTTGTTCTGGGCCCACCAAGTCCCGTCAACATTTGTCTGTCCCATCTCGGCGCCTGCTGCAGCTAGACGACGTCCAACGTGTTCGCCAAAGTTCAAACGCCGACTTGCAGCGCCCAGAAGAAAACTTTAGCTCCAGCCGACCTCGGGCGAGTTTCTCCCCGCCTGCACGTCTGCGCTGGCAACACAACCGTAAGGATACATAACAAATCATGGCCATCCCAGCGCCCGGCACTCCGACTTCACGGCGAAGCCAGTGTCTGTGTCATGCAGCTCCCATCTCACAGGGCCACCGCCGTGTCCGTCTTCGGCGACGCTCCGTCCCTTGTGTTACCGCGACACTTCCAGCCATACCCTAGCTCGTGTCGGCTGCTTGCAGCATTTTCGCAGCTCTTTCTCGTCATGTGATGCGCTGGCGGGCGCTTTGCGCACCTCATTGGCTCGTTTGGTGGGCAGACAATAGCTGTTCACCTCCCTCGTGGCTCAATGTGGATGGTGCAGCAGCTTTTGATAGGTATGAGGGATGATAGTACCGGCTCATTCTGCTGCGGGACTACTGCTGTAGGGGAGGCGTCATGGCTGTATGCGCGATTTGGCTTCTTGGTGTGCCGTGCCGCTTGCTGAACGTGTCACCACCAGCTTCCTTTTCGCAGGCCGAAAGTCACGTCGTGCCCACCACATGACGTCTACCCTCTTTTGCTCCACAAGATGATAGCTTATTGATCACAGCGAGGACTGAAGACCTGAAGATCTGAAAGGCTACCCCGCACACGTTCAGGCTCCTGCTGCGATGAAGACGCCGCCCATCCTGACCCTCTCGAATGAGCTTCTGAGGTTAATTCTGGACCAGATAGAGCCCGACCCCGACAAGACTGTGCCGATCGACCGCCGTCAGTTCCTATCAGTGGAGAGCTTTGACCGACCACTGCCTTCTACCAGAGGGTCGCTTCGGGACGTAGGTCGCTTCCGTTGCGCTTGCAGACGATTCGCAGACATAGGAGCGCCGCTGCTATACACAAGAGTGGCCGCAAGATTCTCCAGGAAAGGTCTTCAAAAGCTCGAGCAGCTGGCGGCTTGGCCGCATCTAGCGAGGCACGTCAAGAAGTTCAGCTATCTTGTGCCGTACTTCTATCGAAACGGTATGCCGCAGTCGCCACTCGATGTACGCGCTAGCTAATAGTGCGATAGTTGGCGGTGGAATCCGGCTTGAACTGCAGGGCGCCAGCAATGGGTCTCTCAGCTTCGATCTTTCAAGCATCCGTCAGAAGGCGGAGGAGCAGCGGCAACTCGTCGAATCTAAGGAGGACCTGAGGGTACTGACCAAGGTCATCGCCAGCTTCACATCTCTTCAGTTCGTCCAGTTGCTACGCGTAACGGACGAAGAAGACATAGCGCTACTGACTTATATTCGTGAGCACGAGGATCTACGCCAGATCTTTGATCTGGAGTGGACACCCGCATGCTCTCATGGTTCGAGAACGATCGGTGCAGCCCTATTGAATTCAAACGTGCCTTGGTCACGCTTCTCATCGCCCATGCTGAGTCCCCAAAGCGCAGAGTTCTTGGCATCCAGGAGACCACAGTCCCTGCCCACTCTGGCGGCACGACTGACTTGTTTGACGTTACACTTTGACGATGGAACGGATCTGGACCAAAAGATGAGCGAGCTGTCAAATTTATTCCGGGTAGTGTTTTCGACCGCAGAGAATATGCAGGCAGTGCATGTTGGGTTTCCATCTCACAGGCCATTGAGCCTCCGGCTCGAAGACGTGTTTCATCATGTAAAATGGGAGAAGCTGGTGGCATTTGGAGTTCAGGGCTGGAAATTGGATGCCGAGGAGATCCTCGACATGGCCCTGAGGCATCGAGATCGGCTGAAGGGACTTCGACTTCGAGACGTCCTGCTTAAAGATGGGAGTATGTGGAAAGACGTTCTCGGGACCCTGCGGGACTCGATGCGGAGACTCGAGTGGGTGAGTCTGCGGCGCATAGGTTATGCCCGCCACTTTGACGAACTTTGGCTGGGCGCTGGCGCGGAGGTGCCTGACGACCCTCCGCCAGGCGAGAGCGACAGCGAGACCAGCGAAGAGGATGACGATCCTGTCATTGGGCCCAGCACTTTTCACCAAGGGTCCAATGGCGGGCTTGGTATCGACAGTAGTGACGAGACTGAGAGTGAGGCGGCATCAGATGATGAGCATGGACCTGATGCAAATGACATGGACTTCCCGCCCTTAAATTCGCCAGACACGCCTGCCTCTTCGGCACCGTGGTGTAATTGCAATGGACAAGGGTTGTTGGAGAGTGCAGACGATTTAGGAGATGATGGCGATCCTGTCAGTAACACGAAAAGGAAAGCTTGGGAGAAGTGGGTTGTAAGGAGATGTCCAGAGCATAGCGAGAGTTGACAGAGCTGTCTCAGGCACGTGCAGCAACATGTGACATTGATCCATGCACCATGTGAGTCGGATTGAGCAGTACTGACGAATCACTTTCACGTGGCAAATCGTGCTAATAAGGTATTTGAATTGGCACCAGGTCTCTGCAACATTCCACTCACAACAGAACAAACCAACACATTCCTTGCGGACGAACCACTCAGGCGCAAAATCAGTACTGCGCATTTGAGAAATGGCGCAGCTGGCAACACAAGTCTGTTGTTGGGATATGTTCAACAGCCGACGGCTCGCAGAGGACAAATCACCAGTACCACCCATAGTCCTCAATCTCTCATTCATCCTAAATACAACTATCGGCATGGACTACATTAAGGTCGTCACCGAAAGAGAGATTGAGGCATGGCGAATTAGAAGCTTCGACAGCTTCCTTGTCACTGTCAGGGTTGATGCACCAATCACTGCTGGCCCAGTGTACAACAGAAATGGCGGATTTGTTGGACACGACACTTACGTCTTCGAGTGGCGAGGTATGGCAGATGGCCATGCAGAGACCTTGAGGAAAACGATGAAGGTTCAGATGCGTTCGAACGGGACCGTGAAGATCGAGTATCGTGGAAGATGGACTCCGCTGTCTGACTTTCTGAAGGACTTGAAGATTCCATATGCGGAGGTCTTGCCAAGCAAGCAAAGGTCACTGGATGTGCAATGCAACTGGTGGAAGGCGAATGGGAAAGTTTTCAAGCTCATGGCGTTGCCCGTTGAGCTTCGTGACCTTATCTATCAGTTTGGATTCGGTCCTCAAGTGGAGCCCTACCCGACGTCAAAAACTCGGCGCATTGGTGGGAACATTGGGGCTCTGGAAGCCATCAAGGCAAGAAAGCCGACATCTGGCCTACTTCTGCTCAACAGACAGATTGGCGAAGAGGCGAGCCATGCGCTCTATCTGTACACCACCTTCTTCGTTCAGCACAAGGGCATATTCCACCGTCTGATGAGCAATGTACACACTCGTCCATTGCTGCGCAGAATTGAGCTCGCTCTTCCACATCATGAATTCATCAACCTATTTGGCTACCAGGCCAGCGGAGATGACGCAAAAGATAGATCAATGGCCGTCACGATCATGCCGCAGCTGAAGCTCAGTTGTCTTGAGCTTGTGTTCGCACCTCCACCCAACAAGAAAGATATTCTCGATATCCCATGTCAACGCTCGGTCGTGAGTTTGATACTGTCCTCGGCATGGCCGTGGGTTCGTGGTCAGCCGGTCAAACTTGGTGGCTGGATCAAAGACCGCCAGGAACGAGTATTTGAGGCCGCCTGCTTGGTTGAAAGGAAGAGATTTGATGTGTGGAGGGAACGGAATTGTGCAGTAGGGTTGCCAGAAGGAAGCCTGCTGGAGTACCACGATTGGGTCCACTGGGAAGAGACGGAGGAACACGGTGGTGTTAGCCTGACGGGCAACTCCAAGTCTCCGCGTGACGTGGTGGAGCCAAGGGAGGAAGAGGAGGCCTTGCCACTCAATTGCCATTGCGCGCCTATGTGTACGCAGGAGACATGGATGGCAGACGATTGAGATAGATGCTCTGTTGTGGCTGCAGCTATATTATGCAGGTGAAATGAGCAACTGATCGTACCAGATTTGTCGTGCGATCTCCGTACTTCTTCAAGTGTTTTCCGAGATGCATTTATTGGTTCTGGTGTGCCGATTATGGGCAGGTGCTAAATAGCAGTCGCAGAGCTAGAGAGCGCACCAGCAACGCGCAACGCTCACTTTGAAGATGCATGTGGACGGGAAGTTCATGTTCTTACTCTCACCATGCTACATGCGCATTTGCTTCTCGACAACGCAAGCATGACCAATGCTCCGAGACTTTGACAGGAAGGCGACCGTCAGACGCAGGACTGGCGTGGAAGACAAAATGCTGCGACGTAACTGGAAGGCAACCAGAGAACGTGTCGCAGCACTTGCCACACCATCAGCAGCATCCGAGTACCACAACATCAAGCGCGTTTCTGCGATCTCGATAGATCTCGGTCGAACATCCAGCGGCAGACAGTAGCATTCGGATGTCCATCACTGCCAGATCCACCATTCTTGGCTCTTGTCTCCGATAAAGGCGACAATAAGCTTCAATTCCAAGTACTTTGCAAGTCATGGCCGAGCAGTCTATCTTGACACGTTTTCGTCCTGCTGCCCTGACTGTTGCGGGAATAGCTGCAGCATATGGCATCTATCTTATATATTCCACGCAGTCTTCGCCTGCCGCCAGGACAACCTTGCACAGAAGCAATGCTGTGCATAGAGCGCGCGGCGAACGTTCACGACCGAGCATAGAGCTTGGTGCTCCGGACACAGAGGCACCGTTGGGCCGTTTGACCATTCGACACGGCAACAATGTCCTGGTCACCAATCTTGCGCAGCTGCGATTCCCGAGTATTGAGCAGATCACCACTACTTTTGGACCACAGTTCGCTGCACGGGTATACAGCGAGAGCGTCGCCATTGGACTGAACGCGATCTTGCTGAGCTCTTTGAGGGCAAGGAGTACGGAGTCGCGGCAGATGATAGCTCGGATCGGGCTTGATGGGCTCCCTGAAGCGGTGGTCGCTCGCGACGAGGAGCTCTGCAGGGCTATACTCGTTGATGCTATGCCTCATGTTACTGAATCCCTAATTGAAGAGGCTCTGCAATGCATGTATGGTGCAGGTGCAGCAGCAGGAGGTCATGAAATCCATTCCACGGCACCAGAGATTGCCGAAACAGAATATACCAGCTCCTCCCCAGGCCCTATGCCCGACCAGGGCATTAAAAGTCTATTGTACTACATAGCAGAGGAGGACTCCAGAAGGGAGGCCTATGAGCATCGTGGAATCACTTGCGAAGAGTGTGGGGAGTTCCCGATCAGAGGGGTCCGGTGGAACTGTCTGAACTGCCCGGATTATGATCTTTGCACCACTTGCGAGGCGCATTCTTTGCATGAGAGGACACATGTCTTCGTCAAAATTAAAACACCTCTTCCGCTAATGTCACAACCAAGCCATGCAAGAACACTGTACTATCCAAGCAACCCTCCTGCTGTTTCTCAGGAATCGCTGGATGGTGGTACAAAGAAGCGACTCGCGCAGCAATACAGATTTGCGGAACACAGGCTTGATGCTTTGTACGACCAATTTATATGCGTGGCGAACGTGCAATGGGACAACGATCCTGCAAAGGTCAAAGTTGCGATCGATATGCGAGCGTTTGCAAAGGCTGTGATTCCCACATCCTGGAACGCCCACTCTGCGCTAAATGTCGTGGCTGATGCCATGTTTACCTTCTACGATACGAACAAAGATGGTCTGATCGGTCTTGTCGAGTTTGTGGACGGCATGGCATATCTGCGAGGCTCTCAGCGCTTCTCGCCATTGTCGCGCGCTTTGAACTGCTTCGATATTGACGATGATGGTTTTGTGGACAGAGCAGACATCATGCGCATATTGAAAGCTAAGACTCTCTTGGATCGACAAATGACTCGGGACGCGGTAGTAAGGGATGTGCCTGAGAAGACCGAGGCTGGGCTGAATACGCTTGGCTCAAGTCAGCCCATTAGTTCCATCTTCCATGAAGAGGAGATACCACAAGGTGAAGAACGCGAAACGACCGACAAGCGGCCCAATCGCTACGGTGATATGGAGCCCATACCTGGAGCAAAGGCCATCCTTGATGCTGCCGATCCATGGCCTCCGCAGGAGTTTAGGCACCGTCGTATCAGATTTGCTGATAGAATCCCTCCTAATGAACGCTTGCGCAACCTCTCTTCTCGTTTTGAGGAAATGTTGCACTCGCCACTCAATGAGGACCGTCGCGCAGGCGCCGATACAGAAGCTTCGCGGCGCGAACCGGTGTCCATTTTACTGGCAGCTAGCGATCAAAATGGCACCGAAATCGAGACTTCCGCCTTGTCTGTTGAGGGCGATGCAGGGGTGCTGAGTGATGCGCTCGCGCGTTTTGCGGAAGCGGGCCTCAACCAGCTGTTGGATCCAATGTTCGAGTTCAAAGAGAGGCAGTTCGAGGAGGCTAAAGCTAGCCGCGAAGATCGCAAGAGGTGGCGACCCGAGATTGACGAGTATGTTAAGGAGAAGAAAGCGTTCCAGGAAGAGCTGCGATCGCTATCACACATCGATCCTCTCTTGGCGACTGCTGTGAACTTAAATGGCGAGCTATCTAGGAAGCGGAGGCCATCTCGTCAAGCAGAACGAGCATCCGAGCCTGCGTTCCGCGGAGAGATAGTGCCTACAGATGCGGAGACTCTGACAAGAAGAGAGCGTGAGATCGCTGAGCGGCCCTTGGAAGAGCTGCTGAGGGCAACAGGGTACAGCATAATTGATGCGATTGAGACAGGTCCACGGCATGCGACTATTGTCGATGAGATGTACGTCCCCAGCGCCATGGCTAGTTGCTCGACTTGGTTGTCAGATCCTACGCTGCCACAGAACCGACCGGATAGTGTTTTACCGCTGGAAAACCAGACTCCTTCGAAGCATCGCATGGACGAGTACTTGCAGCATGATGTAATTGAAGTAGAAGCGGAACAGCGCGGCGGGCCTGGAAGGTTCACTTTGGATGAGCTGGAGAGCATATTGGTTGCAGATCGCACGCAGTCGTTGCGTGGTCTACTTGTTGGCTGGCTCGAGCTGGCAAGCTTCTGATTGTGACGCATACGAGCAATGCTGGACCAGGGGGACCTGCAACTCACAACAATATGCGCGCTGCTCTGGTGGAAAGTCGGCGTCGACAAGCCACAAACAAAAGCAATGCTTCGCGCGCTGACGGCGCGGTGGACTGCTTTCCTTGGAAGCTACCTCCAACGAATTCTCAGACATAGTATCCAGCTCAAGGTTGGCAGGAGTCCGGTCTGGCGACTCGGCATTGAACACGACGACCTTCAGGAAGCCCCTCTACAGACGAGCGTCTGTCTACACTCCCCTGAAACCCCAGTGCACTTTCAGGAGGTCAGACAAGCAACGTTGGCGACCCGTCAATTGCTTTTTGTTCGGTGGTAATGTCGTTAATTGAAAGCACATTCTGCCACGAGCATAAATCGGTAGTTTTGCGACAAATGTCGTCCACTTGACTCTGCTGCACTAGCTAGTCCTACACAGGTTCATTGGCACACGATCGGACATATCCAAATTCCGCGTACCTGAAGCCGTCTCCCTCATCATCAGCATCCATCCTTTCTACCATCGGCAGCTTACCGATGGCATGCGAAGATCTTGTCCGGGACAGAAACGGCTTGCATGATGTCAAACCCCTCCTTGGGGCAAACAAAGGTCTACCAAAGCTAACAGATGCTGGTAGGTTGGCGCGCCACTGTATCCGCGAAAGTTAATATGAGACAACTGTGGTGTTTTACATATCAGTACCAGAGTCCGCACATGATCTGCGAATAGCAGATACCACATACGGATTACGGAGTGAAGACAAGTGCTCCTTAGTGTGTGCGCAGAATTTCGTCTCATCGAACAAGGCCGAACCCTATCTCCGCAATTCTGCACCTTAAACCTACATGCTTTTCCATGGTGTGCATGCAATCGGTTTGCTGGAGCTGTGTAGTGATCGGTGTTACCATGATCCAAAGATTTGCAGTCAATGAAAGCGGGAGGCAGCAGCAAGCGCGTTTAACTGCTCGGTTGCTATAATCGTTCGGGTACTGCAGGGCCATCAGATCTATTGAAAGACAATTCGAAGGTTTACGCCGGCTACGCGCGCCATGCTACTACTGCTCACAGTAGCACACTAGATTGTGCCGACTGTCCCTGGACCTGCAGTAGCAATTGCAAGCTTGGACCAGCTTCTCCAAGTCCGCGCATATTACCAGGGGCTGCAGAATGAGTGTCAACGATACAAGCAGGCATGAGTCTACTCGTGACAGCAATCCCAATAGAGCACTGTCGAAATCAGACGCTGGCTGAAGCCTCTTTACCATGCTTGCGCCAACCAGTTTCTAAAACGCTAATTACGAAGCGAGAGCGAGTATAGGCTTCATGCTGCCAACGCAATTATAGGCTTATGCTCATCTCGTGAACACGGACGCCGCCGTTGCACTCTATTCCTCCTTAGCTCCACCGCGGCAATGACTGTATTCTTTTCCTGTACATTATTATCACCAGTGTTCAAATGTTCATGGCTTGCTGTGCTCGCTGCTCTCGTCCTTGTTGTGCGACCCGCAGGATCTCCCACACTTACGAATGCCGCACCCCTAGGATAACCCTATAATCAACAGGAGCTTTCGACCACGACCGAAGCGTCTCAGGTCGTTCCAAGATGCCGGGCAATCTTCGTGGGATTCCTGCCTCTGTGATCGCGACTTGGCCTACGCCCAACTATGATGCCAAAGGCAGAACATGGGTTGTGCCTTACGCAATAGTGCTAGAGGTCATTACCACTGCAATGGCCGCTACAAGACTCTGGCTCCGTGCTATGAACCACGCAGGACCGCTCGGCTTAGACGACTTGCTGTTGGTGCCAGCCTACCTGGCAGCGACCATGTTGACTGTCCTATGCGTCCTCAATGTTGAGCATTACGGCTTGAATCGTCATCTCTGGAACGTTCCTTTCCACCTCTACGAAGATGCGCTGCTATGCACTTGGCTCAGTGAATTAGCCTTCTTGGTTTCGACATGCTGCACAAAGGTTTGGCCTGCGACTAGATCCTGAACCATGAAGAGATACTAATGCAGTAAGCCAGGTCTCGGTGCTCCTTTTCTATCGCCGTCTGACGCAGGGCACGATCAGCAAGCGCTGGAAGTACGCTATCATTGGTGCTATCGCATTCACTGTGCTGTATGGCATTGCGTTTGTGCTAAGCCTGGTCTTCACCTGCAAGCCAACGGCGTCGTATTGGGAGGCTTTTTCTGGAAAGTACACGAAGGACTACACGTGTGCAAACACGACTGCACTTAACCCTCTTTCTGGAGCTCTGAGCATGTTCTCGGACCTGTACGCTGTCCTCTTGCCCATGAGCATGCTTCGACATTTCGATGCGCCCAAGAGGTAAGAATACTCCGTGTCCTGTGTCGCAATTGCTTGTTCATGCTAACGACTCAAATAGACAGAAGGTGGCTCTGAATATTCTCTTCTCACTGGGCCTTTTGGTCGTGGCTGCAGCAGGAGCGCGCACATACTATCTCGCGTTGCTGGGTATTGACTACGATCTCACTTGGTAGGCCCACAATAATTGAAATCTCGCATTGTGAGCGGAAGTGCTGACCACTTGACTTTCGGATTTCTAGGGTTGGATACAATGAGTACGTGTGGGCTCTCCTCGAATGCCAGTTGGCTTTGATATGCGCATCTGCTCCTGCTCTTCGCGCTTTCTTCCGGCGATACATGAGCGATCCAACTCGCGGGACGACACAGACCACTAGATCTGTCAGCAGCACAAATCGAAACACTCAGCGCGACTCCAAGCAGTCCGGCCTTGGGCACGTTAGCTACTCTCAACACGACCGTCAGCCTTCGAACCGTCACGAGATGGAAGATAAGAAGCTCATCCTGCAGCAAAATGACAAGATCGCCCTCGACACACTCGACGAGTGCGCCCAAGAGACATCCTTGCCTGACTCGGCGACTAATAGTTACCTTATCAAGTCTCCGGCTGAGTATGAAATGTACAATCTCCAAAATCTTGAACGCAATAGGCCGCCACGGAGGCCGACCTTCTTTAGAACGCCATCTATTCCCGATATCGAAGCTGGTATGCACCTAGGCTTGAATAGTCCATTATCGGACTGGAACGACTTTTCAGAAACTAAAATTTGAACAGCACGACAACATTCAGGACATAGCTGAGGAACAATTCGCGCAGCCCGGGTCTTGTCTCTGATGTCGTGTCCCGAAGGCCAAATAACCGAGATGAGCGATCGGGAGACGCGAGTGCAGGAGAGATTTTGCGGTCGTCCAAGTATTCGTTCGTGAGCCGCGCAGATGGTGCGATTGCCCTTCCACCTGTCAGCGCTGTTGGCGGTCGTGAGCGCATGGCTCAAGACGAGTGACTGTCATGAATAGTGAGAAACCACCGGAAGCAGCGTGCTATGCGTCATCCACGTACGCCCAATCAGGACCGACGTTCGGCCTCAAAGGCTGAAGCATTATGAGAGGTTCGATAGTACGTACTACGACAAGTGGAAAGCGAGTGCCGGAACAGAATCTTGCCAAATGATCCGCGGGTACCGCCGGATGAGGCAACGGTGTGGTGGGCGCTCGAAGGGCTGTCAGGATTGTTCCAGCTGCTTGAGATCATTGTGCGACGACTACTAAGGGTAGTGAATGTAACGATCAAGCAATCGATCGACTGATTGATGGGTTTGGCTCTGTAATCTAAGTTGATTCGATACCCAATCAGCTGGCAGCCGATTCCAGCAGTCAGCAGCCGACCCAGCGGTCAAGTGATCGATTGACTTGATGGAATCAGGCTGTGGTGGCGACGACACAGGATGCAGCGCAAGTAGTGGTGCTCGTGGTCGTCGGAGGACTTGGTGGCGGCAATCTATCAAGTTGTGGCGTGGGCAGCTTGTTGACACAAGACGGTCACGAAAAGCATAGGGAGGCATAGCCAGTCAGCATTTAGTAGCAATTACATAGGTGCGAAGCTTCAGTTCATAACAAGCCAAACTAAGACTGCTAAGTGAATACACCTTTCTAAGGCTGCTGAGCCGCTTCTTTCTGCAGAGCCAACAAGGTCTCTTCGTCATGACCAGGAATAATCCGCCCACGCGTATGACGCTCTAGCTGTCTCAACCTTTGAGTAGAGCTAAACCATGCTGGATGGTTTCGAGCTAGCCAGCCGGTATGCCATCTCTCCACTAATGCCGAATCAGTGGTGTCGCGAAGCCATTACAGGGCAACAGCACTTACATTTTCAATCACGTGACAATGGTCGCTGATGAAGATGAATGTACCAGATTCCTGCAAGTTCACCTGCATGCCTATGAGACCTTCTGTGTGACCAGGCAGGTGATGCAACGTTATTCCCTGGCAGAAGTCCCTCGTTCGGTCGTCGAACGTCTTCCAATTCAGTCCGAGATTCAGATAATGCTGCTGATATACACCCGCATCGGCTCCAGTGGTCACGCTCCAGAAAGCTGATCGCAACTCGACGTCGTGAGTCCAGATCTCGATGTCTTGCCTGTCCATGAAGACGTCCGATCCACCTGCATGATCAAGATGCAGATGGCCAATGATGATCTTCTTGACGTCCTCAAGCTTGTGACCCGTTGCATTGATCGCGGCCTCAAGTTCGTGTTCTGGTCCGTATCGCACTCTCGCGAAGACGTCGGAGAGCTCAGGGCTGCAAAGCGAAGGGCCAGGGTCAGTTAGAATCTCGGACACATGTGTGCTGCTGCTGCCTCAACCCCCATATCGTCGGGTAGTCCTTTCCAGCCCCAAAGGATCACTCCTTCGATCGGGTGATCAATGAGCACGCAGTACATGGGCAGTTGGCGTCGCTTGTTGACAAAACCCTGATCTGCCGTGCTCTTGAGCGAGGTATTGCCGCCCCTCACGATAAATGCTTCATCAGCCTCCAGCCAACCAACCTCCAGCAGCCACATTTTGGTGCCCTTGGGAGCGACATTGGCTACGTAGGCGGGGATTGCCCCGCCGTCGACCTGTTCCTGAATCTTCGATGAAGCAATAGACATTGTAACTCGCCCGGGTCAGTAGATTGAACGCTTCAGTGCAAATACTACCTTGGTGTCCACAACTCTGAGAGCACTCATGCTGTAGCACTCGTTGCCTTACACCTCTGCCTTCGCTTACGCCGTGCTGACAGACGGGACTCAGTTGATCCCAGTTCAGCCAGAGGGGAAGTGCGGGAAGGCTCATTTGCTGCGCATCGGCCACATGGCGTGACGACATGCATTCTTGTGCGAATTCCTTTGGAGCGCAAAATGCCTTTGTGCTTGGATCGTTGTGATCAGCAAGACGGAGTGCCCCTGGTAGGATGAACGGGTTCCGATTTCCGAAGTGCTGGCGCCGCTTGGCGCACTAGTCATGCAATAGATAGTGTCATCTGACAGCGTGGGGTTCACCGTTCGACCCTGCGGGACACAGGGGCAAACATGACAACGGCAGCAAGGTCGAACATGTTTTCTGCGTTACGGTCACGCGGAAGGATACCCGACGGCCTATCGCAACCTGCACCGCGGGCAAGGCGACTCCAAGCGACGTGGTGCGATCCTCCGGGCGCCATATATCTGAGAGATTCATCGCCAAGTTCCAACCCGCCCGGGCACTGCTGTTGGCAACGTGCGTGCGCCACACTCTTCGCCAAACCGGCCTTCCGACGATCTGAGCATCAGATCACAGCCTCAAACCGGGAAGGTAGCACGCGTGGCGCTGCTTAGGTCATCCGAGCTCACATGGCCCTCCTCGCATTCTCCCTGCCGGTCGATTATTCGCTGTTCATCCAGTTTGCACCACGCTGCGGCGTCTCCGGGCACGCGACTTGTACCCCTAGCCTCCAGCGTGTGATCTTAGCGTCAGGATCTTGCTCTCTGTGCAGCCGTTTGCTCCACTGATTTGCCTTTCTGGACATGGGAGCGTGGGATGTAAGCCAAGCATGGCCAACAGGAACGAGAACTACTGCCTATGTCCGTACCCTATTGTGAGGCTGAGCGCTCTTGTGACGTTCGGATGCCAAGCGACGTTCCGGCTGGAGTGTGGCCGTGATGCCCGTGGAGGCTGGCCTGCAGCCGGTTCCTTTAAAACCTTGCTGTATAGCCTTGAACAGCAAGTACTCCGTACGTTGCACCCGAAACCGTGCCGCAGGATTTACTCATGGATGCAATGCATGCTGCTCAAGACGTTCTCCTGACCCAGCAACATCTGCTTCGTACCTAAATCTGTAACTTCATCCCTCCTTTGGCCTGAAATACGGGATGACCCAGGTCTGCAATATCTCAAGCATTGATATAGCAGGGCTCGCATGATTCTTCTTCTTACGCTTACAATAAACAGCCATATCTGCTGCATATTTCGGAAAACTACATTCCTTCAAAACCACGCCAATATGCCGTTAATGGACCCTCCGGACAGTCCTGCCTCTTCATCTGACAGCACTGGTAGCCAACACCACTACATGATATCGACAGCAACTGTCGCAGACGTCCGTAGGCTGGTCGATATTGAATTTCATGCTTTCGAGAATGAGCGCGCGAATCAACAGCTATCGTTCCGAGATCAAGACAAACCGGATCATTTGGAGCGTACGGTTCAGAGGTACGGCAAGGTCATGAGAGATCGGCAGGCTGCCGCAAAGCGTCGTCGCAAGAAACCTTCGAACCGCGATAGTGGGCAGACGTTTGATCACGCGAATACTCGATTTTTGAAGGTCACTGATGTCGACACTGGAGATATCGTGTCCTTTGCTAAAACCGAGATCAAGACTTACACGAAGGACGAGCTGGTCAGTGCAGCAGATTCTGGCCATGAACAAGAACCGCAGATGAACAGAGATTGGTTTGCACTGAATGAGAGGCTGAGGAGGGAGTATATGGGTACTAGAAGGCATTGCTGTAAGTACCCGTCAGACTCAGAAAAGTGCCGTGGTGTTTTAACATAAGATCCAGATATTGCCATGCTCGCCACTGAACCTCGTTTCCAGCACAACGGGGCCGGCACCATGCTCCTAGAATCCATTCTCGCAGACGCAGACGACGCTGGCCTGGAAGTCTACTTGGAAGGCACCGACACGGCGAAAGCGATGTACCTCAAGCACGGCTTCCGAGCCGTAAACGACATCTACTTCGATCCATCAAAATACGGCATGGAAGATCTTGGCATCGAGCACCAGACCGTCATGGTGAGAGGGGCACTCGTCAAGGACGGAAGTGGCCAGAGAAGGCAGGTGCGTGCGTGAAGTTCTGCGGTGGCGGGAGCCTGAGACCCGGAGCTGAAGTTGTGCTGGAGTGGAGCTTTCGAAAGCCAAGACCCAGGATCGTGGAAGCGAGAGGCGTATTGCATGTTGTGCGGCGCTAGGGCGCGCGGAGATGGCAAGAATTCTGGGGCTTTGCGTGGCGACCGACAGTATGATGAGTGCGTCATGTGCATGGGTGGCGATGTTGTTCGTATCTGCGGCATGAGCGAGCGGAGTACCAAAGAGGGGGTGACGGTCGTCTTGAGGCAATCCACTAAGCTTGGAGTGACGAGGGTGTGGCCGTGGTGAGCAACTCTTTCGGGGGCCTTTTCTGCCGTTGCAGGCGTGTCGGGTGTGCTTTCCAGTTACTCAATGTGCAACTTAATGTGTGATGAAATGTCGATTCTCGCAAGCTAGGTACCTCAGGGCAGGGCAGGCTTGGATTGCTTCTACCGCGTTGTCTTGTGATTCTGCTTTCTGCTGCTTCTGCCCTAACGCGCTGAACAAGAATGCGACGGGAATGTTGGCTAGAAACATACCTTTTTTGTACCGTGTAGGTGCAAATACCGATGAGGGCGTTGCGGCTGACAAAGGGTACTGAGAGTACTTGCAGAGGAAGTGACGGGAGGGTAGCGCACCTTCCGCAAACGCACGTCAGCACGGCAAGAATAGGTGAGCCGCACCTCATGTTCCCAAAGCACGAGGCAAATCGCATTATGTAACGCGCGCGCGTACATCGAGATCGCGGCATCGTCCGACCTCACTGCTCTTCGGTCTCGAGCGCCTTCCATTCCCCAGCACGAGACACTGCTGCCTGCCTGCCTGCCTTTCATGTTCCCAACATACTTCTCCATACACAAGACCTGGCCAAGGCAGCATCAGGAAAGAATGTGAATCGTCCAACACCGAGATACACCTACGCAAACCATCCCTATCCATCGTTCTTCCTTCCAATCCCGGCACTTACTGCCTGGCTCACATGCCCACCGCACATCGTTCCCGTACCACCTACCCTGCTCCCCAAGAGCACGTAAGACCAATATAAATTCAGGGGTATCTCTTGTTCAAAAATCGCTTCGAATACGCAAACAACATTCCGACTTTCAACCAAATGCATATTCTCACCAAACTGCCCTTCCGTCAAGCAACCACACCCACCAGACTCTGCCTCAACTCATCACACCTCCTCTCAAACCCCTCCACCACATCCCGACACTGGCTCGCGCACCACCTCCGCCTAATCTTCTCCTCCATATCCCCCCTCTCCAACTCATGCCTCGCCAGCTCCGCCCTCTCCCTCTCCACCCTTAGATCCGCAACCATGTTCTGCGTCGTCCTCAAGTGCCTCGCAGCCGTATTGGTAATCTGCTTGCCTATCTGGAGCGTATCCGTGAGCTGCGACAACATCTGTATCACAGACGCGGTTTCGCGCTCGAGCTTCTGGAGTCCTTGATGGGCTGCTGTGTCTGGGATGGGGAGGTCTTTGAGGAGGGCTTCGACGAGGGGCGTGGTTGTGTCTACGAGGTCAGGGTCTAGGGGTGCGGAGAACATGAGGAAGGGGGAGAGGAGGCTGGTCGAAAGGGATTGCAATTCCTTGGTTTGGGTTGACAGGTGAGCTGTTAGACTGTTGATGCTCGTGTTCAGCCTTTGCACGCCGGACTCGAGGCTTGCTTGGTTGCCCAGGTCTTGTAGTAATGCCATTGTCCTTGGTATTAGTGCATCTTCGGACGTGGACGTGTACGAAGTCATGCGTGCAATGCTTGTGATCGCATCTTCCAGCTCCGGTGAGAACCTGTCTTCTGCTCGGTCTTCCTCCTCGTCTGGAGGTCTCGTCCCACCGAGCGGTCTCGACGAGTTCCGCGTGTTCTGCTTCGTCTGCAATTGAGCATACGACACATCTATCCCCGAGTCCCGCGTGCCTTCCTCTTGCTCTTGCTCGCCGTCGCCTCGTTGTGTGTCTATCGTGGCTTCCGTCGCATCTCCCTCGTCGTAGTCGTCGTCCAACTGCTCCAACTCATCCGCCAGATTGCCCATCCCGCCCAGCCCTTCGCCTTGGTCGTCCGCATGATGGTGGAAATGCTGTGAGCTGAGCGAGGCGTCCGAGAAGCGGTGTTTGCGCGGCGAGATGGGGCTTCTGCTATGGTTGGATGAGAAGCTGCTTGTTCTTCGTCGGAGTTGCTCGTGGCATGAGTGCGCGGCGGGTGAGGTGTCAATGGGCGACATGTGGTTCCGCATCGGCGAGATGGGCGGCGATGTAGTCTCCATGGCGGCTCGTGTGACAAGGCAAGGACGATGCGGTAGGTAGGTTCCTTACTGCAGCTATGGGCACTTTCTCAGGAGACGGCAATGACAAGTTGGGCTGCGTGACAACGAGTCAGTGTGCGTGGCGGCTCCAGCTCCGTGTTGAGATGCTCCAGGTAATCTCTTCTTGCTGCCAGACTTTCTTTGTTTTCTCTAGTGACAAACATGTGTAAATACTACTACGACCCAACATCCGGATCGCTCTTGCACACGCACAGCTAAGGTACCAAGCATATCCCAGTTTCCTGGTTTGTATCGTGCCAACGTGCTTGAAAGGAGCGGACCGTGCCAGGAGGCGGCGCCGTTGTGGTCTGGGGTCCTTCACGAAATCTCCATCATGTGTCAATAATGATCGTAGAACCGAGTGCTTCCGCAACGAGATATTGATGTACCACAGAGCGCGCAAATCTTTCTGGACGTGATCAGGGTCTCGACGGGTTTCACTGTTACATTGAAAATGTATTCATTATAGACAGCAATACCTAGGTGAACACTGATCACTGATTCGATCGATCATTCATGCTTGAGGACATCACCTAAGGCTTTGAATACCTCGACGGAACGCTGCTAGCGTTATGACCACGAAAAGCTGACAGAATACCAGGGCGTTTCGAAATCTTGTTGGATCAGTTGGCCAAGTCAAAACTGGTGAGACATACCTCCCGGCCATGCCTGATCTGTCAACGTTCAGATTGCGGTGGTAGCACGTCCTTAGCTGCTTCTGCTTACCACGTAGCTGCATCCGAATCGCAAAGTGTGCACGGCGAGCCGGGCGAGCCGAACAATTGGGGACTTGATGCTCGTCTTCCGTGGATGAGCACCGTAGAATTGTACTTATGCTCAATCAAATGACGCATTGTTTGGGTGTACATCCGCGTTGACCGTCGAAGGCAGGGGAGCTCTCAATGTCGATAGCTCATTAGTCCTGATGTACGGCATTGTTGCTTGACTCATGGCCAGCTGCTCCATGATAGATTCGATCAGAGTCGATACGGACGTGGAAGTCGGGAAATTTAAACGAGTTCACGTTTCCTGACAGAGATCGATGCGCAATGCGATTAGCTTTCTTGGACGAATCATCTGCCAGAGATGGATCATGGTCATGCTACGGGCTTGTCCTTCTTCCCAGACTCGAAGCTGAAACGCTTGGCCATAGCTTTACAATCACTCGCGTCCAATGGATGACTCGAGCACGTGAACAGGGCCGCATGGTTGTGGTCGAAGATAGCGGCAAGCAAGAATAGGTTCGCGGCGCGTGCCAGACAGAATTGCTTGCAGCATGTCATGGTGCAGGTCCAATGGCATTGGCGTTCTGTTTGTTGTTCTTGTGACCAAAGTCGGCCGACGCGTGTGGCCGCGTTGAGCGCGACCCAGTCATAACATTGGCTTTGAGTAGCGGCCAGCGATTTCTGAGGCGATACAATCCAGTGCACTGCGTCTTGGATGCGAGACGTATGTCCTGGATGGCATTCTGGAGTGCGGGCAAGTTCCAAGGAAGAATACCTCCTACCACTTTAGAAACAGGAGCGTGCTTCGTTTGATTATCATCTATCTCGGAAGACGCGCCAGCTCCCGAGCGAACTCTGACGCCCGCGTTGCCCCAGCCATCACCCAATGGGAGGAGGCTTGTGGCTTCCAACAACGACATCAACATTCCACCAACACAGCAACGTCACCACGACTCTCTCGGCGCATTGCTAGCGGTAGTATCACCATCAGCGACACACTCGTTGGCGAAAACAGACAAGAGCATGGTCAGAGGCGACGAACGACACCGCGCGCACACCTTGCGGGAGCAAGCGAGGGACTAGCACAGTGACGGCCGATCCAAGGGGCATCATCCTGCATAGCAACCGCTGCAACACACCTCCGCCTCGAGCGCAACCTGCAAAAGCAAGGCCATAGTGAGCGGGCCGGAATTGGTGCGACGGCCGTTGCGCAGCAGTCACTGTCATATTGCGACCATTGGCCATCCACTCGCTCCACACCGCACACCGCCGACCTCAGCCGCTACACCATGGGGTCCCCAGACATGGAGCAGCAAGCCGGCAACAGCGCGACGAACCAGCACCCACCCTCGCACAATGCGCCGACGCCGACGCTGCTGTCGCCGCCGAGGAGCAAGACGCCACCCACCGTTATCGGAAAGCGATCACACAGTGAGCGCTTGAGGTCGAATCGCAGTGGAACTGAGCCCGTCAGCGCAACGGCGCTCAACAAGGCACTGCAGCAGGTTGAAGATGCAGGCAGACCGAGAAGTACAACTCCTAGCGGCAGCCCGAGCAGGAAGAGGCAGAAGATGCAGCCGGGCGCAGACAGGTTCATCCCAAATCGCTCTGGCCAGGACATGTCGGCGAGCTACAACCTGCTTCACGAGGATGGATCGCCAGCAACTCCGTCGAAAAGCCACAAGAAGGCATCAGGCGACATCCACTTCCAGAAACGGGAAGCAAACCGGACATACTCGAGCTTCTTGCGATCCGAGATGTTTGATAATGAGGTTCCACAGGCGATAGCGGTAGAGGGTACAGGCTCGCGGGCTAGGACTCCGCCAGTCAGCAATTCATCGATACTCGCACCGCCGACTCTCACTCCATCCACGCCACACAAGAATCTCTTCTCATATGGATCAAATCCTACGCCTTCGCTCACACCGCGCTCGACCTCCCGGAGCGAGCGAGGGCCGAACATGAATGTGCATTCAGATCTGTACAGCTTGTCACCCGTCAAGCACAGCTCGCAGAGAATGCTGCTATCACCACGTAAAACGCCACGCGCAGTCAGCAAAGTGCCATATAAGGTTCTGGATGCGCCAGACCTGGCAGACGACTTCTACCTTAACCTTGTCGACTGGGGCTCAAGTGACGTCCTAGCAGTTGGCCTTGGACCGAGCGTGTACCTCTGGAATCGCGAAACCGGTAAAGTGAACCAGCTTTGCCAACTCGACGGCGATACTGTGACGAGCGTAAATTGGATACAGCGGGGCAGTCACTTGGCGATCGGGACTCACAAGGGACTGCTCATGATATATGACACAGTCTCTGAAAGGCGGCTGCGAACCATGACTGGTCACTCGGCACGAATCAGCAGCCTGGCGTGGAACGCACACATCCTCTCGTCTGGCTCGAGAGACCGCACCATTCTGCACAGAGACGTTCGGGCCGCGCCACAGTATACCGTCCGCTTGACAGGGCACAAACAGGAAGTGTGTGGACTCAAGTGGAACCCGGATACTGAGCAGTTGGCTTCCGGTGGCAACGACAATAAGATTTTTATCTGGGATAAGATGGAGTCTAGATGGTTGCATCGATGGGGCGAGCAAGAAGGCGGCCATAAGGCCGCTGTCAAAGCAATCGCCTGGTCGCCGCATCAGAGAGGACTGCTGGCGAGTGGAGGTGGAACAGCGGATCGTTGCATCAAGTTCTGGAACACCGTCTCCCAGGCTCAGACTAATAGCTCTGGTGCCACTGCTACCATGACTGGATTTTCAGCTTCGGATTGTAATATTCTCGGCCTCTCCGCACTGACCAGCAACTCACCGCTTGCCTCGCCGTCACTTCTAGACGCACAGACACAACCCAACCCTTACCTCATCCGCTCGCATGACTCAGGTAGCCAAGTCTGTAACTTGCTCTTCAGCTCCTTGACTTCAGAACTCGTGTCAACGCACGGCTACAGCCAGCACGCCATCAATATCTGGAAGTACCCGTCGATGAACCAGGTCGTCTCGCTCACGGGACACACGTATCGTGTGCTTTACTTGAGCATGTCGCCTGACGGCGCGGTCATCGTCACGGGCGCGGGCGACGAGACGCTTAGGTTCTGGGATGTTTTCGGGAAGAGGGATAAGGGTGCCAGTAGGGGTATTGTGGGTGAGTGGGGAGTTATTCGATGAGCAAGACTGCTTGACAGGTCAGAGTCAATTTCGTAGCTGTCCATGTCATTCTGCGGGCGAGCAAGCATGGCGCAGGGGAGAAGCTTGGGTCGTGTGGTTCTGGATCGAGATCAGCGGCTATCAGGGTGGGCAAAATGTGTGTGGCGGGCAAGGAATAGGTGCCGCAACAGCCCTGGCGGAGATGACTATGATGTACAGCGTTGAATGACACTCTATGAGATAACGAATGTAGGCCTTCCGGTGATTTACTTCACGCTACATTGGTTGGCTTGGTCGGCGAACTGTCTGGGCACGTCGTTCAGTGTGTCCAAGGCGTTGTCCAGGTTGTTGTGGCAATTGTTCAGATTCATTCCAGGGCGTTGCTGTTTTGCCTGCATCCGGTCAGGGCTGCACTCTGGCATTCTTGCTGGTCCAACAGACGCTCGTATCCATTTATCGTAACCTGCTTATCGCAAGACTGCAATCGCGCTTCCAGTTTTGCTTGATCGATGGCGTTCATACCTCCTTCGACGGTGCATACGAGCAGTGAATCCTTGACGGCGGTGTATTTGCCCTTCTGCTCCCTCAAGGCCGCTAAGTACTGCATGGCTGTTTTTCTAAGCTCATCGTTGCTCTCCGTCAGCTCTTGCCTGGCTCGCGAATCTGTGATACCTTCTCCAACGACCTTGGCGTGTTTCTCTGTGACTGCCATTTCCCGTTCTACTGCCGCTTTGAGATCGCCGTCTGTCGCTGCCGAATCCACTTGACACTGCCTGAGCTGGGCTTCCAAGTTCTTGATCTGCTGTTCGTGGCCCTTGCCACGACGGATCAAGGGATTGGCTGGGCTCGTACCAGGAACCTCCCGACGCTCGCCAATGTGCTGAGACTTTGTAATGCGCATTTCGGCCTCCTTGGACTCCAGACGTTGTGTGAGGGTTTGCAAGACGGTGCCAGTTGCGTTGTGTCTTTCCTGTAGCGCAGCATACTGCATCCGCTCGGCCTCCAATGTCAGTGATAGTAGGCGGACCTGTTTTTCGAGTTGACGTTCGCGAGTAACAGTCTCGTTGAGGTCGCATTTGGAGGCGTTGTGGTTCTCGTTCTCGCACTGGGCCAGTCCATCTTTGGCTGCGACAAGCCTGGCTTTGGAGTCCTCGGTTGTCGCGCTGATAGAGCTCGTGGACCTGTCCGCGGTCTCCTTCGAAGCAATACAAGCATCGCGCATGGAGGCGTAGCCGCTGTGACGCTTACCCAAAAGAGCGTCCATGGTGCTGTCGAATTCGGCTATCATCGTACTGGCATCCTGTACCTCCGGCCCAATGTAGCCAATGTCGCCATCGCCTTGGCAACGTCCAAGAGCTTCGAAGGTGAGGGCAAGGTCTGCCCTAGTCCTTTCCGATTCGACCTTATGCACGTCTTGTCGGTGCATGATGCCATCGAGCTCGGCCACGCAAGCCTCGTACTGCTTTTTTTCTGCTTTATGGCCCCACCCAGCGACAGCGAGGGGACCAAGGGATACCAAGGCGACCAGCCCTGAAGCGATCTTCATAGCTGGATATGATCGAACTGGAGATGATCAGTAATGTATGAAGAGCATGAAGGGTTTGTCACTAACGTAGGCACTTGAGTGGAAGGTGAAGAGTAATGGAGATTGGAAGCGCGATTGGAATCAGAAGAAGCTCGAGTAGTTGATGGTTGAGGAATGAAGGAAAAGAGAGGCAGAGACTGTGCTATGTGTATTACAGCCAGGAGCCCAAGCGCCCAACGCAAAGCCCGTTGGGGTACTGGACTTCGATGCAGTGGTAGGACGGTAAGCAACGTTGGAGGCAGCATGAGAGCACTGCAAGAGAGTGCTGAGTAGCTACAAACAGATAAAGACCAGATCCGTATGCGGTTGAAGCCACCAGATTACCATACCACCACAGCAGATATTGAGTGGATCATGGTCATGCCCCAATCGCATCAGAGGCGTTAAAGGTACAAACTCACAGAGACAACAGATAGACGAGAACCCACGATGACCAAGGGACGGAAAGGAATTGCTGATGCTCCTCAATGATATCTCCGTGCAAGGCCATTACCAAAAGCACCACAACAAGAATGGAGTGCAATTCGTTTATGTCCAAGTCCATCGAGATTTCCAAAGGTAATTTCACATCAATGCCTGTTGGTTGAAGCCCCTACGATGATCCACCAGCTGGAGAGCAGAACCTGCTGGTACGGCTCGACAATATCGCTGTCCGAAAAAGATTGCAGCACCATAGCAAGTAACGAGTGTACCACTGTAACGTCCCAATCCATTGCAGGCTCCAAAGGTACAAATTCAGTGGATTAAAGATGGTTGGAGCCCTTGCAATAACCCAGCAGCCGGGAAAGAGTGGTCTGACGCTAGTCCACATTTTTCTTGTCCGAGAATATGTGCCTATCATGTTAGCACGTGAAGCAGAATATCATGCCGTCCGCCTCCGGTACTTGTGTCACAGCACTTCCAACGCCGTTGAAAGTTATTTCAAAGTCCACTGCCTACCGTGTAGCGCCAGTGATCGGAGGGACAGAACCACAGAGCCAAGCCATCCGTTGAATCTGGTTCAGATCTGATGCTCAGATCTAACCAGTTCTAGTAATCAAGTAGTCACAACTGAACGCCGCCACACTCACGTTCCAAAAAGGCTCAACGATAGCAGACCCAAATACCGTGAGCAGACCACTCGACTGACTGATGCCGCTGGCTGGTCGTCCTAGATGAAATCCTGCGGATCAATGGAATGATGGCTTGCTTTGCCTGATCTGGTTCTACTGGACTTGGTCATCAGACTGTGGTGATAGACCACAACAGTTGGTCAATGACTTTACATGTTTCGCAGTGTTGGGAGTGCTACTCAGCGTTTCCTGCATGGCGCCATCAGGAGACACTGCGTATGTGTGCCTGGAGAGCTCTCCGTGTGTTGATGTGGAGTCCAGGTAAGCAAGTAGTGCATGAAAGAGGCCAGGATATGTGCTGGGAGTAGTCAGCGGCTCGAGGAGGTGAAGTCGGAGTGGTACAGTAGGTAGGTATGTAAAGTTGGTCCTCCGACGGAATTCACCGAGCGCATGATGTCATACCCACGTGCAGGAAATTATTCTACCTCCGTATTAATCAGCTTCTCCCTTCTCACAGACCCCATTTCTTCCTTCCACCGTAGCGTCGCTTCGCCAATCACCTGCACGGACATGGCACGTGGGCCAGTCCTCCTACTGTATCTCCACACCCTTCGGTAGCAGTCATACCAGAATAACCTTATTATCATTATAATTTACATGTGCGAAGCTAGTACAACGCCCTACTTGATTGTTGAATTCCCTCACCACTTCGTCTCTTGTAAGACCTTCTAATCGGTGCCGCAGTAGCTTCTGAATGGTGGTGCACTGATCACGCAATATCTGAGGGCGTACGAAGACCACCACAGACCAAGAGCCTACATGCCTACGGTCTCGTCAAACAATGGCTCATTCCTGCTTTGCGTTGCTGCTAGTACGGATGGACCTGTCATGCTGTGCGCATTCGGACCCAAAGTTCTGTCACGCTGATGTTCAGCTCTCATGCTCAGTGTAGGTACTGCACCACCCTGAAAATGAGCAACCAAGATGGCTCTGGTCCGGCGTGAAGCTCGAACCAGGAGGCAGTGTCCCATAAAGCAGCTATGTATAGCGACGAAATATTGCCCTGGACAAGATCCATTGTGGCCTTTCCCCTTTTGCTACCACATCAACGCTCATTATCACGGCAATGTGGCCTCTTGCATTGTTGGCGCTCTGTGCGCTTATACTGCATGTACGCCACTGTACGGCATCCCTGGCCGCAGTCAGCTTTCGACCCTTTGAGCCGCTTGACCAACATCTACAGCGTCGTGGTGCTTTAGAAGAGATGTTTCTTCCTGATCAAAACATTACTCACGACTCGGTGATGTGTATGCAGATCGCAAATAGCTCTCTGTCATAGCTGATCTTCACAGATGCCAACCCAGACGTTCTTGTGTCTATTACTTGGAGTCACCAGGACTTTTCAAACGTCAATCTGGAGAATATCGAGCCCTTGCTCAATGACAGCAGATTGCTATGCGATATGCCATATGACAAATCCACATGGGCGACGGAAATCCATTTGCTATTCACGCAAACGACATACTTCGAAGCGGCGAAAGCAGCCTGGGCTCATCGCGATGACCTGCTGTTCGTTATTGAGGAACAGTCGTGCTACGAGGGCTATGGAGAGCGCTCCGTCTATAGGTATCATGACAATCAGTCGCCAAGACCGTGCAAGCGCTGACCCGGACAGGCCACAGTCAGTTCATTTTGACGCACAGCATATCACTGTAAGCATCGATGGAAAGCCAGAGCGAGCGATGTTCATGGCAGACTCCAATTACGCCTATAAATTCGCCTTCCAGACACGCCTGGCGCCAAAAGATGTACTGATGCATATACGGTCGCCCGAGGATGCCGAATCACTTCAGAGTCAGTGCAAGTGCATCACCTTGAGGATCAGGGCTGACTGTACGCCTACATGTAGAACGTCAAAGTGACACGAGTCAATCCGACCTGGACTGGACCCACACTTTCGATTTTGGGGAAACGGAATGGGAAGACCGCCACAAGCTTTTTGGTCGCAGGTATTGCATTCGTCACCTCACGAACCATCATCAATATACTGACAATAGTTTTGCTAGTGAGGATCTGATGTCTTTCTCAAATCACGCACCATATCCGCTACCCACTCTGACTTGCTTGCACTGCAAGTCGAGTGGTAAGATGTTTGCTGGCTTGTACATTGCTTTCGATCTCTTGGGCAAACGCGATCTGTCGGATACCGCTCATCAGCGACTTGTCAGGGATCTACTCGGAAGGTCCGAAAGTGAACAGCCTTTCCAGCGCCTTGCACCAGAGAGATTCGCTGCGATCCAAGTCAAGGTCGAAATATTTATGGAGATTGATTGTCTTGAGAGATGGAAGCATCACGATGATGTGAAGAGCGCAATAATGATGCTGCATAAAAAGTGTGGGCTCTCTGTCGTGGATGCAATTAGCGGCAGCGAGAGCGGTGACGGTGACAGTCATGGTGACAAAAACCTCGCAGTGCATCCCATCGAAAACTCATTCAGATGTTTTGGGAGACTATTTCACGCCGACACAGATTGCTTCAAGGAGTTGATCGGGGACTTTGAGGACTTTGACGGAGTTGATCATTGGTAAGACGCCTTTCAGCACTTTCAAATCGCACGCTGCTGACATCCACAGGCTGGAGGCTACTTTTCGCGAGCGCATGACTGCTGCAAAGTTCGAATTCGTCATCCAGGAAGATGTCGAGCTCGGGTTCAATTGGAGTTCGTGACAGAGCAAAGCATGGAGCTGGTCAGCTAGATCGACTATTATCCGCCAGCAGCACTTGTGCCGTCGTTTTACATCAAATGGGTCCCTGACGGAGGTCCAAGCAGTATGCAAACGCATTGGAGTGTCGGCATGTCGAATTCTCGGCTAACACGCAGTAAAGGCTGAACCACAACAATAGAGATTCAATGAGCGGGGAAAGAAAAGCTCAAAGACCTACGTGGGCCAAGAAAAGCCCAATGGCATTATGGCAAGCTCGAAATGTTTTCTGGAACTGGCGACCTCGTGGCTAGTCGTTCGCTAGAAAGGGGGTTTTCGCGGTACCGTCGTCGAATTTTCACCACTTTCCCTGTCGATTTCCGTCGGTCTCAAGGCCGCATTGAACCTGTAGGCATACCTCTGACTGCGGAAGCACACATTTACTGACATCTCCTGAACTGGCAAGCACGAGCCCGGGACTGAATCTCAAGGCCGGGAAAGGCGAGAAGTTCGTCATTGACCTCCTGGACGACGATAATATCCAGAATCACCTTCAGCCCAAGTTGACGTACTTGCCGGCGGCCGTGCACATCGAAGACCCGGAGTTCACTCTCAAATTTACGGCCGGTCCTAAGGTCAAGTGGAAGTTGTTTGCTGTACCACAAGCCATGAAGGGCTGGCCACTTCGCCTCGGGGAGGCACTCGGCACTCCGTTGGATCTGGGTGCACGTGCAGTAAGTCGAGATCATGCCTCACGATACTACAGCCACTGAGTTTTCATAGGATGTTATGCGGCTGGACTTCAAAGTCAAAGAAGCGCATGGTATGTATCATGCAGAACAACCCCTATGGCCGATCAGTCGATGCCGATACTAAGCTCGAACAGACGTCACTGAAAACTGCCAAAAGGGTGGAGACATCAAAGCCGCCATCGAATTCGATGTAATTTTTCGCACTGGCATCTCGTGTTTCATGAAGATCTTTGCCATCGAGTTTGATACATCATTGATCGGAAAAATCGATCCGGGTCCGGACGGAGCTCCAGGCCTATATTGGTCACATGCACTCTACAAACATTGCTGGGATATCGGAGAGAAGACGCCTAGCGACCGCCTTGATGACTTGATCAAGAAAGTCGTTGACCAGGCGCAAGTACCGATTCAGAAAGCTTTCGACCTCCTCAACGATGTTTTCGCTGGTATGCAAAGTGGCAAACCTGAGATGGTGGAGGACGACGATCCTTGCGGGCCATTTGGGACTCCCGATGCACCGTGGCGTGACAACAATAGCTACTCGTACAACCTTGCAAATCCGAATACCATGTGGCTGCCGATGGACAGTACCTACCGCATGCGGATCACCAACGGGGTCAAGAACGGCAGCCTTTCCACATGGTGTGTCGGTGAGGAGAGAATATCGGCGGGCGCTCCAGCCGTGTCGCTCGACGGAACTCCTATCCCAGACTATGATCCGGATTGGCAACCGTTGGACATGAGCGGGGAGTGAGCTAGTGTGTTCGTCAGATCTGCAGAGTCATCGCGTCGGGAGAGCAGTGGTTTAATGCCATTATGGACTTAACTGCTGACATGCTCATGCATTTCATTTGGTATAGGGTATTTGCAGGTTGTTTGATCTACCAACCGGATTGGGTCTTCAATCGATCTGAGTGAGCGATCCTTCGCCAACAGATGTTAGCTCTTAAAAGTTCTTTATACACATTGGTCAAATTGAAGATTCATCTTGTCATTTTCGGCGGTACCAACCAGCCGACAAATTCTGCTTTCACGCTGCTAAGTGTTTCAATTTTAGGCGCCAACTTTTGAGGCTTTCACTTTGGTTCACGCTCATTCACGTGCTTGGCGGCTCCCTATTTATTCTTCGATTGATAACATTACTTCCTACCAACTTTATTCAACCACACTTACTCTTCGAAATGAAGAAAACCAAGACCTTACACCACAAAACGTCTAAGCAAGCACTCACCGCAAACAAGATGATTGGCATCACGGAGCTGCTAGAGCTGGTACTGCTAGAGCTGCCTCATACTGACATCCTCACCAAAGCCACTAGAGTCTCCCAAGCTTGGAACCAGCTCATCAAGACCTCGCCGCGCATCTCCCGCCACCTCGGCATCTGCATCCCGACAACCCTCAAGCAGTCCATCCTCACGCCTGTCGCACATACCAATCCCAGCTTGCAGCTCGACATACCCGTCTACACCACCACATTCGAGTCCGGACCCACGAGCCTCGGCTGCAAGACCCCCTACACCATCACGCGGAGGTACCGGCCAAACGACACGGCTTTCATGGCTGCTTCACGCACCATCTCGGATCTGGCAGGCGAGATCTTTGCGAGCGATGACGCAGCGCTGCAGATTGTGAACGGGGGTACGGCGTCGTGGAAGAGGATGTATGCTACTTCGCCTCCATGCTCGAAGGTGCAGGTGAGGGTGTACGTGAGTGGGAAGGTGTGGGATGGGAGGCCGCTGTGGTGCAGTGATGAGAGGGCTGTGACGGCTAGTGTGAGGAGGGTGCGGGGCGTTACGTTGGGGGATGTGGAGGACGTGGCGACGGAGATGGTGAGGGGTTGTTGGGAGGCGGCGAAGCATGCGAAGGTTGTGAAGATGTTTCGCGTGCTGGAGGAGCTTGGGAGGGAGGGCTGAGGAAAGGTTTGGGTTGGTGGGTGGGGTGGTGATAAGGTTTCCTTTATTCAAAGAGCGTGAGCACGGAGACGTGGTGTAGAAAGTACCATGACTTTGTAGCATACTTGACATGTGAGCGTGCTGGTCTGTCCAATCGATCAAGGGCAGGTGCACGAGTCAATCAAAGTTGGCTGGCATGTGACAGTGCGGCGTTTCCCGTGCACTAGTTCGATTTTGGCATTCGACTTTTCTGCAACACAGATCCTAGATGCAGCCATCAACATCAGATCAAAGGTACAGAGACAACCAGCAGCGCTGTCGAAAGCTATTGGCCCCTCTCTCCTCATCTGTGATTACTCATGTCTCCCCCGCAAGCTCTCCTCCTTGTGCGTCTCTGCACGGTCACTGTCAGCACACACCAAAAACACAAAGAGCATTGTCACCAGTCCTCTTGCTCGAGGGGATCAATGGAATGTTGGATTCGTCAACCGTTTTGACCGATCATTCGCAACCACCCAGAAGAAGCCTTGTTTGCAGAGCAAAGATCGCAACGTCGGCTGAACTCCCGCTCGAAACGCCAAATGCATCACAGCCTCGTCCTAACACCAAGGCAGGCAACACATTACCCCACTTCCACAACCTACCGTCCACTCCCCTCCAACGTCCACAGCAACCCTCCAAAGAGCGCCTCCTTACTCCGCAACCACAAACAACCCAATCGCACACTCATTCCAATCCTGAAGATAATCAACCCCCCCCCCCCAGGCCGCCACCGCCCTCTCCGGCACTAGCCCAAAAGCCCCCAAGTCCCACTTCAAACTCGGCATATTGTCGTCTCATGGGGCACACCATCTAGGATCGCGAAGGCAAATGACCCATCCCCTGAGCTCTCGTACGGAGAACTTACGAGTTGGGGCTTTGCGTCGGCCAGGCGAAGACGAGGTCACAGATTTTGTTAGCGTAGGCGATAGGGACGTCGAAGGTGAAGAGGGAGGCACTCGTGTTGGGGAGCGCGGTGCCGTGGAAGGAGGGGCCGTGTGCGGTGACTGGGTTGTGTGATGGAGGTGAAGTGAGCTGCTTTTATGAAGATACTGGGCTGTTTACTTGACGTGCGGAGATGTGTACTTAACTTCTTTTCAGATCTTTTCAGATGTGAGGGTAGAATGGGCAAGCACTTGGTGGTCATTATTATCCCTGTGCGAAGGAATGCTGGTTTTGCACCAATGACAGTTTATGCCAACCGAGATCGAGCTCGGACGACTTCCCGCATGATCTCCCAAGTCTCACAATGCCATGACCCGCATTCCACCGGTTTCACACAGCCACGTGAGAGAATCAACAAGGTGAGGTCACAGTGATCCATGATCCATCGGCTCCTCTTACTCGAAATCAGCAGCCCTAGCCCTCCCTCCTCTTCCGGCACCACCACCTCCCCTTCCTCCAGCACCCATCAATCCTCTTCTGGACGGATGAATATGACTCAAATCCTCCTCAGCATCCGCTTTCTTCTCCACGACTGGCGGTGGCGACCTCGATCGCGAAGTCTCCGGCGAACTCGTGTTCCGTCTACGCTTCCTGGCCGGGCCACTTGACTTATTGGTGGCCGAACGACGTGGCGGAGAACGCGAACGTGAGGGCGAGCGAGAATCGTATGAGCTGTGTGAGTAGCTTCGTGCGCGCTTGCGGGAGGGCGGAGAACGGGAGAGATCTCTTGCGCCATTACTGCGGCGCACAGGGGGCGATGGGGAGCGTGTGTAGCTCCTTTCCCTGCCTCTTCGCCTCGGTGGCGGCGAGCGAGAGTCCGTTGCAGCTCTGCGGTCGCGTCTGGGTGGCGGCGAATGCGAGACAGTCGACGGTCTGCGCTTTCCATTTGCGGCACGTTTGGGTGGTGGTGAACGACTGATGGAGCGCGAATCTCTCCTACTTCTCCTTGGTGGCGGCGATCGAGAGTCGTCACTGTAGCTGTCTTTCCTGCCTCGTCTAGGAGGAGGCGAGCGACTGTCAGATGCGTCTCTCCCACGCCTCGGAGGTGGCGATCGAGAGTCGGTATACGATCTTTGGCGCCGCCTCGGTGGAGAGCGCGAGTAGCTGGGCGATCGAGAACGAGAGTACGAGTCACCCCTCCTGGCTCCTCTCCTGGGCGGCGAGGCGCTTCTGGTGTAGCTTCTGCCACGGCTTCTTCGTGGTGGTGTCCTTGACCTCGATCGCGAGTCCGACCGTGACGAGTAGCTCGAGTAGCTGGAGTAGCTGCTGCGACTCTCGCTTCTGCCCCTGCTACCAGGTGTAGGGCTGCGAGCAGGTAGAGGTGCAGGCGCAGGTTTTGGCACGTTCTTGAGCCACTCGCGCATGCCTTCGGTGAGAATACCCATGCCAATGGCGGTGAAGAAGTTGATGCTGAAGCGAGTGTTCTTAGGATTGTCAGTTGGAAAGATACCAGCAAGTGCAGGCTGAAGCTCGTCTGCCTTGAACTTCTCAGCCATTTTCTTCATCCCAATGCCCATCGAAAGCTCTTCGAACAGGATCTTGATGAAAATGCGCGAAGATGAAGTGGTGTCGTCCTCGTTCAGCTTGATGACGTGAAAGACTTCCCAGCTGATGGCATCAACAGACAGCAGATAGCCAAAGAACTGTGCAATGATCCGAAGCCGATTCGTCTCATACCGGTGGATCGTCTCGTAGTACTTTTCAAACATCTGCTGGAAGAGGTCTTTCCAGAGTCTGTTGAGTTTGCAAAAGCGCTCGCCGATCATGCCGAAGAATTTGTTGTAGGTACGCTCCTGGCTGCAGCATTCGATGATCATGCTCGGCAGCTCCTCTTCGCGGCCAGCAGGCAAATTGATGCGCATGAGCTTGTGGCAAGCTTCCTCGAAGCCTCCAGAGGACATGATGGTCAAGTATATCGAACGTCGTAGATTGACCAGATCCGTATTGGACTGGTCTTTGATCTCCATAGCCTTCTCCTGCTCGGCTCCTCCCTCATCCTCGCTGCTCTCGTCGGAGCCACTTTCGTCTTCATCTTCGCTTCCAGAAGCCTCGCCAAGGATCTCAGCCTTAAGCTTTTTATATGCTTCCTCGTTGGCTTCATACTCGGGATCAAATTTGAAGATGTTAAGTCCGTCCTCGGTGGACAGATTGTCTTGCAATCCTGGACGATGGGTAATCTGATCTTCCTCTTCCACCAAATCCAGCTCATCCCGGATCGCTTGGTGATCCTTGTATCGGTCCTTGCGGATCTGGAACAGCACCTCAATCATGTACTGCACGCGCTTGTCGATGTCCGCCTCGTGCAGAATGCTCCGGAACTGATCGTAGACGGCAAGCGCAATCTGCGAGTTCATCTCCTCGATGTGCTGGCCGACCTCCTTCATCAGTCCCACCGCAATCTCCACGCTGTCGTCGGTCGGCTTGTGCAGAAGTAGCAGCAGCATTTGCGCGGCTAGCATCTCGTGCGCCACCTGTTGATTAATCAAATGCGCAATGAAGGTCGTGCTGCTCAGGCACACGCTCTTGTCATTTCGCTTGAAGGCCTTTCGAAATTGAATAATCAGCCGGTTGACCAGCAGCTCGCCGACCTGAGGCAGCTTGGTGTTGACAATGGCCGCCATCGCGGCAAAGGTGGGCGTGAAGGGCAAGCTGGCGGCCTGGGCCTTCATGATGCTCCGGCAGAACAGGCCCCTGCCGCGCACCAGATTCTCGGCGAACAGCTCGGGCACGATGTGCTTGATGTTGCTGACATTGACTTTGTTAATCAATCCATTAATGCTCTTCTTCAGCGCTTCCCAGGCCATGCGCTGGAACTCCTTGCTGGTCTTGTCCGTGATCTGCGCCTGCAGCGCCCGCAGTCGCGCCGGCGGAATGTATGTCCCGCCCGAGCGCATGTTCAGCAGCTTGTCGTACTCCGCCTTGGCCGCTGCCTGCTTCTCCTCCGCCGTGAGAGGCTTGGCAGGCGCGACTTCCTCGCGCCGTCTCTCCGCCTGCTGCCTGGCCCGCTCCCGCGCGCGGTCGCGGTCCACATCCCGCGGCAGAGGCCCGTTGCGGGGTGGCGGTGAGCGCGAGTATGAGCGTCGTCGTCGGGCAGGTGGGGACCTCGACCGTGACGGACTCGCGCGTTTGCGCGTCGGGCTCCCGGGCACCCCGTCGCCCGGCTGTGGTGACGGCAGGCGCACTGCTGACTGTATACTGGCAGCCATCTTGTCGGCCCAGAACACCTGGCGATGAGCGTACACAGAAATGAGCAGTCTAAACCGGACCAAAAGTTTTGGAAGTCGCGAAGCTGAAGCGGGCCAAATTGGCGAGTCATGTGAAGAGGGCTGTGGCGGTGCGGCTGTCAAGCCACATTCACTGCACAAATCACTTTCACAATTACCTTATGTTCGCTTCAATTGGTTCTACATGCTGCCGAGACTGCTCTGGCACCGCACACGGGCATTACCATCAATGAATCGACCCCGCAATCGCCAACCTCGGCCTGCTCGCGACAACATCGATCCCTCTCGCGGCGGCGGACAACGCGGAGGCCGAGGCGGCGGACCTCGAGGGCGGGGTGGTGGCGGACCAAGCGGACCAAGACCTCCACCCCACTATGACCCAAATGTCCCTACCGTCCAGCAAGTCATCCCCGGAGCTTCCGTCTCAATCGCGCTGAAACAGGATCAGCCCACCGGCCGCCAAGTCCAAGGAATAGTCTCTGACCTGCTAACCCATGGCAACCATCCTCGAGGCATCAAAGTGCGTCTTCGAGATGGACGAGTAGGACGCGTACAGAGGATGGCAAACGCAAGTATCGCCACTCCAGCTCCTGCTATCACGAATAGTGCACAGGGCACTGTGAGCCGTGGCAATAGGATTCTGAGGATGGAGGAGGATGTGAGGAAGTATGAGGATGAGTTTCCTGAAGGTCCGCCACCGAGGAGCTTTGCAGCCTACTTTCCCGAGTCTGACGGTGAAGACGAGGCACTTGCAAGTTCTGGCGTCGCTGCGGCGTCATTTGGTTCTGCGATTGCAAAGTGTCCTATCTGCGGCATGTTTGAAGGAGATGAAGTCGCTGTCAGTAGGCATGTTGACGAGCATTTGACTTGAACAGGTCATCAATACTGCTAAACTCAGACATTGCAACATTTGTGGAGTCGGCTTTCATCGATCCATGCATGCGTGGACAGGTGCAGAACATAATAACGCGAAGCAAGGGATGGTGGCGGAGCAAGTCTCCACCAGAGCTTGGAATATATGTTCACGTTTTCGCACGTCTTTCAAGACACGACCCAACTATACAATACAGCCGCTGACCATCATGAGCCCTTCAACTACCACCAACTTGTCCAGACTGTGCCCCGGAGCGAACGGCACAACTTGGACTATTTACAGTGATGAACTCCTTTCTGTCTACCACATCCATTGCGACATCAATGCCAATTCATATATGGGACTATATGGCGGCTCTTTGATGCAATGTATGTCGTATTGCTCAAAAGCCAACCTCCACCACGAGACGCCATTATGCCACGGCGCAATCTATTCGGAACATATCGACGAGAGCGGCCACGATTGTTTTCTGTCGTCTGACATCCATGATCCTGTGCCTACTGCGGGAAGGCACATGTTTAGATTGCAAGAAATGGGTGAAAATCCATACTGGTCAGGACCTAGAGAAGACGTGAGGGAGGACAGAACACCTCTGTCATCGAGCACGAGTGTGGCCGCGAGCAGCGCAGAGCCGGTCAGGACTCACGAGGCTGAGCACAATCCCACGCACCAACCCATATCCTGCCCGGGAGATTCCAATACCACTTTCAGCCACATCACGGGCGCCTCGCGTTTCGACTACCGCATACATTGCGACACCAATCCCTCAGTCCAGCACTTCATTGGAATGCGGTCCGACTCGTTCAGCGATTGTATCGCAACGTGCTCAAGGCTCAATGCCGAGCACGTTCCGCCCTTGGAGCCTGGGTGTCAGGGTGTCAATTTCCAGTATTCTGCTGACGAGAAGAGTCACAATTGCTTCTTATTGTCTGATATCGCCCGTACCTATCCAGCTGTAGGACAGCACACGGCTAGCCTGGAGCGGATCGTGAATACTGTTGACGCTGTCGAGGGTGTTTCGTGGAAGGACATCACTCGTGTTTTGTGGGAAAGACTGTCGCCGGTGAGACGACACGGGAATTTTGATACTCGCGAGGCAACCGAAACGGCCTTAAATTCCAGTACCGTCGTTCTTACTACCGGCGCCGCTTACTCGAGTAGTGGCGACTCGGCCGTCGCAACCCCTCAGCTTTCCACCGACCAGCGGTACAACGCCTCCCTTACAGTTGCTGATCCAGAGCAAATCTGCCACAGAGGCTTTGACTCAGTCCCCCTCGAACACGATCTCACCCACAAGCGCTCAAGATCCACTGCATACGGCTCATGAGACTCCCTATCGCGTCACGCATGGCACAACCTTCTCCAGCGGCACCGCCTTCTCGACCCTATATATGCGAGATGGCCAATGGTACCTCGCGTACTACACTACCATGACGCAGTACTGTTCGTCTGCTACAACGGAATATGCTAATTCACCCGCCGCGTCCGCGACTGGAAGCCCGCACGACACTGCTTCGTCTTCAGGAAACGATGGGACCGGCCTTGACGACACTGAGGTCAATACAAATCGGCCTTGCGAATGTAACACGGCCGAGTGTAAATAGCGCTTTACCGCATGGACGAGCACTCATCAGTACCCAACTGCCACAGCACGCGCTACAACTCCTACTACTGCTTCCGCCACTGGTTCAGATGCCAGTGAACGCGGCAGTTGGTTCACAGCTACGAACGTGGTATGGCTGATTCAACTCGTCGTCAAAAGCTATCTCTATCTTCTCTTGTTCGTGATAGCTCTCCTTGTGTGCACAATTGTCGTTGGAACATCCATGGAGGCGATCAAGCCGGGCAGCTGGGAGGCGCTCACGGGCCTTGAAATCCCGTCTGATGCAGCCGTGAGAGAGGCGCCGGGTGGTGTCGGGGCAGAGAAGAGTGTCGAGCTCGATGATGAGGAGTATGTTTTGGTTAGCGGGAAGGATATCGAGGGCAGATGAGTGTGGTCCGAGATTCTCTCTGGGTTTCATGACGAGAGTTGTTCGTTTTATGCATCTGCTGCAAGTCTTACGGCCCCAGTGTCTCCTAAAGTGACGGCTTCGAAACAGTGTCCGATGTGGAGACATGTCGGGGCATCTGGGTCTCCGATAGCAGTGGAATAGACGACGGCAGAAGAGAGTGCGTTGCAGACGATAATTAGCATTGCATCCGTCAATCAACCGGGTTGACTGGTTGAGAAGTTTTGACTACCTGAGGTGAGGATACATACGGTTGAACGCTTGATCCTGCGACGCAGCTGCTCGAGTTCAATCCTCGGTTGGCAGAATCCACGAACCAGAACTGACTCTCACCCAACCAACCCGTTTACCAATTCTTTGACTCACAAAATCACTACACGATCTTGTTGATTACAGGTGAGCAATAGCCACAATGATGCTGCTATGTCTCATACCTTATTTACTACGATAGCGCGCTGATGCTTTAGCACTCGTCCACAAGCAGCAACAATCCTGCTCCGCATGCACGTCGCAGGACGCAAGCTCCTCAGTCGACCACTTTTTACTGTAGCATCTAGCCTCTATATGCCCCTCCTGCCTCCTCGAAATGTCGAACACCCGCGCATCAACGCCAACAGAACCCCAACCCTCGGCATCCTACTTAACCCTCACGCTCCCTCGAGACACCGGAAGTCCAGGCTTGTGCTGCGACGTAACGGGCTCGGGAACAGTGGGATAGAGTATCGAAGCTCAAATCCCATGCTTGAGGGTGAGAACCAAGACGGTCATGGTGGCGAGGACGTTGTGTAATGTGCATGCGATTGTTACCAGGGTCAATACTCCTCACATAAGTCTCCATCGCGGTTTAATATTGCGCTGTTTTGGTTTAACGATGGCTGAAGCTGGAAAGGCAGGGCAGGGTTTTCTGAGCTGGTCTGCGTCTGGTCTGGACGTACTTCATCCAGCCAAAGCTGAAGGGAGGCCGTACGCGGAGCTTGATCTGTTGTCTGAGCGGACGGTCTCGGCGAGGCGGCTTGAGGGCGCTGTCGTTGATGTGTTTGCGGTCGAGGACTCGCCCGGATTTGGAGAAGACTCGAGTGGTTGATTGGGACTGTCATATGCTGGGATGAGCCACCAAGTCTACCAGCGATACCTGAGTATCGGCGATCGATTTCTGCTAAGCACACTTTCTGACCCGAAGTCATTACTGAGACCAGACGCTGACGACCTACCTTGATGAAGTCGGCGCTCGACCTCCTCTTATTTGAGCTGCGCACTTGCGTGAGGCACTCGAGCTGAACAGCAGCCTTGCAGATGATGGCCAGAGTCAATGATGCTATGTTCAGGTAATTCTGACAATGGAGATAAACACTCCGAGGCTGACAGCTCGACCTATACCTGAAATATGTGGCGTTGAATGTCGTGATGATCTCCACTCGATTTGTAACAGTACCTTACGCACCCATTCCAATTATTAGTTAATGGTGTAGAGGCGCCCAACAGATGCATTGCTCACGGAGAGTGGGCCGCAGTTGTTATCGAGGCATCATGCGGGCTGGAATTGTCAAAGGTGGCGAGAGTCACTGGCTTGCTCTCCTTTCTCTTCTTCGTCGTCTTTGTCGTCTTCGTCGTCTTCTTCTTCGACTGCGCAGCCTTCCCATTGCCCGCATTCGCCACTGATGCCGTCACCTCCACTTTCAAGCGATCTCTTTCCTTCTTCACGAATGCCCTGAATTGAGGATAATCACCAGAAATTGCGAGATTCTCGACCTTTGCTGCCAACGCCACCAGCTTCTTCATATACGGTACCTCCTCCATCTTCTTGGACGTTCGTTCCTTGTACCATCCCATTTTACTTCGCGATCTCTTATTCATCTTGATCGACTCGCTAGCAATGCGTATCTCGATTTTAGTGAGGAACTTGACGTCTGCGAGTGTCCGCACGGCACTCGAGAATTCCACTACTTCACCATCAGGATACCAACGTGAGAGGGACAAGTCGAGGCTGATGTGCGAGAGATGTTCGGCGCGAGAGGCTGCCAGCTTTGGGAGAAGTGAGAAGGAACTTAGATCGAGAACAAGTCGATTGCGGTAGAAGCACGGCATAGCTTCATTGTAGACTTGCTTGCAGGTGGAGAGTAACGCCAGTAAGGAGGAGAGTTTCGGGAGATCCAGGCCTTTTGCTTTGCTCGAGGATCCAGATTGACTGCGAGAGGTGCTGTTTTCCTCACACTCATCTTCGACAACGTCAGCCCTCTCTTCATCCTTGTCACTGACACCCTTTACGGCACTCCTGCGTCCTCCGCTGTCGGAGTTGACCTCGTTGCCTCTTTGACATAAGCCACCCAGTAACGGAGGTCCACTACTGGCCGATTACAATCAGGGCATTCGTCATGCCTGTCTGATTCTTCGTCATATGTCGGCTTTTGGATTGTCGTTTTCTCAGCCTTGGATCCGGCGACCACCAGCTCCTCGAAGCCTTTGACGTGAAATATGCTCTGAGGCTTTTTCCCACGCGGAGTCACCAGATCGGGATGCCGCCTATGCACGCGGAGCCACTCGTTAGACTGCAGCTCGATCGCAAGCACCTTCAAGGTGTTGACAGTAGCCAGAGCCTTCATGCCGAGCTGGAAACGCGACATCTCGCCTCTGTTGTCGTCGCTGCCTTCGAGCGTAAGTCCAAGACGCACATAACTCAGATGCTTGATGGAGGGTCCCATCCTGAGGAGGAAGGTTGTCGCTGACTGTGTGCCCTCGAAGTGGAAACTGTTGTTGCCGTAGAAGATGGGCATAGCCTCTTTGCAGATCTGTCTGTTGACCAGGAATAGATCGAACAGTCGTGTGAACGATCGTAATCTCACACCATAGCCCCAGCCGGCCCAGGAACATATGGGATTCTTGGACGCCGGCTTTCGAAGCGATTCGTCGACCCTGACTTCCACTGAAATTCTGGTCGTGTGAGGCTTGTTCCTGGCATTAGGTACCTCGCGGCGGCAGTTTATGCCCGACCTCGGGAAGGTGAGGATCAGTTCAAAGATCGCGAGTCGCAGTTCAGCCGGTAGGTCGAGGAGGCGAAAGTGGCCAGGCTGCGGCGGCTCGAGTCGCTCGCGCAAAAAGGTACGGGCAGCCATGGTAGTGATCTCGAACCATGGTGAAGCCGGCGAGTATTCGCGTAAAGGAAGGTCATAGTCGTCGAAGAGGTCCGCGAAGTCTGGGACTGGCGAAGGGTCTGCCTGACATTCTACCATCAATGTAGCCCAATGGTCCAGCGCCTTCATGCCATAGTACGGAAAGGTCTTGCCGATCCAAGCCAGGATCTCAGAATCTCTTGACCAGAATTCCTTCAGGCATACGGCAGCCATGACGATCAGCTCGGCGGTAGAAAATGGCGGCTGCTCATTGACATCTTGCGTGTATGGCTTGATCAGCCTTTCAATGTCGAGAGTCAGCTCCTGTTTGAGGGCTGATGCACGGGCAACGTCGCGAGGTACTGCTGCTGGGCGGTCTGGCTGCCTTTGACGGACGGATGGCAGCATGAGCGTTGCCATTGTTATTGTCTCTGGACAGTGGACTTATGTCCAGAGTGATCGATGTTGTGTATGGAGTTGTATGATGCAGGAGGTGTCGCGGTCGTGTTGCAGATGAAAGACTGCTAGTCGTCTAAGTGCAAAATTCGCAGTGGATGGGGTGGGAGTCGGAGCAGACCGGAGAGCGGGAATTTGGCTTCCTTCTCACATGCTCCGCACGAGTCAGGCGACGTTGGCCACTGTCATAGAGCAGCGCCACGTGCAGCATAGAACTCAGCAAATGCGTCCTCGTGCGAAATCCGCCCTAACAGTCAGAAGCTAACGCATGCAGCAAGAGAACTACACGCCTGCCACACCCAAGCGATGGATCAGATAGATGGTTGATACGATACTTAGCTTGATGAATATTACCAGACATGAGTTGTCATGCATTTGACCGAAATCCAGAACACCACTAGTTCTCCTCGTCACAGCGTCAACGAGCCAGCGTATCCTCTCCATGTTCAGTGGCACCGACTCCTCGCCTTTATTGATCATTTTGAGAGCTCCCACCAACAGGTCCGAATACCTATACATCGACGCATCCAAAAGTCCTCTGCGTCGACCAAGCGGCGGCTCTCTCCTCAGATGATCTGGCCTTCCGCCAGGTCAGAGGCCGACCTTCAACATCCGCTACATCCACAACATTCCAGGCAGGCAAGAACTATATCATCCTCGATAGCGTGCCGCTCATCGGGCCATGAATTCTGGTGCGCCTTACGCGGTCCCTCGCGCATTCATGCTCCAGACCAAGGCGTTGCACAGGATGAAGAGGCAAGGACCATCAAGGAGGATAGTGGATTGGAGGCGCGCTTGCACTTAGGGTACTGGTTTGACTGGAAGTGGACACTCGTATGAGGCTTTCCAAGGTGCTGGCAAGAGCAGGCCAAATTGTACGAACAAGAACGTCTTCGACGACGGGCCAGGAAGAGATGCAGTGGAGGATGAGGTGAGAATGGGCTCGGCCTTCAGATAGAAGTTTAGTTTATTTGATTAATTGATTGCTGTGTCATTGATTGATTGTCCTGCTTGTTTCACTGTTCAATGCGGAGCTCGGAGGATCTGTGCTTCTCCCGACATCCTCGACACATGCTCGTCTGGCCCTGCGGATCTGCATGTCCCACGCAAATAACTCCTATGCCTCCCGTCTCGTCTTTGACGGCGCCATTGCGCACATGGCGGTGTCCTCAATGCAGTATCCGATCGATATCAACCACTGCGCCACGGCAAGCAGTGGGCCCTGAACATCCGCGCTACATCGATGTGCCCGAGCCACCACAGCAGACCATCCCAGACCGACCGTTTCCCAAGGGTCGCCTGCCTGTGCCGCGCGATATCTTCAGAGATGCGAGAGGGCTTGATCAGGCCACGCGGGAGGGGGTAGCAGGTCGAACGCATGCCCCAAAGCAGAAAGAGGACCGCTTGGCAAAACCAAGACCAGGAAGCAGAGCAGAGTGGAGCGACAAGATTTCAGCAGACCGAAGGCGCAACTTGCAAGAAGGTCTGGCGAGCCTACGTCAACGCAGGATACGGGACACCGCGAGACAAGCCGTGATACAGCGCCGGCGCTTCGAAGAAAGAGAGGCACTCCTCAATGCTCCTATCCGCGAGGACGAGCGCCTCACTGTGCCTTCCCATCGCCTTGACCTCGTTCATCCACCCAATCAGCCGTACAACGTTCGCTTGAAACAAATTCAGCTGTCTCAGGAAGAGATTGCCGAACGTCACAACCACAAGACCCTCCTCGCCCACGCCCACGCCCAACTCAAATCTTCCCAGCGCCTTGCCTCTCTCCAAGAGCTCTACACCAACGCGCGCTCTTTCATCGTAAATCAGGTCCAGCTCGATGCCGTTATCGAGAAGGAGTTTGGCACGTACGAGAATCCGCGGGAGTTCATAAGAGATCATAGCAGTCTATCTGAAGATGCGAACGAGAATAGAGCGAGTGTGTGGATATATGGCCGACCTGATAGTGTGCAGGATAAATTGAACCGGACGAATAGGCAGTTCTCGAGAACGGCAATGGGTGGCGCTGGAGGATATGCGGAAATGAACGCTGAGAGGCTTCGGAAGATTGGCGAGGCCCTCACTGGCGGGAAGATGGGGAATGCCGAGGAACAGAGTCAGTAAAGGTGACGGGAGTATGACGTTGCACATGAGGTTTCTTGTATGGATAATACTTTGTCATGTGTGCGCTACGTTACGGCTGCAGATCACTTTTCGCGCTAAGGGCCGCTTCACTCCACACCGAGCTGCTGCCTACACTCGTACACTTGCCGCGCGATCTCGAATTGCTCTCAATCGCGCGTCTACCAACACCTGCAGCGGCAGCATTGTCAACCTGTCCTGCTGATTAGGCACAGCATAGCGTGCAGCGCAGAGCAGAGCAGCATTTTGTCGCCATGGCTGACTTGAGCGACCATATTCAGCGCCGTCATTTCCTGAACCTCCCCCGCAAGAAGAAGTCAACGGCCCAAGTATCACCAACGCAAGTACCAGCAGCGCAATCGAAGAGCGAGAAGCAAGCGGCTCAGGAGTGGCTACGATCAGATTTGAAGCAGCAGATCGAGCGTCTCGCTTGGGCAGGCGACTCTGACTTGAGCGCCAGTGCTCTCATCACCATGGCCGTCGTGAGCAGCAATGAGGAGTCCGTACATCGGGCTGACATCCTTGGCTGGATCATCAGCAATTCCAAGCGCCATGCTTGTAGTGTCGGCAACATCATTTCGGATTGTATCAGGTACTATGGTAGCATCCGTTTCCCGTGCGAGCAAGTGGTTGAGGATTTCGATGGCAGTTTCCAAAGCTACGAAATGCCACTCGAAGACGTCCACGACTCACCGGCAACTTCGTGGGACTCGCAAAAGAGCAGCATTCTCCCACACCGAGCCAGAACGTACTTGATGAGCTTCGACAAACGTTCGCCAGATGAGGAGGCGACAACGACCAGCTTCCGCTTCCTGGATCTTCCGCCCGAGTTGAGGATCAGGATCTATGAGCTTGTCTTCTCCTTCCCAAGCATCGTCTTCGACAAGCGCAGCGTGGGTCGCTACTCTCGTCGCGGCGATTACGAGCAAACGCATCTCCACGTTCAACGCCGGCCCTGGAGCACAAATGACTTGAATGCCTTCGAGCACAGGCCTATCGAGGAGCGGATCTCTCTGAAGACCCGTCCGCTCACCCAGATATTGAGCCTGCTGTGCGTTAGCAAGTTTCTCTACCGAGAAGCCGTGCCATACTTCTACAGCATGAACCACTTCCGCCTCGTCGATTTTAAGGACTTCGCCTTGTTCACACGAGTGCTGGCTCCCAGTCGCCTCATGCACGTATGCTCAATCTCTATCAGCTACATTCCGGGACGCATGAAGGTCTTCAACCTGAAGCAGTTGAAGCATGCGATTACTTTGCTGCACCTGCATCAGGGCTTCAGGAAGATTGAGGTCAGGATTGACTTGGAGGAGGACTGGTTCGACATCAAGACCAAAGATGGGCATCACAAATACCCCCATGCTGAGGATCTGCCAGGGCTCAAGGACATGATCAAGGTGTTCAAGAAGGCTAACGAGCTGGTGTTTGTGGGGGATTGTCCGGAGGTTGAGGCATATGTGAGAAACATGATTCGTTATGGTGAGAATCCTCCGCGCACGAAGAAGGTGGACTTTGCCCCGGTAACAGAAGAATCGGCGACCATCGACGACGACTTCGAGGAGTTTGCTTGAGTGGCGTGGCGTCAGGAGAAGAATGGCACAGGTATTGCGGGCGAAGGCACTCGAGAAGGAGCGTGGCGACGAGAGCGCTTGACGGTCATACAAAAGGACAAGTTTCAGGCGGCGGGATTGTGGACAAAGGTCGACCGAGCGCACGAACCTTAGGAATCCGTCCGAGAGGCTTTGGAGCGGTATTGCATCAGTAGAGGCGAGCTTGGTTGAAAAGAACATGCAGCGAGGCAGATCAAGCTTGACGACGAGTGACAAGCTGCCGGTCGATGGCCTTGCATAATGACTCATCAGATCATTTTTGGAGACGGTATAAGTGTACAGTCCACTGTGAAAACCTTGTGCGTTTGAAACGTGGTACTAAACCTCACTCGTGCTGCTCTGCCGTATTGATCGCGGTTGCCTGGCCGGCAAGTGCCGAGCGCCTGCCTTGTCACGCTCCTAAGGGTACTTGCCACTTTCGCGACCTCACGTGCAGAGTCTGCACTTCTGACGATAACATACTGACACTGCACCTAGACAGTCTCGCAGAAAAGGTCCGGCAATATCGCGAGGATGTCTGGTGGCAGCGACGGCATGAACGCCGACGACCAAGCTTTGGCCAGTCTGCGCCTGGAGATCGAAGGACTCGTCGACAAGGCGAACAGGAATGCCGCTATCGAGCCTCCATTTTCCGCTGGCGAGATGGTTGTCATGGCTGTGGTCTGCTCGGCGGGGAAAGGATTGAATAAACGTGGTATCATGCAATGGATCTTCACAAACTTCCGGTATTATCGCGACGAAATCATTGCGCTGCACGCCAACAAAGTCATACTCGGCACCTCAAATTCCAACACCGATGTGCGGGTGGATCATCACGGATTCCAGGAGGCATTCAGAGACTACAACGTGCCGCTACTCGAGGTCTGGGAGTTGAGAAAAGGCATACCTAGCGTGTGGGCAATTAAGTGTTGCTACAGACGTAATCCTAGCGATCCTCTCAACTACACAATCTCTGCCTCTGCGGCTCGTTTGTACTTGGCTGGTCATCTTGAAGGTGCTAGGAGCGGCACTTTCAGCCTTCTTGATATGCCCAAGGAGTTGCGAGTCATGATCTACGAATTCGCTCTGACATTTCCGAAGTCAGGCATCGGTCTACAGACGAGCGGTAGGGTACCGGCATTGCTCAAAACGTCGCTCATCAAGCGCATTGATGGGTGCGATCCCCTCAGAGTAGATTGGTATCAGGCGAAATCCGCATATGACGATGGCTGGGCGGAACCTGTTATTGGATTGCCTCACAATGCTCTTGCTATCCTCCTGACTTGCAGAGAGATCTTCGAAGAGAGCATGCCAGTATTCTACAAGAACAATCTCTTCCACTTCTATCGCAGCTCCACCATAGGACGCGCGCTCACAAGACTGAACCCGGGGCGGCTTCAGCATTTGACACGCATCACATTGGCACTCGACTTCGTGACGCAAAAAGCTGACCTTGCCCTCTGGGCGAAAGCAATGAGGGCTACGGCCGCGATTAAGCACATCAAAGAGCTTCGTATCTCGGCCCGAGATCCGCATCCTGAGTGGGGGGCATGATTTGAGAGGGCCCGACAGGCGGCGCTGGGGTGGTAATGTGCCTTGGGAATACGGAACCATCAGAGAAGTTCCCGGCTTTTCTGAGCTAGTTGCATTGGCAATCAGGGCGGAGAAGCTGGTCTGGGTGTACGGCGGAGTGCATGATCCGGACGATGAAGGCTTCCTCGAGGACGAGAACTTCAACGAAGACGAGGATGAGGGCGAAGATGAGATCGAAGACGAGGACGAGGACGAAGATGAAGGAGACCACACAGACGACAGCCGTAATCCTGACTACGAGGAGATCAGGTGGTATGTGCAGAAAGAGATGGCAAGAATCAGAGGCAGCGAAGAGGCAGCGAAAGTAGCGATCAGGTCCAGCGCTCCCAGGGTCGGGTTGGGAGCATGAGCAATTGCAGCTGCTGATTCTGCGATGGTGTTGGGCTTTGCAGTCAAGGCGGAATTTGCTGCTATGGGATTTTGATGAGATGCAGCGGCCAGTCGCTTGAGTTGCGCAAGATGCCTTCGTAGCTAAATGCTATCTAAACATGTGTGAAGAATGAAACAAGTGGCAATCCGCATCCTCACTCCACGAAGGCCCAAAAAGGGCCCCTCACAATCCTCACCCTCGTTCCAACCCCAAGCCCTCGCAATAAAGTCACCCCCCGCACCCGCGCCCTAATCCTCATACACAACCTCAAAACCGCGACATACCACCCAAGGATCCCTCGTGTCCAACCACGACCTCACACGACGTCGCCACTCACCGCGCCACCATCGCTAGAGCCAAATCGTTGCCTTCAACCAGGATATGGGAGAGGAGGACTATACTTATATTGAAACCTTCGGCTGTTGATTCTGGCCTCCATGTGACTGCACAAATTGTGTATGGCGAGTGTCAATGGCAGTAACACTTGCCCAGTGGGGATGGCACGCTGACCTCTCTGAGTTGCCAGTACTTGGGCCAGACGGGCAGGGACAGCGTGTGTGTATGTTCAGAAGGTCGATACATACGATGCCCAGAGCGGACGTGACGAGTGGAGTCTACGGAATGGTTGAAATAATTAATGGGCTGCGCCATCAACCCCAAATTCATTAATAGCCTCATTGAGCGGAGGTATCGGAGAACGGGATGATCCGCCATGTATCCGCCACGAAGAAATTTCAAAGAGAAGTCTGAACAATTTCTTGCGACGACACACTCCTCCATATTACAGCCAAGATGGGTACAGGCAAGAAAGAGGCGACCCGCCGTGAGCGGCAGGGCAAGACGGGCGACGGGATGGCCAACGTCCGCACCAAGGGCGAGAACTTCTACCGCTCGGCGAAGCGCGTGAAGACGCTGAACATGTACAAGGAGGGCAAGCCTGAGCGCAACGCACGAGGAGACATCACCAAAGCTGCTTCATTCCAAGGCCGAGACAAGCCGAATGCGCGGGTCGAGCCCAACCGCAAATGGTTCACCAACACCCGAGTCATCAGCCAGGATGCATTGAGTGCTTTTCGAGGTGCGGTGGAGGCGCAGAGCAAGGATCCATACAGCTATCTGTTGAAGCAGAACAAGTTGCCCATGAGCCTGATCAACGACAACAAGGACAAAGAGAGGAAAGATGGCCTCATACAGCATCAGGCCAAGATTCGGATAGAGACGGAGGCATTCGGCGACACATTTGGGCCCAAGGCACAGAGAAAACGACCGCGATTAGCAGTCAGCAGCATCGAGGACATGGCCAAGACGACATACAAGGATCACAGCACTTATCTGGATCGGCAAGAGGAAGCCAAGTATCTTTCTGGGCAGCTGGGAGCTGAGGAGCAACGACACATTCCGCCAGAGGGCACAGCAGAGGTGGACACTGGCGAGCTTACGACAGCGAGAGAACCAGTGTTCTCGAAAGGCCAGAGTAAGCGAATATGGAACGAGCTGTACAAGGTCATCGACTCCTCCGATGTGGTCATACACGTCCTGGATGCACGAGATCCGCTAGGCACACGATGTCGGAGCGTGGAGAAGTACATTCGAGAAGAGGCGCCGCACAAGCATTTGCTGTTCTTGATCAACAAGTGCGATCTGGTCCCTACATCTGTGGCGGTAAGCTGCTCTCTTTTCTCTGCTAATCCATCCTTTGCACTGCACCCAAGGTTCTAGTCAAGTTTCCTGCCCGTCCTGTGCGACGATCCCATATGAGTGGAAGTGAATCTGTTACGACCTTGGAAGATTGAGTCACCTCTACCCGACTTAGCTCCGTTTTGGTGGCGGGTCAACTTTGAGGAATTCTTGTCTCGTTTGAGTTGCGATCCTGAACTGTCCTTCTGATGGTCTTGTGACGGACTGCTTAGTTATGGGACATACATACATGCCTCGATGCGCGCACACGTACGACTTCCAAGCATCTGTTGCTGACGGACAACAGGCAAAATGGGTCAAGCTCTTATCGCAAGAATACCCGACTCTGGCCTTCCACGCCAGCATGACCAACTCCTTCGGCAAAGGCACTCTCATTTCACTCCTCCGACAGTTCTCCGCACTCCACAGCTCTCGCAAGCAAATCTCGGTCGGTTTTATCGGCTACCCCAATACTGGCAAATCCTCCATCATCAATACTCTGCGGAAGAAGAAAGTCTGCACAACCGCACCTATACCGGGCGAGACAAAGGTCTGGCAGTACATCACCCTCATGAAACGCATTTACCTCATCGACTGCCCTGGTATCGTGCCGCCAAGCTTGACGGATACACCAGAAGACATTCTTCTCAGAGGTGTTGTACGAGTGGAGAACGTAGAGAACCCAGCACAGTACATCCCAGCCGTATTAGCAAGATGTAAACGCCACCACATCGAACGGACATACGATGTCAAACCGTGGAATAAGGAAGCAGAAGGCGAAGGCGACAACGTCGGCACACCTACTACCGACAAACACAAAACACAAGAAGCAATCCGATTCCTCGATGCTCTAGCCCGCAAAGGCGGTCGCCTGATCAAAGGCGGTGAAGCCGACATGGACGGTGTTGCCAAAATGGTCCTCAACGATTTCCTACGAGGCAAAATCCCGTGGTTCACTCCTCCGCCCGCGCAGGAGGGTGAAGCGAAGCTTGATGGTGAGGGCAAGCAGGATTTGGAGGGCAGTAGGGATGAGAAGTTGGGATTCACGCATAAGAAGAGGAAGAGGGAGTTGGAGATGGAGGAAGAAATGCAGATGGTTAATGAGGAGGCTAATGGGTTTGAGGAGGGAGCTGATGAGGAGGATGGGGCGGGTGATGATGAGGATGATTTGAGGGTTTTGCGGATGAAGAGGAGGAAGAGCAGGGTGGTGGGGTGAGTTTGGTGGAGGGTTAGAGTGATGACGAGAGTAAGGAGGCAGACCAGGAGGGCGGAAAGAAATCGTGAATAAGCCTTATGATACCCAACGAAAATGGTCGTTATTGACAGCACCTGCTGCTCCTGGCTGTACACTCTCGTCCACCGAACCACGAGCTCCCGTGGTTTAGTGCATTGCTCAATACGAACAGCACTGATCGAACCATTTGCGCATTTCCTCATCCGACCTCCCGATCTACATGACTCTACTTTGGCCGCAACCTGTCGTAAGTCGGTTATCCTTGCGCGATGCTCGAAGCCGGAATGTGAGGCTGACTAGTATGGGCACGTGAACAGCATCAGATTTGCCCCAGTTTAAGCATGTCTCAGTTCTCCAAGAGAACGCGTGCCACCATCGGCTCACCAATATGGAGTCAGCACCAAGCTCTGCCGGACTCTACCCTGAAACCCGCTGTGCTCCTCATCCCCTCCTACTATTCTGCATTGTCCTCCTGCGCATCTCGAGAAATGTCCTCGTACAGGAACTCAACGGCCTTCATGGCGTATTTGGGTGTCAAGACTGTGCCCAGCATCGGCTTGATCATCGCCGTAGTAACGTCCTCGACCAGTCCCCATTTTACGCCCTCGCGACAAGATAGGCTGGCGCGGACCATCAAATCCAAGTCAAAGTCGCCCATCACGCGCACGCTCACAACCGCAGTCGACACAGGCGGGTTGGTGATGAAGATCTCCCGTCAGGAGTAAGTGACGCTGTCCATGATTGGCGAGTAAACCGGCTGGACGCACTCGCAGATCTCGCGGCTCAAGGAGAGCATTGTTGATAGGCCTATGAATACCAGCCATACCTCCTCGTACCATGGCTCGACTTCGAGCCACGCCTGACTTGGCTGGCAAGCCACCAAATCGGAGGCTCGAGATGAATTTGTGGGCAGCGATGTACAGTGGTGCCTCCTCCTCATCTGGGACGAGTTCTCTCCATCTGGCCGGCGAGAGTAGGGCAGTGGTTAGTCTGCCATCGTCCCTGTTCCTGCAGATAGCACGAAAGCGATTCGGAAGAAGTGCTGTGCATACTAGTGTATTGAGAGGAAGATTATCATGGAAACAAAATGCAAAGCACGTTGCTCGGATGACGGCAGTCCGTGCGGTATTTGCCGTAGCTTTGCATGTGATGCGTACCATTGTAGTCCCACTTTCAAAGGATGCACTCTATACGGCTTCACTTGGCCGCCTGCTTGCTTCACTGTTACTAGTAGTGGCGCATGTCTGGCAGTGTAATTGCACGACAAAAATGGGTGGAATGAACAGAATTGATGCAATTACCTCTGGATCGTCAGCTTCATATCAATGCCAGGCAACTACGCAGCTGTACCGTACAATGGATAATGTGTAAATTACCACAGCCAACGACCACCATTCTATCGAAGGCATTCTCCATCAACGACGCGCACGACTGCAAAAAGCCACCTTGTTTGCTCTCTCACCATTGACCCAGAATTCCCGTCTTTCTGAGTTGCCGGTCAGCCTAATGAGCAGCACCGCCAATCCAGCCGATCACGTTGTCCAGCTTGACGAACACTATCATAGTCGAAATCTCGGCGAAGCCAAGGCTCGAACAATTCAGTATCCTTAGCCCTTAAAGCAAAGTATGCTTTCCCCATCACCACCGCAGTACGTTCAGAAAGCTGGCGCACAACATAGACTAGCTCTTCTGTCATGGACTACAGTCGCCTTTGCAAACGCTTGGGTTCGTGATCCAAGACTGAGCATCGAGTCGTAAGGCCCTTCACAATCGCTAATAGCGCTGATGAAGAAGCTCAGCACCAGCTGCGAATGCAATACGGCTAGCACGATATAGCCCCTGCGGCAGAATGTTCCAACGCATGAAAGCTTTGGCTCAGATCGGCGGCGTCAGCGGCGCGTAGGCAGGTCGCTCCCGACCGCGACGAACATCACAAACAGCGTGAACGGCATCCGCGGGTAGTGGAACAGTCTAGTGACCAACACGACTTGTCTGCATCGGGTCAATTTGGTGGCATAGCTGGAAATGTCAACCAACTAGATGCGGAACTTACGAATCTGACGGATATTTGTCCGTCTTCAGAGCACGTCTCGAACCCTGGGACCGCCCACCTCATCTAATACGAGGTCGAGTGCCACGGCTTAATACACTGATGACAGCTTTAGGGTGATTGCTCGCACCACATGTGCCTGTGGCTAGCTTGTTGATGAATTGCATTATCGTACGGATAGTCTCCAATACCTGTCATCACATCTTAGATGCAGGTTAGATGCAGGTGGCAATCCATGCAATCTCCTGTAGGCGATACGAAGAACCAGCCGCCTATCTGTCATTTATGGCAGTCCGGAAAGCCTTTGAGGACAAGATTCATTTTTCCTGCTTATCAGGCATCAGGGGAAATATTTTGGGGCGATTACCATTGTGCTGAACCTCTCGAGCTTGCTGATCTCCGATAGCGAAAGCATATCCCGATGTTGCGTGCAAGTCGGATTGATAGCGATTCTCGCCCTCTCTGCCGGAATGTTCAGCTCAGCTAGTGGTTTGGGCGGCGCCAAATTTTAGAGCCAAAGTGGCAAGTGTATGCATATAGTGAGCACATGTCTCGGAGATCTGGCCAGTTGAAGTTGAGCATCTTTCCACACATGATCACAAAGTGGGAGTGACCTAACTGCCATTGACCTAACATGGCTGTGAGTACGACTCATCTCAACCTGGTTGTTGTGGTAGTAGGTAGGAGGTAGTAGAAGCTGAAGAGCGGCTGGATGCTTGCAGGCCGTAGTGTTAGAACTTGAGGGCAGGAATGCCTTGGCGACATATCGCCAATTGGTGTACTGCAATTCTGACTCTTCTCAGCGACGTGCAACAGTGGCGACGACATGCACGTCACGACACTTTCTCATGCTGATGGCACTGCAGGAAAGGTGCTAGACTGTCGCGCCCCAGCGTGACCTCGAATATCGAGTCGCTGCTCCGCAACCGCCACCAGTGCTCGGACCATTGGGCATATCAGCAAGGATGCCTGCTCTATCAGGTGCCGACATATCGCCTCCGGATGGAGCCTGTGGGCTCGCGAGTGTCAAGAATTTAGGCCGTTGTGTTTGGTCAATCTCCGAGGGACAAGACTCGATACGTGCGCTTGTGCACGCTATCCAAAACTGCCCCATGGTTCTCCATACCCCGACTGGAGGCTCAGGTATCCACGCGCCCACTTCCCAGTGATAGCGCTCCCTGGCGATATGATTACTTTGAGATGAAGGATGGATGTTCGGCGACCTGGGTCCAATGGCGCCAGCCGTGTCGCGTGGTCTCGCGTGGTCGGGATATGACATGGTGCCGTTCATTGCCAGGGCAGCGGTCAAGGTTATATCTCTCTGTTCCTCCCCAGCGTTTGGACTCCAGCGCCGTTGCAGTCAGAAAGTGCTGGAGAGATACTCAAGATGGCGACAATCATCAACGATCTGCGCAGCAACTCGATTGCTGGGGCCGAGCACTACACCAAGGAGAAGACTCCCGCACATCTTGAGGTGCTGGTCAATGATGATGCTATGAACTCGGCCCTTGAGGGCGAGAAGAGCGAGCATGAGATGGGATTCTGGCAAGCCCTCAAAGCACAGCCTATGTCCTGCTTCTGGGCAGTCGTCTTCTGCTTTACTATCGTGAGTTCTTGGCCCTGAAACACAACCACCGAGGAGTGGGACATAGCTAACAAGCTTGGCACAGGTCATGGAATCGTTCTGTATGTTTTTGGCTGGTAATTTCGTGGCACTGCCTTATTTTGCGAGGACCTATGGCGTCCTGACCGACCCGGCCACGAACACGTACACTATTCCGACGAGGTGGCAGAGTGCTCTCTTCCAGGCCGGCCAATGCGGTGCTTTGCTGGGAGTCCTCCTCGCCGGACCCGTCACGAACCGTTTGGGCTATCGGTGGACTACTATCTTGGCGTTGGTCATGATGAACGCGACCATCTTCATCTGTTTCTTTGTGAGTTGTGCTGTCCTGCAATTTGGGTTTGGCGATTAACGATACGTTACAGGCCGACTCGCTTGCCGTGCTCACCGTTGGCCAATTGTTCGAGGGTATCCCATGGGGCTTTTTCATCGCCAACTCGCCGGCCTATGCCAGCGAGGTCGTGCCCCTCGCTCTGCGCGGTGCTTGTACGGCAACACTACAGATGGGCTGGGCTGTCGGTAGCATCATTGTCGCCGCAGCCACGTACGGGTATAACCAGCGGGATGATCAATGGTCATGGCGAGTCCCTACCGCTTTGCAATGGATTTTCCCAGTAAGAGTTACCTGCCGTGATCCATAGTTTGGAGCCAAAGGCTGACTGGTGCAGACTCCACTGTTGATCCTGATTTTCTTCGCTCCCGAATCTCCTTGGTGGCTGATCCGCCGCGGCCGCAAAGATGAGGCTCTCCGGTCCATCAAGCGTCTCGGTGCCAAGACCGAAGAAGGTGCTCAACAGAAGATGGCCATGATAGAGCGTACGGTGGAGATCGAAGCGCTGAGAGGCGGTGCACCCAAGCTTCTCGACCTCTTCAAAGGCATCGACTTGAGGCGGACGACCATCATTTGCTTGATGTATGCGTCGCAGAATTTCGCTGGCAACCTTATCGCCAACCAAGCAACTTTTTTCTTCCAGCGTACGTGATCATTACAGGTGTGACAATGCTCAAAGTTCAAGACTGATCTTTTCGCAGAGGCCGGTGTCTCGACTAAAAAGGCATTCCAACTCAACCTCATCAACTCCAGCCTCCAATTTGTCGCCACTGCACTATCCTGGCCACTTGCCGCCTACTTCGGTCGCCGCACTATCTACCTCTGGGGCACAGCTGCGAACGTGACATTCCTTATGATTCTTGGTGTCTGTGCCACAATCAAACAGACCGATAGCGCTCAATTCGCCCAAGCTTGTCTCGGTGTCATCATCTCCTTCGTTTACGCTGGCACCCTCGGTCCGACCACCTACACAGTCATTGCGGAGACGTCCTCGGTCCGTTTGCGTGCCTTGAGCACTGGTGTCGGACGTGCCGCCTACTACGTTGCTGAAATACCGATGATCTATCTGGCGTCTAGGCTGCTCAACCCGACCGGATGGGATCTTGGAGGTCAGTGTGGCTACGTCTGGGGTGGTACTGCTGTCGTTTGTTGGGTGATGGCATATTTCTTTTTGCCTGAATTGAAGGACCGCTCTTACCGCGAGACCGACATTTTGTTCAACCGCAAGGTCCCTGCTAGGAAGTTCAAGTCGACAGTTATTGATGCTAAGGATAATGAATGAGGTATGGCAACTGGCATGTCTGGGGAGTGCGAATCAGTCTACGACCAATCTTTCAAGTAGCTTGACCTTCATACAGTGGTCCAGCAAAATGTTGGAGCATGCTTCATGCATTCGATGTGGCATGTGAAGGGCAGTTCGCTGCACCAAACATATACGCATACGAGCTATGTGTTCTGTCCAAGACGTTTGTCTAAAGTGGCCTTGTTTTGTTCCCGGCCTCACTCACGGACCGCCAGAGAGGACTATTCGATCCGGAAGACCGTCCGCCAATCGACTGTTGCTTATGCAAATTGGTTGTAGTCCGCATTCACATCAGTCGATCAACCAATCGCACACAGTCTTCGATGACTCATCAGAATGCTTCGGATACTACTGTCACCATGCAAACAACATGTCAGCCGCAGCTGGAGTACATTAGTCATCGGCAGCAGGCCGCTAGATAAGGTAATGCAGCAGCTCTTGGCCTTGGGGTCGAAACAAGTGACTCACGCTATGCTGACGCACAGTACGTACATTAGTGACAGGAAGCCACTAATTTCTGCCTTCTGACTTTAGCCTCGATAGACGTCGAAGGTAGCCTAATCGCTGGAAGAAGTCGCCCAGTTCGGCTCAGCAGATCCATCGAGTCATCTGCAATAACCAGACAAAATGGAACAGAAAGATATCAAGGATGAGACCGTCAACGGAGTTCCTCTACAAGCAATTCTTGATCCCATCTCAGACGACGCCGCGAGTGTAGAGCGAATACCCGCACGGCCTGGTACTGTGCGAACCACTCTGCCCATTGTCATTGTCGAGTACGATCAGAAATGGCCGAAATACTTTGAGATATACAAGTCTCGTATTGTCGACGCATTTGCATCATATTCATCTCAGCAGATGCTGAAAGACAAATTATCCAAACAAGAGTTAACGACAGGACAGGCTCAGCAAGTTGCCATCCTGGGCTTGGAGCACATAGGCTCTACTTCCGTGCCTGGACTGCCAGCGAAGGCGGTCATCGACATTGACCTCGTACTTTCAGATATCGGGCTGGAGGCTGAGAAATTATATGTACCCTGTCTCGAAGCGGCGGGCTTCGACTTTCGGCTTAGGGAGCCCAAGTGGCATGATCATCGCTTCTTTGCGTATCGCAGACCTCCAGGAAGTGATACAGCGGGAACAGATGCAATGCCAGATTGCAACTTGCATGTTTGGGGCCCAAGGTCGCCGGAAGCGGAACGACATAGGATATTTAGGGACTGGCTGAGGCAAAATACGTAGGTGCTTTCGCATTTGCAATCCCCTACTATAGGAGCTTGGTCCCCACTTATATCGACTGGCTGACTACTGTGCCACAGAGAAGACAGGGAACTGTATGCCCAGGTCAAGAAGGAGTGTGCAATGGCATCAAGAAAAGGTGGGGAGGGTATGGAGAAGTACACTGCGAGGAAGGAAACTCATGTCAGAGAGATCATGGAGAGGGCATGCAGGGGTTTTGGGTACGTCGATTGATCGGCATCGCCATGGCTGTAGGTAGCGTCTCTTCCAAATGTCGCTGCAGTCTGCTCAATCTATCTTGAAAGTGTAGTGACCACGAGAATCTTCGATCAGGTTTAGCTTCACGCGGAGAGTCACTTCTTTGCTAAGATCATGTTTAGGACCATAATCCTTCGAACCTCTGGATTAAATGAGTGGGGAAAGGGTCTGATTTTCACAGTCCAGCTTCTCGTTTTCTGGACACAACGGCTGCCAGACCAGATTGACAGCATGTGGCGCCACGAAATCAAGACATCCTAGGAGTTCCCTCTGGCGAACAGGTCCTGCTGGAGCTACCACCCCAGGCTGGCGATGCGCTGTCCTCGACGGTGATGTGCTGCACAGAGAATGATCTTGTACACTGCGAGAGCCACCGTCCCTCCTTTTCACTCCCTTGATGCTTGCAGGGACGTAGGCTCCTCCTGCTCAAGGCGCATCCTCCATTTCAGTCGCGGGCAATAGCAGTTCGTGCCAAACAGTCAATGAAAGGCAGGGCCTTTATCGTTAGGTAAAAGAGTTTCCCAAATAACAGCCTCTCTGGCCGTCGCTGTGCTTGCACTTGCAGTAGTCATTTTGATAATCCCCACAGTCTTTCTGAAGATAGCCATGGAGCTTTTCATCGCACCAGATCTGGTGATCACATTATTTGGCTCTATTCGAATGAGCAAGGATGGGAAAGGCAAGTACGTATTTCATGCCGTCCCTGCTACAGGCCTGCTGGGTGTGTAAGTAAAAGTTGGATGGCTAGAGGTTGGTGTCGGCGTTGACGGGACAGGTGTACGTACATAACCCTTTTCTTTGCACTGGCTACTGACGCTAGATACGAGCGTCAGCAGCAGAAGAAGAAGCTGGACTTGATCGAAGAGCATGGTGATGATCGATAAGATTGTCGCCTTGCTTGCATACGTTTTCATAGATGACACCTAGTGGGATTCCACGGAAGTAAAGGCGATATGCTTTGATTCTCGTCGCTGCCTCGCACAAGACATGCGAATGATGCAGTTCATCGTACCCTTGTGTTATTCTACCACTATTTAAAGTCTGTATGAGTAGCTTCCAATTCGAGCGTGGTGACTGGGCTTATGCTAGGCTTTGGCTGGGCAAATGTCAATCGGACGTATCCCGGCGCATTTGCCTCTCGAGGAGTCGTCAGGGCTGTTGGAAGATCGACCTGACTAGCATTTGCAGCGGTACTACTTTATTGTACAGTAAAATGCTAGCATCCCCACTGCTGGAGCTTCTGCCACCATTCTTGAGAACGGTGGCAAACATCGTTCACGGGCCATCTCTACGGGGATGGGCTGTAGTTGCAGCGGGGCTTCGCATCCGTCTTGTAAGCAAGGAGCTCAACGTCTACACAGCCTTCATTGAATGCCGGCTCCTCGAGATCCGTGAACCAAATTCGGTGGACCTCCTTAATCTCAGCCTGGTCAACCATCACCCCCGTGGGGCAAGCCTTCGCCCCCGTCGATCCAAACGTCAAAACCCTCGATTGGCTGTCAATCTCAAAAGGCCCATCCGCAGCTGGAACGACTTCCTGGTCGCCAGTCGTGTAGAACGTGACGCCCTGTCCCTCGCCCGAGTTGTCGACCTTGACCTGCTGATACGGATTCCCGCCGTAGAGGAACAACGACTTCTCCGTATACCAGACGAAGGTGGCGAAGTCAGGGTGCTCGCCGTCCTCGCACGTGACTTCGGGTTGTTCGCCGCCAACGAAGAGAGCACCGCCGACAGCGCGGAGAGAAGCGTTGATGATGCCTTTGCCGGTAGCTGCGATGCCGAATGCCTCGCCATAGCCTGGAGCCTCCCAGTGGACGTTGGCGGGTTCCATTTCAGCCGTTGGAAGGGCGGAGGCCAGAGCGGCCAAGGTGAGGATGTTGAACAGCATATCTGTTATTTGATGGCCGAGTCCGGTATGATTGATCGGTGACTGGTGATGTGGTGATTGCGATCAGTGTTTGCTGAGTTGATGCGTCGGATTTCCTTGAGTAGGACGAGCCGTTTTATATGTGAGCAAATGAAAGCATTGAAAAGTGACTCAGTGACTGTGCTGCTGTATTTGGCGAATTCTTGGCAAGCGACCATGGGCACCCCGGTAGGCCACCTCGGCGTGACAGAGTGACAAAGTCTGGACACTTAGGCGAGACATATTTTTGTAAACAAGTAGTGCGGCTATTAGTAGAAATCCACGCACTCACGTCTGCCAAGGTTGCGAACACGAATTTGCCAGCCTTTGCTTGAGCCAAGATTATCGTTTCTCGATCGATTCGGCAGGACGAGTCGTGAGGCCAAAAGTATCGCTTCCGTCAAACTCCGCCGCCGCCAAAGCCCCCCGGTAGTCGCCAAGATGAGGCTACGTCTTCTGCACGTTTTGAGAATTAGACGTTAAGTTGCCGCCGAAGCCCCGGCAGTAGCCTTATAAATAGGTATGTTTCGACTCTCGCAGAAATCAAGACATATGAGCATGGGTTGCAGAGACCAGAGGGTCCAGATGAAATCTACTATGTCTCACGAGTAGTTTGTACGGCCATCTATGAATTCCGGTTGCAGTTGAATTCCGGCGCTTGGTCTTTATGTATCCATCCGGAGCATGTAGTTGCCATGCCATGCAGAACAATGCCATCTCTGCCTTTCACGTACGGACAGGTCATGTGATAACAAAGGCGCTAGATTAACTCTGTCACATCGCCCTCGCGACTCGCACCCTCCGGCTTACCGTCTGGTCACGAGTCAGCCGAGCTCCTTCTTAGATACTTTGTACACGAACTTGTTAAACCTCTGAAGCAATGCCTTGTTACAGTCTCACGCACTTTTGTTTGGCCATGAACTGTAAACCTTTGTTCAGCCTAAGTGCTTGGTTTTCTCCGCGCTGAGATGTTTTGTCTGCTATACCTACGCCGAACAAGATACATTGACCTCCACGTACGAACATAGGCCAATATCAGAACACAGAGGATCCCGTCCGCTCTCCTATCTCAAGCTGTGAACCGGTGGTTTAGTACTGCAGTAGGTGACCACGTGGGAATCCCCACTGCTGTACGTTTTGGTTGTGCCATAGTCTTTGCGCTCCAGAGATTTTGCGCCGTCGCTGCTGCTTCTAGCTGCTGTTTGAGCTTTTGTTCTAGTTCTGGGTCGTCGTCGCAGGGCCGACCCGATGTGGATACTGGCGTTCTGCGAGGTGCCGTCGGAACTCTGTGGGCGTACGAGGTAGCTGGAAAGGAAAGACATAGGGTGACGTGGGGGTGGGTGATGGAGGAGGAGATGCGGTCCATGCGGGGTTGGTTCTTAATGACGGGGAAGGCGGTGATGCGTAGGTGGTAGCAGGTTGGATCATTCGTCCTTGCGATTATCTTAGCCAGAGGATCGCGATCATGTGTGGTGGGTCTAGTCTAGCCTACAGGCACGAATATCTATTTGAAAAGCTTGAAGGTATGTGGCGGAAAGTGCCGTTGGATGTGATGGCTGAGAGGGAGGCAGTCTCTCGAGAGGCGGACGCGACGGTCTTGGAAATATGTTACAAGACGAGCGTTAGAAAGCACACACACGTCTGCGTGGATGACTTGGCAATCCATGGTTCGTGGACTGTCCACGCCCGTCATTTGCCGTGGGAGCAACCGTGGATGCCCACGATATCTATCGGGTATACTAATCATAGTGATCCACGTGGATGCTGAAGTTTTCAAGGCTTTGACGACGTCGATTCTCAACGCCGTTGCAGACTCTTGGTCCTCTGCTTACCCGAACTCTGTGGCCGAGTGGCCTTGGCGTAGTGGCTATGCCCAACCCCGCGACATCAAGATCCAGATCCTCGCAGTATTAACACACCCAGGCCTTGGCGGTCTCACGGCATCTTGGTGCTGGCTATAGATACCGCTCATCCGCCCCCACGCGTAGACACCTCACTCCACGCCTACTCCACTAACACGAATACGCTCTCGACCAGATACGACCATGCACGCCCTCGTCCTTGCCCTCCTGCCATTACTAGCTCTCGCGACCCCGAAGTGCAGCAGCCAAGGCAGGAGTGCCAACTGCTACGGTACAAAAAGGCTTTGAAGACAAACCCAACCAGTGGGCGGTAAGTGCCCCAAAGCAGCCTTGCCTCTATGTGGAGGACTTCTGAAGCTGAGGTTTTCGTGCGTCGATGTAGTCTCCCAAAGACCATATCGAGGGACTACCGGACGCGGAGGGTTTTATCAACGATTATTATAGCACTTACTACGTAGATATTTACTGTGCAAGACTTCTGGATTGGTTTTAGGGGATTGGATGAGGCTGATGAGGTCTTTAGTGCCAATGAGCGGACGTGTGGATGTGGACTTGAGATGCATCTGTCTCGGACGGGACCGACAACGCCATAGCTGTGGCACTCTACTTTTGCTTCAAAGATGCTTGCGAGCATTGCTTGACGACAGCCCCTTGGGCAGGCGGACGCGACATTATTCTCTGTTGACTCAGAGTCGTGCGTGTCATTGATCGATTATTACGCCGTACATATCCTAACAAGATATGCTTAGGCTATGGAAAATAAGCTTAGTATGCTTTTGCTTCTCATTTGCGACGCAATTGCTGGCGTGAGATGTCTTAACGACGTCTTCGGCCATGCACCGTCTCTTCTTGGTGGCCTTCTCATTCTAGCACACTGTCTATTTTGGCAAATCGAGACCGGAGAACCATGAAAATCCAACGTAACCATCGAGGAAAATGTCAAGACCTCACGCGGCGGTCGACAGAGGCCATGATTTATCGGCACGATTCTGCTGAAGAAGTGCTATCGAACTGCGGCAAGGAGATCTGCCCTGCTGCCATCGTATCATTCTTCCAGTCCATGTTCGTACACAAGTGGCCTATCAACCACTCAGCTCGTCCCATGGAAGAAAACTGGTACGGTTCGAGCATCATGCCTCAGTGAACGAACTGAGGGTCATTCGGTTTATCGGCGCAACTGCCAAAAGTACGGTCCTCTATCTCTACGCCACACCGATTGGCAAACACATCGCCGCAGAACGGCCTATGTTTGCCTTTCACCCCTATCTTATCCCAGCACTGCACACCGAAAGCGTCAGCAACGAAACCCTGCGGACAGGCGTCATACACGTACAAGATCGATGTGCTCGTCGAACGTGAATTGCGGCGTCCCTTCGCGAACAGGATAGGCTTTGCATGCTGCTCGAGTCCTCTCTTTATTGTATATAGGTGTGGCGAACCTGCTTGCGACGTCGACGCATTGGCAGAACTTGACGATGTCGTCTTGGCAGCCGACTCCTCTGGCATCTAGTGTGTCGTCGAGGTCTTGTCCATGGGCCGACGGAGCGAGGAGCCAAACGGTGACGGTGAAGAGAAGTGGCAGATGCATGGTCGATGATTGATTGTGTCCAGTTAGGAGAAAGTTATCTTAACGAGTCGTTTGTTGGTCTGGAGGGAAGACTCAGAGCTTGCGATTGTAAAATTTTGATCGGCAGTGTCTTTATAGCCAGTTATTTCTTTTAAGCTGTAGCAAAGAGACACACTGATGCATAGCATCTCCCAGTCGCGCTTGATTACGGCACCGCCAATCTTGGCAGGCGGCCATGCTCAAGGAGGCCAGCCAGCACAAAGCCAATACCAAGAGCTCGAGGAGTCGAGATACTCCAGAAATTCTCCAAAGACGGTGGTCTAGACTCTGGTAGTCGTCGTTATCGGTCATGGTCGAGATTGCGATGCCATGGGTTCTGATCCAAGGATAACCAGGCGACTGCAGAATTACCGCCAGACACCACCAGAATCACAGACACTAAGTAGTTCTGGAAGCAATCTGGAATCATGTTGAGATATTTGTACGGATGTATATGGCCGCAACATACATAGAGCTTTCGGCCGACTCATTTTGTACAGAGTAGGCGAGATGCATACGACACGTGGAATCTTGTGAACACTCAGACCCGAAATGATGCCTTCCAGCTCTCCGTGAGATCGGGGCATACTTCTGTCTGTTCGGCAAGGACTTTGTGCACTATATGGGCGAACCTGGAGGAGTGTCGAAGTATCGCTAAATGAGGTGCATCCTGCAACTGGCAACGCCCATCTCTTGCCCGCCAAATATGGAAGCAGCGAACGACCTTCCTGCGGCTTTCACGGATCTCAATTCACCAGTCGAAGAAGAAGAGATTCACCAGTCGAAGAAGAAAAGAGACACCCACCCAATACAATCATGAGGACTATTGCTACCCTCGTACCTATCCGGTCAAGATTGGAGGTCGGCTAAACGAGCAAGCCGAAGAAATTGGCGAGCTTGGCTATGGCGCAAGTTTAATCGTGTGCTTCTGCAGAGATCTTAAGTACCTACGACTCGACTACATCGAGCCCAGTACCACGTGTCGCTGTGGATTCCTGACATTGCTCCTTAGGACAGCAGAGCATGTCGCAGAGCTCGACAGTAGCCACCTGGTGCAGATACATCCTGGACCAAGAGGTATTATCGTGTCGACTTATCGCAAATAGAATGATCAACATTCCTCAGGCACTCCTCCATAGACCATGCAGTGCAATTTCCATCTCTGGATCGCTCTGACTGGTTGCATCCCACTTCCTTTACTTCCGCATGTCTCCGCGCAAAGACGCGCTGGCGGTCAATATATTGCTGGGTGCGGCGAGCCAGGTTCTGCTCAGACTGCTCCATACCAGCTGTGGTGAGAAGTTGTTTTGCGTGGATTGCAGACTTGCATTGACTTGAGCAGGACGACCAAAACTCAACCAAGTTTTTCGATAAGTGGTTCTTATATAACTCGTTCATTGCATCTTTGGCGGCGTCTATGCCCTCGAGTGAACATCTGACTTCATCAGGATCGTAGGCCCCCTCTGGCTGAGGCTGCTTGAGACGTAGCAAATCGAGCTCTTCTGTGGCCGTTAGTGGCGGTTCCCGCGAACTAGCATCCCCTTCAGCATTATAGCTAGGACACCAAGCCCCAATCAATCCGGTGAGCCTGCAGTCAATGCGCAGGGTAGTCACGATTTCGATGCTGACTTTCAGAACCAAAGGATCATGATCAACACCAACTTTTGTGGAAGCTACGCTGGCACTGTCTACACCTCATCTTACCCGCAGTGCTCACAGTCGAACGCGGCTACTGCGACGGAACGCTGCGAGGACTTCGTTGGGGATAATTCAGGTCAGTCGCAAATCATAGACGCAGCCACATATGCTTGAAATGTTGCTGACGAGGCCGAGGCACCTTCCGACTATCTCTTACCCATCTCTTCTCGTGTTGATGCCACCTTGCGTACGCATTCAGCCATTGCGCGAGCGCAGCGCGTGGTGGGGACTCGAGCCGTGGCCGCCGTAGCCTCTACTGCCGTAGCCTGGACTGCCACAGCCTGGACCGCCGTAGGGGGCGCCGTTGCCGTAATTGCGATGCGGATAAATGGGAGTGTTGCTATATTGCGTCAGCGCGGCTAAGTCTGCGGCCATAGGAATACTTACTGCAGTGGACCTTAGCAATAACCTGGTAGTGGCATAAGGTGCGGGGTCGGAGATAGGTCTAGAAGTTGCTACAATGTGTCAGCTTGATTTGAATTGTAGTCGACAGGAAAATCAACTTCTGTGGGCCTTGGTTGAAACCTGGGGGCACAGGGTTCGGGTCTGGTTGGTGGATAGGCCAGGTCAGGTTTGGCGGTAGGCCATTGACATAGTTTTGTGGCGGTCCCGGCGGAGCGTGATGGACTTGCGGCTGGGTTGGGAGGGGCCGGGAACCTGGGTAGGGAGCTGGGCAGGGAGATGGCCGCCGCCGCTGCACCGCCGGCGCGTGAAAGGCCGGATGTAAGTGCATAGCTTGGGCAGATTCAGGCGGGCAAGGGGCTGAGGAAGACGGAGACGAGGGATCGAGTAGTCTTGCCCACGCCCGAAGGGCTCTTTTGGGGCTGTGTATTATTCAACCTCGCGTACATATCTGTCTCACGCACATTTGAACTACAAACCTTTGTTCAGTCTCGGCGCTTGAATTCCTCCGCGCCGGGATCATCGCTTCCTAGGGGTTCCAGTCCGTCTCATACAAGAAAATGAATATATTTCAGATTAAGTACCCATCCGCCACGTACGGCCAGAGGTCAATCATCAGAAAACAGAGGATCCCGTCCGCTCTCCTGTACTTAAGCTGTGAATCGGTGGATTAGTACTACGGTGGGTGACCACGTGGGAATCCCCACTGCTGTACGTTTTGCTCGCACGAGTGAGAACATCATGAATATCTCTTTTTAGTCCAAATGCACACATCATGCCCCGGGCGAATCGAACTTTTCAACGCCCTCCAAATCCCTACTCCGTCCAGTCCTCCCCTGCCACGCGACAATCAGTCGCGATCAAGACCACAAGAAGCCTGGCTAATATCGCCATGCACATGACACTCCACCCTCTCCCCAGCGCTGGTACAGCGGCAAGGACGCTGCTGAGTACCCCCGTGCACGCAATCGACATCATTGGACCATATCGCGTTATAGCGGTTCACCAGACATAGTTGCTGTGGTCACGCAACAAAGTCTTCGTCAGCATGTCTGAGTTTTCCGTGCAGAATGCTCCAGGGAGGCGTACCACTGAGTCGCCGTTAGGAGCGCAGCGCTAGAAATCACGTGTTAGAGACGAGCAGGCGACAGGTTTTGGATGATGCTGCTTACACGTTTGCCAGCCTGGTTCTGCAGGCAATGTTCTGGTGTGGCGCTGGTGAGGGCAGGTAGGGTCGAGAGTGCTGCTAAGAGCAGACATGATTGGAGGCTGAGGTGCATCTTAGTATTCCAGCTGTGGCGAATTGTCGTGGAGTCGTGCTGAGTTGCTCGTCAGCAACTCATCGCGCCCGTTGACGTCTTATACGTTTGGCAGCTGAGGTGGAGGACGCGCTGTTGAGAGCTTTGGAAATTGGAAAACGAAAAACGTGGTACTGTCGTTCGTTCACAGGGGTCTCTTCAAATGCCGGATGTAACATGGTCTTGATATTAAGCTAAAGCTTCATTGAGCTTCCCGGAGGCTTGCGGCAAGCTTGGGAGGCGGCTATTGATGGAGAGCAGCAGTTTGGGTGTCGTGCGACAGCGTAGCTACGGCCGGCATCGACAAGCAATGGCAAAGCATCGTAAACAAGAAGTGGCTATCGGATCAGCTGGTAGAGTAGGAGATCTGAGGGTGTTTGAGAGTCAAGGGAGCGCGGTATCTCTAACCTCTTAATGAGGTACAGGCGTCCTGGAGGGAGTGGAATGACGGGGAAATAGTGATACGAGGCGCTCACATGACAGGGGACGCTTGTCAATGGGTAGCTCAGCATTTTGCTGCATATTTCGGCCCTTTTCTGTCTTGTCTTTGCTCCCCTTGTATCCCCAGGGTGGACGATTCGGTAGTACTGGTGGGTCTTCGGGTGGTCCATTGATTCACCTATGCATGAGCCCATCTGTCCTTAGCCGCCCATTTATCAGCCGCGACTGTGATAGCAATCACTAACGTCGATAGGTACTGTTGCCGCCCTGAGCATCTGCACCGCATGCTACCAGCCCACTACAGTCCGTCCTGCGCCTCGCCTTGATCAAGTCGCTGATATACTTGATCCCCTCAGCCCTATAAAGGTCTGGCTCCGAATGGGACGTCACGTTCTGCTCGAAAACGAAATTCTGCGGGTCATCGATCGTGTACACAGGCCAATGTTCCGCATCCACTTATCCAACGGCGTCAGCAGGTATGTGTCATCCGTGCACGGTAGGCATCTTACCTCCAAGATGCTTGTTGGGATCGCCATAATTGACGAAGCCGATCCACATCCTGACCATCAACTGGGCTAGCTTCAGATACTCTGGCCTCTCCACGCCGCCAAGCGGATTTGGTAGTAGGTTCTGAGGGTAGCCGTAGCCTTCCGTGTTGTAAAAGACGAAAGCGACTTCTTGGAAGTGCGGGCTTCCCACGATATAGGACTGTCCATTGACCTTTGCCTGCATCAGTACGCCGATGGTCTGGAGTGATGTGCTGTAGACTTACTAGAACATTGAAACGATACGTATAGACCGTCGCATTGTGGCTCGCCCATTCCTGCGCTGTCAAACGTCGGGGCGCGTGCATGCTGATGTCTCCCACGACTGCCGATGTCCTCTTGTACTGGAGACCGACAGTCGAGTTAGGCCGACCAGCTAACGTCGCAGGGATGCCAATAGCTGGAATGTCCGGGTACAATATAGCTAAGTCCTGGGCGGTGACCTTGTCGACGCCATCATCACTTATGATATAGGCCAGAAACTGCGCTGTTGTGTTGATGCCTTTGGGACCGAAAGAGGTGCCTTCGTCAGTATTGCATCCGATGATGTACGGGACGTGCACGAAGTTGCCGCGCTCTAGTTGCGTCGATGAGTCTTCCACGATGAAGTCGCCATCAATGACCGCGCCATAGTCTGCACCCGCGGTCGCCGTGCTGTTGATCACGGCATTGAGTTCCATGATATCTACAGCTCGGAGGCAAGCCAATACGTCCGAGGTGTTCGCACATCCGACTCCCTTGGTGATATTGGCAATAACTGATTCCCACGACTGGACTGTAGGGTATGGCGACAAGGAGACCGGGGCACCGGACTCGGCAATGGCATGAGCGAAGAGCCTGTCGTCTCGCCCGTTATATGCGAGGAGCTGTGCACCGACTGAGGCACCGCCGGCGCTCTCCCCTTGGATAGTGACACGGTTGGGATCGCCTCCGAAAGCTTCGATGTTCTCTTGTACCCAGTGCAGCGCAAGACGCTGGTCGCGAAAGCCGTTCATGGTGTTGCCGGAATCTTGGATTGCCTGACCATAGAGGAAGCCCCATGCCTCGAGAGACCAGCGTCAGCAAGGAACAGGAATGCTCGTGTGTACCAGGAACTTGAAATCGCCACTTACCGACAGGCGATAGTTGATGCTCACGGCAACGATTGGCATGCCAGCTTCGGCACTTTGCTGGACAATGAACGATTGGTTGTAGCGGTGATCAGCGCTGCCACCTTCTACGAGGCCTCCGCCGTGTATCCAGACCAGGACTGGAAGCTTGTCGCCTGCACCACGGGAGCATATTACGTTCAGGGTCAAGCAGTCTTCCGAGACCTGGAATATCTCAGCCAAGCGTTGAATGGATTCATGGGATGAGAAATTGCACTCACGTAGTTGCCCTGACTTTCAGTATCCAGCCCATAGCCAATGCACTCCGGGCCATACTGTGTGGCATTGCGGACACCGGACCAGGAAGTATTCAGTGGTAATGGCACATGGAATCTGAGGCTGCCCACTGGCGGCTGTGCATAAGGAATGCCTAAGAAGTTGTCAGCGTTGTATGCTGGAGCGTAATACCCAGCGTATGTGCCATTCTTCGTGTCGGCAGTGGCAGCAGTGGCAGCAATCTGTCGTTTGATTTCAGCGGCATCTACCGTGGCAAGGACATACAGGAGCAACGCCGAGGCGCTGGGCAAGTGGATCATAGTAGCAGGTACAAGGAAGTCTCAAACCTTGACTGAGCCTACCAGCAAGTGTACAGTCTATGGGTGATATGTACTGCCCGTGACGGTTTGAAGGGCCCCGCTCAGTATCACGACGTGAGCAGGTGATACCACGGCAGTGGATCCTCGCCTTGAGCAGCAAGAGCGGTTTGTATGCCAGTTGTAGGCAAGACTGACGAGAGACCAAGGTGAAGTGCACCGGTTGAATTGGCGGCTGAATTGAGGAGATGCGATCTCCTCCCCACAAGGGGGTTGTTGTGGAGATTCTGCATGGCCAAGCCATATTGCGGCGTCCATGGGCCTTGGCCGCTCTCCACTCTCACAGCCGACCGGGTCGCTTGTACGGACTACGCGAACTTGCACCACCGAAGCACTCCGCACTCGGTCCATTTCATGTTCGAGCTCTCTAATGCCTTTGCGCCACAAGGTTGCATGTGCCACGAGCAATAGGCAACGCGGACCTCGAGTTGGACAGCTCGGGCGAACATTCAGAAGCCTGATCCTAAGGCCATGACTAGACATGACAGAATGATGGGGCAAGAAGAGGTGCGGAGCGCGCCCAGCCACAGACCCTCGGTGTCAAGAGTCGCAGACTTCATGCCGTGCGTGAATGATTGCTGGCTTGGAGATCTATCGTCACCTTGAAATGGAAAGAACATTGAAGAAGAGGAGGGCGCAGGAAAGTGCGCGGGTGAGATCGAGAAGGCACGATGGGATGGGATTCGGCATTGCTTCGGACCGAGATCACGCCGGGCAGTCGCGACTGAGGACTGAGGCGCGTTTGCGCTGGACGTTGGAGCTCCTGCATTCCTGTCCATCCCATTGAACAACTATTCCACTTCTCCTCAAGTCACTCTGTCAAGTCATTGCCCAGTCGCATCCCTTCCAAACGTCGATTATTCAATATTCACTTGACCATGGCCGACTACAGCAAGAAGAAGAACGACGAGCTGGTCGCGCTGTTGAAGGAGCGTGGCCTGCCTCACACCGGCAAAAAGGCCGACATGGTCCAGCGCCTCAACGAGCACGACGCCAATCAGACAGCACAGCCAGCCGTAACCAAGGCCGATGACGAAGAGATCGACTGGGATGACGACATTGCGCAAACAGCGACGACGGAGGCATCGAAAGAGGCCGTGGCAGCTGGCGGCGTCGGCGAAGTCAAGAACCCCGTCGACGTGCCCAATCAAGAGCCCGCGATCGATCCCGCCCAGGACTCGTCTCTCACCGTCGCCGCGGAAGGCGAGCCCACGGCGGCACAGGAGGAAGAGAAGGCGCCCGAGAAGGACTTCAGCGCAGGCATCACGGAAGCGACGTTGGACGAGGAGATTGAGAAGCGTCGAGCACGCGCCAGGAAGTTCGGCCTGAACGAGGACGACGATCAGATCAAGATGCTGCTGCGCGCCAAGAAGTTTGGTGTGACTGAGGGTTCGGGTGCGCTGGGGCTGTTGAACTCGGCGTTGAGCCAAGGCAGGAAGGGCGAGAAGGCCGGAGAGAAGGCCGGAGAGAAGAGAGGTCTTGATACCGCGTTGTCAGAGGAGACGGGACGGCGGAAGAAGGGCAAGTTCAGGCATGGGCGCGGGGACAGACAAGGCGGCGCGAAGGCTGCTGGTGGGGCGCCGAAGCAGAATGGCGCGGCTGTGGAGAAGAAGCAGGGCGGCACGTGGATGAGCGAGGCAGACCGCGCGAAGGCGGAGGCGCGGAAAGCAAGGTTTGCGGCGGCGACTTGAATCAGCGAGCATGGCCGGTATCAGTCCGCGCCAGCGACTTCTTGACAATGTATTTCTATCAGCGAGGTGCGATCAAACAAGCAGGAATAGAATGGACTTCGGTGCGAGCGTTCACTGCAAGCGATTTCCGAGGCAAGCGTCCTTAGGGCGACCGAATGCAACAGATGCACATCCCATCAAAATTGCTTACAAGCGCATCATTTCAGTTGACCGCTGGTTCAGCAAGCTCACGAGCTGAGATATTGAGGTGGGAGAATAAGGAAATTGGACGTAGGCAGGAACTACAGTTTGGCTCGAGCAACGCTCTTCCCACGCCATGTTTGGACCTCCTTCAGGCCCCGGTAGTCTGACGGAAAGAATAGTGGAGCCAGGACCTTCTTCACGACCTTGCCAGTCCCGCTCTTGGGCAAATCACCTTCAATGATCCTGAGAACGGTCGGCAGTTTGTAACCTGCCAGTCTATTCCTGAGGTCCCGCCGAAGTCTCTCTATACCTAACCGCTTCATCGGCTCCTGCACATCGCCATCACCCTTCAGCACCACAGCGGCAGCCACGCGCTCCCCAAACTCCTCATCGGGTACGCCCACCACCATCACCTCCGCCACATATTCCAGCGCCAAGATCTCCCTTTCGATGTCCAGTGCCGAGATCTTGTAGCCTCCGGATTTGATTATGTCTACGGATCCGCGTCCCAAGATCCAATAGTACTCCCCATCCTTCCTTGCAATGTCACCAGTGCGATAGTACCCATCAGCCGTATGCGCCTTCCTTGTCGCTTCAGCATCGAACAGGTACTTTGAGAACATCTCAGGACTCTTCACCAGAATCTCGCCTTCCTGCCCTCCGTCTGCCTCGGAACCGCGGGAGAGCCTCACATCGCAGCCTGCAAAGAGGGTGCCAATGCTACCATCCGGAACGCCAGGATCATCAACCGCCATCTTGAAGACAGCGCCAATTTCTGTCGCGCCGTAACGAAGAAGGATTTTGCGACCTAAGATCTCAGTCCAGAAATCTGCAATAGGTTTGGGCAGAGCGGAAGTGCCGCAGAGGCAGGCGCGAAGGCTCCTCGCACCTGCAATATATTCTTGCATATCGGGCCGCTTCGCAAGGGTCGTCTCGAAATACCTTCGCATCCGCATATAAATGGTCGGGACGCCGGAGAAGAATGTCAGGCCGCCTTGTTTCCAGCGCTGCCACGTCCACTCTGGACTGAAACTGCCGGATTTGAATTCGATCAACGCGCCTGATATCAGGAATGGGAAAAACATGATCCCCAAGCCTGTGGCGTGGTGGACGGGAAGGAGATGCAGGAGTACGTCTGAGGGAGTGATGCGATAGTGGTCTGCGACTGCCAGCGCGCCTTCGGAAGTGTAGCCACGGCGCATCACCGAGCCTTTCGGCGGGCCAGTGGTTCCGGACGTGAAAATCACGACGGCTGAGTCGGAGTCAGAGAGCGGCTGGTCTGAGGAGACGATGAATTCTGATGGTCGCAAGGGCGCTGTGAAGGTGGAAGGCGCGATCGGAATGCAAGAGAATGCACTTCTGGCATCTTGATTCTTAACCAACTTCTCCAAAGCTGTGCCGAGCCGTAGTGCACCTTCCGACACCAAAGCCGCAGCCGCTCTCGACGTCCTCGCGAAATACAAGGCCTCTTCCGCAGGCAACGCCACAGTCATGGGCACAACCGCCGCACCCGTCGCCAGCACCGCCAGCATCGCCACGGTGTACTCGTAGCCTCGCGGCGCTAGGACGGCGATGTACACTTCCTCTCTCCTATCCAACGCCGCTCGGACGCCGGGAGTCAGAGATTGTAGTAGGCGTTGGCGAAGTGCGAGGACGTCGGTGAGGAGTTGGAGGTGTGTGGCGATTTTTCCGGTGTTGGCGTCGCGTACGCATGGTTTGGGGGGTTTGTGGTGCGCGAAGCGGATTAGGCGGTTGAAGAGGCTGTGGTTGGGGAAGATTTGGGGGCCAGTGTGGGAGGGTGTGTAGAGAGTGCGGTCGCCGGACATTGTGGGAGGGCTGTGAATGGGTGGTGTTGTGTTCAAGAACTGGGTGCTCGCATTTGTGCGATGGCCTTTTGACGTGGACGGTGCGTCCAGCTGTTGGGCGTTTGGTTAACCTGGGGACAGTGTCATGCTTGGTCAATATGGTGCGACCTCACTATCATACATGTAGGCCGCCCCAGTGGAGAGCGCAACACTGCAAAAGGTCACATACATGTGTCGGTGTCAAGCTACAGCATACTTGCAGTGCGTCCGAAATCGCAGCATTGATGTCAATTTTCTGGTATTCCCCAGACCCAAACCGTGGGGTTGTGTTTGTGGAGAGGGTGGGGCTAAACTCAGGTCGTTGTGCGACTTGCGACTTCGCTGGACGTTTGGCCGAGGGTATGGGTCTGCAGATGCGTAGTCATTGAATCGTGGATCTGGGGGGCGTTTGGATGTTCCATATACTTGATAATTATAGACGCGGTCTTGACATCTTCATACACGGACAGCTGGAGTCGCTTGGAATCTTCATTACCTAGATTTTGGGTGCCAAGAATGATTGCGAGATAAACGCCATTCAACGGTTCAACAATCTCAATATAATCACCGCCATGCCGGACTTTACAGACAATCTGACGCCGGCCGCTCCACATGGCTCTGACATCCTGGCCAACGAACGAAGTCGGTCTGATGTGCCTGTTGACGAGCTGTCCCGTCATTTACTTTCCCGCAACGACTTCCTCAGTCGACAAGAGAGAGTGCTGAAGGTCTTGGAGAAAGACCAGTTGTTCAATAAAACCAAGCAACTTAATCTCTCCCGGCCAGAACGATATCAATTGGGACTGGCTCGAGCAAAGAAATTGCGGCGACTTCAAGACCAGCACAATTGGGATGCCGAAGATGTCAATATGTCACAGTACCTCTGCGACGATGTCAGCCCCTATATGGTTCACTATGCTATGTTCATCACTACAATTCGCGAGCAAGGCGACGAGCAGCAACGAGCTTATTGGCTGCCCAAAGCCGAGAAGATGGAGGTCATTGGATGCTATGCGCAGACTGAATTGGGTCACGGTAGCAATGTCCGGGGGCTGGAATGTCGAGCTCAATGGGACCCGAAGGCGAAGGAATTCGAATTGCATAGTCCGACTTTGACTGCGAGCAAATGGTGGAATGGGACGATGGGGCGTAGGGCGAATCATGCGATTGTTGTTGCTCAGTTACTGGTACCCAAGGATGCGCAGTCTAGTGAGTATGTCAACCATGGACCACATCCATTCATTGTGCAGATCAGAGATTTGAAGACGCACAAGCCTCTGCCTGGAATCGCTGTCGGGGACATTGGGCCGAAATATGGCTATGCGCCCATGGACAACGGATACATGCTCTTCGACCACTTCAGAATCCCCCACTCTGCCATGCTGTCAAACTACTCCCGAGTGGACCCAAACACATGCACCTACAGCAGACCCGCCAACCCCGCCGTCGTCTACGGCAGCCTGACCTACGTCCGCGCCAGCATCATCATGCACGCTCGCCTGATCATCGCTCGTGCCGTCACCATCGCCGTCCGATACACCAGCATACGACGACAATTCCAAGACCGTGACAGCCACGAGAAAACTGCTCTCGAAATGGCTGTCCTCGACTACCCGACTGTGCAAATCCGCATTCTGCCGCTGCTAGCCACGGCGTTCGCACTACATTACACAGGCGCAGCAATGCAGGATCTCTACCAAAACACCCGCGCGCAGATCGACCAAGGCGATTTCAGCCGCCTCGCAGTCTTGCATGCCCAGTCCTCTGGTCTCAAAAGCTTATGCACAGAGCTGGCGGCGAACAGCATCGAGACTTGTCGCCGGGCCATGGGCGGACACGGCTTCGGTGGCGGAAGTGGTTACATCCAGCTCAACAACGACTACCTGTCCAAACCGACCGTCGAAGGCGACAACTGGATGATCACGCAGCAGACCGCAAGCTACCTCATCAAGCGCATGGCTGCCGCAGTCTCCGCGGAGGGTAACGCGCAAGATGAAGTCGAGCAGGCTTGTCGAGTATGGTTGTCCGAGAAGCACCATTTATCTTCACTACCGATCTACGATCGTGACGAGTGTATCGTGCAAGCTTTCCAGCGACGATCAAGATACTTGAGCTATCAGGCCTACGTCGATCGTGAGATCAAGAAGAAGAGCTGGAACAGCCTCTTGATCCAACTCCGGAAAGTCAGTCATGCCGAGTCGCAGGCGATTCTGGTCGTGAACTTCTACAATGCCTTGCACGACCACAAGTCCGAGTTATCGACCGCGTCGAAACGACATCTCCAGTCCTTATTCCGGCTCTTCGCATTCCACACCACGGATGCAGAAGCGCGGGATTTTCTAAAAGCAGGCGCTGTCTCGGACGGCGATCTCGACCGTCTGCCGGAGAGGATCCAGAGTCTCATGGCGGACATCCGACCGCACGCGGTCAACCTGGTCGATGCGTGGCGAGTGCCGGATTTCTTGCTCGACAGTGCGCTGGGGAGGTATGATGGGGAGGTGTACGAGGATCTGTTTCACCGAGCGCACCGGCTTAATCCCTTGAACGAAATCACCTTCAACCCGTACTACCAGAGTGACGAAATCGTCATGGGACGACAAGGAAGCGAGGAGCTCAAGAAGATATTAGCGAAACTTTAGCCCAATTCATACGACTAAGTAGCTTCACAAATCTTAAATCTTCGCCTTCGCCGGCGCCCCCGTCGACCGCCCATACACATAACTAATCTCCCTGAACGCCCTCGCCGCCTCCCCATACAACTCATTCCTCAACACCGAATAAACCCCCATCCGCGCCTTCCCCTTCCACCTCCGCGCAACGGCCAAAGCCTCCTCGAACATAACCCCCGGCTCCGCCACCGCATCCACAATCCCATCCCTCAACGCCTCGGTCCCCGTCCACCGATGCGCCTCCAGCAGCATCTTGCGCGCCACCTCCGGCCGGAGTTTCAGCCGCGGTAGCGTTCCGATCCCGGGGAAGTGCAGGCCCAGGTTCACGGGCGGCATGGAGATGTAGCCGCGGCGGCTGTTCATGAGGCGGTAGTCGTGGCTGAGGGCGAAGGGGGTTGCGCCGCCGAAGGTGTGGCCGGTTAGGAGCGCGATGGTCGGGTAGGGGAAGTCGAGGAGGGTGGCGAGGAGGGGGAAGAAGCCGGAGGTGTTGGCGTGCGGGTTTGTGTCTGCTTCGTCGAGTTCGAGGCCCTGAGTTTGGTTTTGTTTAGTTGTTGTGGTGAGTGTGGGGGGGGGGTTGATGGAGGGGTGTGTGTGTGTGGGCTTACGGTACACCAGAATTTGGCGTCGTTGCCTTGGGTGATTACGGCGCCTTCGGTGTCGGGGCCGAGGAGTTGGCGGACGGTGTTGTAGGCTGCGATGAGTTTTTGGGCGTAGGCGCTGTTGAGGCGGTTTTCGGGTGCTTTGCGCATGGTTAGGACGAAGATGTTGCCATCGTGGCGGTCTAGCGCTAGGTCTGGCTCGTTGATGATGGATTCGGGCTTTTCTGTGGACATTTTGCTATTTTAGGTCTGGGACCTTGCTGTCGAGCTGATGATAATAGAGGTTTGATATTTCAGATTCATGTGCAGTGTCGACACAGCTTGATTGAGGTTTGGAGAACCTCGGCTGCTGCATGAGTGGGGCCCGTATGCATATAAAGTCATTATTATTCACTTACGAACAGCACTGCGAGAGTGCAAGTAATCGTCTGACGAATATCAGTCTGCAGGTGTCCGGCTGGCTATCTTCTTCGGCGTGTCCTTCGCCATCTTGTCCTCATAGAATGATGGTCAGTAAACGAAGTGCAATCAGCATCTCGCCGGCACACTTGCATGTCTGGCTAGTCAATGCTGCCTCTCGCGGAGATCGAACACAGCGCAGAAGAGCGGCGTAGTCATGAACAAGCTGCGCCAGGTTGCCTGTGCCCCGCTTGCGGACAATGTCGGTGCGACACCGGACACATTTCTTGGTGCGCAGTCTCCAATCAAACTGATGAGACAGGATGGTCGCATTCGTGGAGATGGGCCATCATGGTCTCAAGCCAGATCGTCGTGACAGGGTAGATTTCCTGTCTTTGACCCTAGGAGAGTCCCGGACAGCGCGGCCCTGGTGGGAAAAGCCTTGCGAAACACCTTTCTAGGGGATACATTTGGTCGGGCGGAACTAGAGGTACGGCGTGTGGGCAAAACGACGACGAGGTGGTTGGACAGGTGGATGACTCGGTCGTCGAAGGTCAGGCTACATGTATGCCCAGGCGTTAGGTCCAAGATGAGCTCCAACAACTTACGCTCCTGTCTATGGCCGACGTTATCTGGGCTATGGTACGGAAATTCAGGCATGCAATCTGTCATAGGCACGCAGATTGTAGGCAGCCTTGGCAGCTTCATGCGAGCGCGGGATTCATCGACTTGCGGTTGAGTGGGCCTTCTGCATACGATAGATGCCGAAGCGACGCAACTGGCGCCGCCGCTGTTATCATTTAGCCGCCGCACGCCGTGCCTGGTAAAGGTATTTCCGCAAAACATTCACTATGATCGTCGTTGGGACGGGGTCTGCAGGCTGTGGGACCGCATCATCAATGTCCAGCAGCTCGACAGTTGACAGAAAAGCCCTATACACATGCTGGTCATTGCGATTCATGTAATAACTGGAGATACTGTGGACATCGCGGAGAAAGGAGCATTAAGGTAACATACATATACGAGCAATCTGATCGGAAGCGTCAAGATCTTATCTCCGTAATAGCCGATCTCCGTGTGTACCTGCAGCTGCGGATCAGCATGTATGTGTGTACTACTGACTTGACGCATCTCCACAACTCAACGATTTGGGATTGCTCGCCGGTGTCATGAGAGCCCCTTCGCCCTCTCTACAATGCTCGCGCGGTCCTTACAATCTGTCTCGCGTAGCACATACACCCACCGGCCGTGTCCTCAAAGCATAGTATTTCAGAGCGTCAGGGGATTCCCAGGACGATCAGCATTGCGCATTGAACCGGTATCTAGGTCGCGTGCTCACTTCTCAACACGCGCAATAGCCATGGCGCCATTACAGCGTACACCCTTCTTTGATGCCATCGAGAAACATGACCCGGAGAGCATCAGTGTGGTCCATTCACTGTCCGGGAGGACGTTCAGATATGGCTCGTTACTGCATGATGTAGCTGCCAACAAGGACAAATTGCTGCAGGAGCTGGGGAAGACGCAGGAGAACATCCACGGCGAGAGGATTGCTTTCATCATCGAGAATAGCTATGACTATGTAGGTGCGTAGGAATGTTCATCCACGACACAAGACAAGACGGAGCATGCCGGCTAATGGTAAGTGGTCTCATAGTCACTCTCCTTACCTGTCTCGCCTCCAATGCTGTGGCTGTGCCTCTCGCACCTGGATTCCCACCTACCGAGCTGCGGTACAGTTTGAATCAGAGTGAAGCCTGTGCGCTCGTGACATCTACCAAGTACAAGGCCCTGGGCGAGAAGGTGGTCGAAGAAGGCTTGGAGCACAACATCAAGCATGTGGTTCACGCGAAGATTGAGAAAGGGGCAGATACTCAAGGCTCAATTCAATGGTCCGGATCTTCGGATCAGACGGATGGCGGGATGATGCTCTACACGTCTGGTACGACAGCAAGGCCCAAGGGCGTACTGCTACACACATCGGTTTTGGCGGCACAGGCCAAGAGCTTAACACAAGCATGGGAGTACACACCCAGAGACCGCCTGCTACATGTGCTGCCTCTACATCACATCCACGGCACGGTCAACGCGATGCTCACGCCTCTCATGGCCGGATCATCAATCGAACTCATGTTCCCATTCAACGTCGACAATGTCTGGAAACGCTTCGCTGCACCCTTCTTACCTCAAAAGAACGGACACAGCAATGGCGATGCCAATGGTTTTACCCAGCCACAGCAGAAGGCGAAGGTTACGTTCTTCACGGTTGTGCCGACGATTTGGGCACGGATGCTGCAGTCGCACCCGCAGTTGTCTCGGGAGCTGCAGGAGGCGGCAGATGAGGCGATAAAGAGGGAGAACTTGAGACTGAACATCTCGGGCTCGGCAGCGTTGCCTACGCCGACGAAGGACAAGTGGACCAAGCTTTCGAGTGGAAATGTACTGCTCGAACGCTATGGGATGACAGAGGTCGGCATGGCGCTGTCCTGTGGTCTCACGGATGCAGATCGAATTGACGGCTCAGTGGGTTGGCCTCTGCCGTCCGTTGAAGCCAGACTCGTAGACCCAGACACCAAGCAGCTCATCGAAGTTGGTCAGGACGTTGATGCTGAGGGCAAGGAAGGGACAGGCGAGATTCAGCTTCGTGGTCCGACGATTTTCAAGGGTTACTGGCGGAACGAAGAGGCCACCAAGAAGGAATTCACAGACGACGGGTGGTTCAAAACTGGTGACATCGCCATCCGCAAAGAGGTGAAAGGCACCGGGACTGGGAGCTCTGGCTCGTGGGCCAAAGGGCCAGCATACTTCATCCGCGGTCGCGCCTCAGCAGATATCATCAAGACGGGTGGCGAGAAAGTCAGCGCGCTGGAGATCGAGCGCGAACTCCTCGGCTTACCCGAAGTCAAAGAATGCGCGGTCGTCGCTCTGCCGTCCGAAGCTTGGGGCCAGAAGGTCGCGGCAGTGATTGTCCTGTCTGAGCAGGGTGAGACGGCAGGCAAAGGCGGCAAGCCGTGGTCGGCGATGGACATGCGACGGGCGTTGAACGGCAAGCTGGTGGCATATAAGATTCCGCAGGACATGAAGACGGTGGAGGAGATTCCGAGGAATGCCATGGGAAAGGTCAACAAGAAGGATTTGGTGAGTCAGGTGTTTGGGGGTAAGGAGGAGATTCGGAGGAGGAGTGTTGATGTGGCGGAGGAAAGGAAGAGAGCGAAGGGGCAGGCTGGGCCGGGAGCGCAAAGGTGAGGAGTAATTATGTACATGTATAGATCGATAGAAAGAATGTAAGCATGCCATATCCTGGTAACTGTCTATCCAACTCTCCATAGATGTAGTCTTGGAGGGGTTTCACATGCTCTCGGCGTAGGATTCCAGGCTAGTGCGTCATTGGTGTTGACACCGCCTGCTTGCTTGCGACGTCTTTTTGCATGAAGATTGCATGTGCTTGATCTTTCTACAAACAACAACAACAACAACAACAACAACAACAAATATAGATTTCCTCCTCAACGACCGCCTCGCTGCCTCATCCCCCCCGTTGATCATCATCCCCCCCCACCGCCCGCCATGGTGAAGGAAACTGCTTATTACGACGCCCTCGGGGTCCCCCCCACCGCGACGGAAATCGAGATCAAGAAAGCGTACCGCAAACAAGCAATCAAACTGCACCCTGACAAGAACCCAGATGACCCAACCGCCGGCGAGAAGTTCCAGGCGGTCGGCGAAGCGTACCAAGTCCTGTCCAACGCCGACCTGCGCAAGCAGTACGACCAATATGGCAAGGAAGGCGCCAAGCCCGACAGCGGCTTCGAGGACCCCGCCGAGTTCTTCACCATGATCTTCGGCGGCGAGACGTTTACGGATTGGATTGGCGAGATCAGCATGATGAAGGACTTGACCAAGAGCATGGAGATCAGCATGAAGGAGATGGAGGAGGAGGGACAGACGGCCGCCGAGGCCACGGCGCATGCGGAAGGGGCGGCGGCCGGGGCGCAGGCGGACAAGAAGGCGGAGGGCGTCAAGGTGGAGGAGGAGGGGCAGACCACGACGGAGATTCCCGCACGGGAGAAGACGAGTGACGGTGGTGCTGCTGGTGCGACTGCGGATGTCTCAGGAACGTCGACGCCGAGGTCGCAGGGCGTGCCGACGCGGTTGGCCATTACCGACAAGACGGAGGAGGAGGCAGCAGCGACTGCGGCGGGCATGACCGACGGCGAGAAGAAGCTGCGGGAGAAGGAGAAGAAGAAGGGCGGGTTGACGAGGGAGCAGCGGGAGGAGTTGGCGGCGTTTGAAGAGGAGAGGCGGAAGGTGCGCCAGGAGAGGGTGGAGACGCTGGCCAAGAAGTTGGTGGAGAGGATCAGTCTGTGGACCGAGACGGACAAGGGCAAGGACGTCACCGAGGCGTTCAGGGAGAAGATGAGGTGAGCATCACATCCACCCAAAAAGAGAGGCAATGCTAACACCATCAACAGACTCGAAGTGGAAAACATGAAAATGGAATCCTTCGGCATCGAGATCCTGCACGCCATCGGGCAAACCTACGTGCAAAAGGCCAGCACCTTCCTCAAATCCCAAAAGCCCATCATCGGCGGCGTGTCGGGCTTCTTCTCGCGCCTCAAGGACAAGACGACCATGGTCAAGGACACGTGGGGCACCGTGTCGACGGCCATCAGCGCGCAGATGGAAATCGAGGAGATGGCGCGCATGGAGGAGAAGGGCGGCGAGGAGTGGACGGATGAGCGCAAGGCCGAGTACGAGAAGCGCGTCACGGGGAAGATTTTGGCCGCCGCGTGGAGGGGCAGTCGGTTTGAGATTCAGAGTGTGTTGCGGGATGTGTGTGATTTGGTGCTTGGGGAGCGGAAGGTCAAGGTGGAGAAGAGGGTGGAGAGGGCGCAGGCGTTGGTTATTGTGGGGGAGATGTTCGTGAAGGTAATTTTTTTATCCTTTCTTTTTCCCTCTTTTCTAATATGATTTTTGATTGACTGACTTTTTTTTTTTTTTAGGCGGAACGAGACCCGGATGAAGAGGGCGATTATATGGCTTTTGAGCAGTTGATGGCCGAGGCTACGGCTAAGCGGGAGAAGAAGGAGGATCATCATCGGAAGGCTTCGGCGAGGCATTCGAGGCATGCGGGGCGGGAGTCGAGTGCGGAGCCTGTGGGGGGGAAGGTGTAGTGTGTTTTTTATTTTTTATTTTTTAGGGAGGTAGAGGTGGTGGGTGTATGCATAGATGGTAGATACCCGTGTGTTATGCTGTGCTGTGATTTATTGCTCATTGGCTTAGGGGCTTAGTAGGGCACAGAGAGACGGGTTTCACAATGTAGGTACAGTAGGTGTATTTTGTGGTGAAAGAGAAGACATGTCTCGCTGCTCCGGTCTGTCCTTCTCCCTTCTTCCTTATCGAGGCGCGCAGGTTTCTAAGGTCGCTCAGGTGGGTAGAGATTGGGATGGCATGGGAGTAGGACTTGTTTTTCTTGGTTTTTGGTTCGACTCGGTGGGTGGGTAGTGAGTGACGCGAGGTGTGGGAAGCTTTTGTGGTGGGTGAAATGAGGGTTCGTATTAGTATTTTTTCAGGGCATGAGGTGACGGTATGGTGGTGGTCATGTGCCCGCGCTTCTCACGGCCTCGCTGCTCGACACACAGCTGCCGGGAAATTGTATCAATCCCGCCTGCTCCGTGGACGGCGCGAACTAGTGTCCCCTATGACCAAGACGACATGTCAAGCACTCACTCACTCACTCACTCGCCAGCACGCATGATTTTCGGCATGGATATGTGTCTCAGAAATCTTGATTGCTTTGTGCTGATGAGCACCTTGCTTCCGAGTCCTGTCCCTATGACCGTGGCGGGAGAGGTATGAATTTAAGGATAGGTACACTGAAACCATCCCGGTCCCATCTCCGCCTTCTTTCTCGCATCCTGGCCGTAAGAGGTGGCGGTAAAAAATCCTATGCTCAAGAGAAGACGACTGGTTTCAATGGATAATGACATCTGCGAACCCCACGAAATTAGAATACATCATCGAGTCTGATTCCCAAGACCCGCGCAAAGGTAGCACGTACCCTTCACCCTGCCATGCCCATCGGCCCACCTCTTATTTCTTCGGCATACATGTAAATTGACAGCGCTTCTGATCGGGCCCAGGTCCCCAGACTTCCAACGCCGTCCACCACATAAAGTCTGCCGCCGTCAAGTGTGAACCGGCGCCTCCGCACGCAGGCGCGCAATTGTATTGGTGCGCGCACGGGTTTACGCCATGGTTGTGGATCATGCATTGTCTGTCCGGGGTCTTTGTCATGTGGCGCGGAAGGCAGCCTTGGAAGGAGGTCGCGAGACCGGTGATGGTCGAGGGGTGAGGTTAGGGTGAGCAGGCGCACTTTTTTGGGGCGTCGGTTGTTGGTGAAATGTCTAGGGACGGTGCGGGTTGGTGGTCGGTCCTGGGGTGAATTTTTGGGGGTGGGGAGACGGTGGTGATATACATAGGCGGCTGAACGTCTTCCATTGTTGCTGGGACCAGGCCAGACGAGAGCTTACCGCCGGTAGGTGTCTGAAACATGGCAAGATGAGAGTTCACACTACTCAGCCACTACATCGTATGTTGTTCCTGGCAACAAGGGATTGGGCTGGGACGCTGCTGAGGCGGAAGGAGTCGTCCAAACAACGAGTCTGCTATTCAACCGCTGAATGATCAATCACAAATCTGTTCGATTATCTCCTATGGATGTAATGATAAGTAAACGCATCTCAATCGTCTCGATCCAACTGGCTCTGCTGTCATACGAACCTCGCAAAAATACGAACCTGTCTCGGTCGCTGCGTCCAATTTCGGTTCCTTAGGCATGAAGGCTGGCCGAAGACTCGCCATGTGTGCGGACGCATGTCTAATACATGTAGCATGACCATACGCCCATACTAATCTCGTCAATTGCTCGTATTATCCTCGAAGAGAACAGCGTTACATCTACGTTAAGGTAGGCCGCGGGTCCATCCGGCCGCAGGTCCTGAGCCGTCATCTTCGCATAAATCAGCGCGCATAGGTAATACTTGCAATCGGCAATTGCATGGCAGCGATTCAAGCAAACGCCCTGTTGCGGGCAGAAGGACTTTGCCACTTTGGGTAAGAAATGACGCTGTGCGGTCGGTGGTGCAAAAGTGGATGACTAAGGTATCGCGCATGGTCCAAGCTCGTCTTCACGTCCTTGGTAGATTCGTAACAAGCATCATCAATACCTCGTTAAGCACAGCAGGGAGTTGGATATCAAGCATTACAATGTCCGCTTGCATCTGACAAGATCAACCATGCAGCCTTGCGATTCTTAGGAGCACCGGCCAAGAACTTCCTCAGTCGACATCAAGGACCCGTGACTTCTGGACAGGCTTGGTACTCACCTTTCCAGCTTACTCTGCTCGTTACGAGCGATATTGCCATGGCGGCACTTAGGCCAATGACGCCCATGGATCTTCTCAAATTTAACCCCTGCAATCTCGACCACCTGACGGAGACTTACAACATCGGCTTCTATCTCGATTACTTCACCAAGTGGCCGAACCTGTGCAAGGTCATTGAGGGCGAGAATGGCCAGATCGATGCTTACAGTGCGTTAGCCAGTCGCACTCCCTGCTATCAATGTTGACACTGCCGATAGTCCTAGGCAAGGTAGAGTCCTCACCATACGGCGAGCCGGACGGAGTGAAGTACGACCCAAGCCTCAAGCATTACACCAAGAGGTACCCAAACTACCTGCCATGGCATGCGCATATCACGTGTCTGACAGTGGCTCCGGCGGCGAGAAGGCTTGGCTACGCCACCAAGCTTTCTGAGGCACTAGAGATCGTCGGCGACGAGCAGAATTGCTGGTTCGTCGACTTGTTTGTCAGAGTGGAGAATACGGCTGCGATTGAGCTGTATAAGAAGATGGGGTAAGTTGTGCGTTGATCAATGGGGCCAGAATTGAGACTGATTTTGTATGTGGAAGCTATTCCATCTACCGCCGGATCGTCAACTACTATAACGACCACGAGGATGCTTTTGACATGCGCAAACCGCTCAAGCGCGATGTGAAGCGGAAGACTATGCGTGAGAATGGCGACAAGATCAAAGTCCAGCCGGAGCATGTCTGGTGAATGTCTGAGTGCTTGTACCCTGCGCATACAGCCGCAGCCTGCGATGGAAAGACTCCCTTGTAGCCTGTCGTTGAAGCGCAGGTTTGCACGTGCTGAACAAGGGTCGTTTGGATCTCTTGATCTGCTCCAAGAAGCCCACGCTCGGTTGCGCCGGTGCGAGCAGGAACAACATCGCCTGCCATTCTGGCCTGTAGAGCCGGATGGGCACCTGCAGTGTTTCCTGGGCGGTGCAGCTTGTCTCTCACCAGATCGATTGCACCGTGTGGATCGACTAGATCAAAGCACGAGATCCTGACTGCTCTGTTTGGCATGACAATAGCTTTGTAGGCCAGAGGAATCACTATGTTGGACAAAGCACAAGATTCTGACTGCTTTGTGTGGCATTGACAATAGCGTCGCATGACAGAGGAAATTGATATGTCGGACGCGATGGCAAAGACGTGATGGTAAGGAGGTTCTAGGGAACAATCTAACTGATTGCGGCAGACGATGGTACGTGAGATGGGGCACACGGCAATCGGGCTTTTGAAGAAAAATCTATCTGATACGGTAAAAAGACAGTCTCAGATGATATTCTGTAGAGCATCATGAGCGCCTATTTACCGTATCAGATAGATTTTTCTTCAAAAGCTCGATTGCCGTGCGCCCCACCTCTCAAGTTTCATATTGAAATGCCTGTACATAGTTGCGTCACACATTCAGGGTGCAGCTGGATAGGACGGCTGAAAGACTTTGCGGTGAGAGCCAAATTGCTCGATTGTATTCTACTATATTACAAAAATCCTATCGTCAAGGCGCGCGATTCATCGCTGCAGCCTGGGGGTATATTCCTTCCGAACAACGCCTACTGTTACGTGTATGAACTCCTGACTCAGTATTGATACAATCCCATGGTGATACAGACAGTACACCGTCGGGGCGTAGCCATGCCCAACGGTAGAAAGTCGTTTAATAAAAAGTATATCCTGATAAAGCGGCCGACCAGCAGCTGAGACAGCGAGTGCTCGGTTGCGAACCAGCGTGTTACTTAGAATGACTCAATCGTAGAATAGCCGATGATGCCGGAATGTTGCGTTGCATTGCACACCAAGAACAGGCTTGCTGCAGCTTGATCAAGCAGAAGCTCAGCCTCGTGACCGTATAGATGGTTGGCGTGGGATGGTGTGGAGCCAATAAGAGGGCCAGCCGCAGCCATCAAGGCAGACAAGCATAGCTTGTTTCAGGCAAGCTACAGTGGGTCCAGAAAGTCACCAGACTATTGCGATATCAAAGGCGGTCGTACCGTTGTGTTGGCGTGCAGTAGATAGGCTTGGTCGGTCTTGGCTGTGAGGTTGATTTGATTGCTGGTGACGTGTTGATGTTACCGAAGTCCGAAAGTGATATGGGCTATGCTGTGTGTAGAGGATCGATCTTGTGATTGTCCCTCGCGTGAGAAAATGGCAGGACCATTTTCTTACTTGGATGGTGTGGGAGGTAATGGTCGAGTTGGTGGTGGACCCGGGCATGGTGGGAAGGATGCGGCAGGCATTGCGTATGTATGTTGCGATTCTTTCTTCGCAGATTGGGTCGTTCACGAAGACAAACTTGTGATAGTGACGGTCGTCGTGTTCGTTCGGCTTGCTATCTTGTCGTTCTGGTCGTCCTTGTATTACTCGTAAGGCGTAGTCGTCGTTGACAGTGTAGGACGGGAGTTCGAAAAGAGTCGCTATGGCATAGCAGAACAGAAACCGGCGCCCAGGCAGGTGAGGACCCGTCTTAATATATTTTCCAAAAGAGACGATGTACACGTAACGATCGGACCATCAAATTTCAATGATGCAAGCCCAAGGCAACGCGTTAGCGTCCATCCTTGAAGGCGGTGTTTGCACCGCGGCCTTGTTAAAAGGAGCACCAGCAACGCTCGTGCTCGGCGGCCGAAGCTAAATTTGAGCGGCATGACTGGGTGACAGGAACAGGGCTGAAGGACAGGGGTCGCTGCAGAAGGGCTCGCGCATGACACTTTGGCCTGGGATTCCTGGCTGATCAGATCTCCTTCTGTGCCGTTTCGCCTGGGGCATTTGCTGACGCTAACATCTCGCGTTTCACATCGCCTCAGGCGCCCATCACATGCCATCGAGATGCTCGGCTCACTGGCGCGAACACTCGGCCATGGCACCACATTCGTTCGCATGACACGACGGTGACGCACGTAGCGAACCCCCTCCCGCACCGACCCATGGTCAGACACGAGTCCGGCGTGGGCCGTGACGGCAGAGTCGCGAGCGGCGTCTGCATTGAAGCCACTTCGATTGCCCTTTCAACGCACATACGTGGCGTTAGAGCATTAGACTTCCACCAGCTAGCCGCGGAGAGGGAGATAGCCCTAGTCATGCATCCAAATCCCAAGCACGTTCGCAACAAGTCTCGACGGCGCAGCGTCTAAGACAAAGGCTGCCGGTTTCATCTTCTGTCTCCTTTTGCGCAGAGATGTCGTCCGTCCGAGGGATCAGTGGCAAATTTGACGAGGATGAAGACTACGCCAGGCTTTTGGGACTCGGCAGTGGCCTGTTCATCGACCCGACGGTGCCGAACGGCGTGAAGAATCGGCAGGCTTCACCGTGATGTTCATCTCAATTTCCTCGGTTCAGAAGCTTCGGGAGAAGGTGCGGGAGAAGCTTGCTTGACTCTTGCGGAGAACCTACACTCGTGCCCTTTGTTCATGGCCAGGAACCGCTCCCCACGATCCTCACGACGGCCGTATCGTTATTATTGCGCCCCAAACTCTCACGTTGAAAAGCCATCTATTTCTGATGTGGTCATGGTTGCTTGCCTGGCCAAGACATGCGAAGCACCATCATTTACCAATGATCTCAGCTGATCCATGTACACTATCATTACTTATTATGTCGTCTTCCTGAGACACATTGCTATCCGAAGAGATCCTCGCAGCCCGCGGCGTGGACTCGCACATGGCCAGAAATAGCTAAGTCCTAGCTGCATTAGAAAACACCTTGCCACATTTAAGCGCAGCCTTTGCCTCTTTTGAAGGAACCTTTCAGCCCGCTCAGCGGTATGGAAGAGTCGGCTACAACTCCCGCTGGAAAAACTTTCAGCGCTGCCACCGTTTCCGCCGCTCCGCGTCCTCCGACTGACTAAAGCACCAGAGCGTGAGATATTAAAAAGGCATCGGGAAGGCTTGGAGAGAGCGTGGAACCGACTTGAGAGGGCGATCGTCAGGTACGCGGCGGGAGATGAGCCAAGTGTACCGTTCTCACGCGCAACTTTATCAATGCAACCGTCAGGGGCGTCAACCATCAACGCCGACCGGTCGTCTATAGCAATAACGAGGTCTATTTCTGCCTCGCTGTAGAAGCAGAGTCTCCTGTTAATTGCAGAACCGCCGTTCCCGACCGTCGAGAGGTAGCTGTAGGCAGCCCAGCTCTTTACTATGCACCCATTGTTAGAGGCAGTGAAAAGGATTCCAAACTGTCGTTCATTGACCAGGTCACAATGTTCAACAGCCCAACGTTCGATCACAGCTGCGAATGCGTGGCCAAACGCAATCTTGTGGTCAAAGTTCCTGGGCCGCATCATTCCTTCGGCATCTAGCTGATTCGTAAAGTACCAAACCAAAGTCATGCGTCACCCAACCAATACCCAATCGCAGCATGGAATCCTCATCGCACCACTCTTCGGCGCCCTTGATGCGCCGACTAGCAATAGCCCTCCTCCCAACATCAGCCAACCCGGACCTAGGACATGGTGCTAATGCGTAGTGAACGCGTATCTGCCAGTTCGCATTGGGTACATACAGCACGACGGCTTGGCCACGACGTATATATGAGAACACAAGACACAACCTGCTAGGGCATACCCAATGCCACACTTCCGATTAGGTCTGAAATTACATGAGCCCGGATGACTGCGCTGTCTCTGAGGTTGCAAGACAACAAGCATTATTACAATTTACGCTTAACCTCGAGATCTCGTGAGTCATCAGACCGGACATTCGGCGTAATAAAACAATGCCCACGAGATGGCTCGTAGCATGGCGCCCGACAAGCTGGGTCGTCTAAGTACACGTGGATATCGTGTCCGAAGCGAGCTATTGACTCAACTTCTGAATCCTCTGCGGCCGTACCATCCACGAAATTTCATCAAACAGACACATGCATGCGACCAATTTGAAGCGATGCCTAGAGACTTAACCAATTTGAGTCGAAAATCCACGTCAGGTGACGGTCGAAACAAAGGCTCGAAACAAAAGCATAAAATGCGATGCCTACCCACGCTGCTTGGCACCCGCCATGCAGATTCCCCTGCTGCAGTTCGCACTCCTGTTCCAGGATGGATCGCAATAATGCAGCATGCACGCCATATTGAGCCGCAATGCTGCATGGATCGGTTCGGAAGGCAGGCTACAAAAGAGGATTTTCGATTTTGCTGCCAATACGCCACGCTGACTTTATTGCCTGACTAGGCGATGACAAGCTCAGCCGTCTACAATCGGCCTTATCACCGCAGCCTTGTCGAACCTTGAAACACAGCGACTTGCCCGGTGGAAGCCGCCTACCCAACATGCGACGGCGAAGCAGTATATCCCGCGCGGTGTCGGAAACTTGCGGACTGCGGATCATCGGACAGCCTAGGGAACCTCGCGCGCATCTGGCGATTGATTCCTGGGATATTTCAAATCTGGCAACCAGGTCACTACGGAGCAGCTTACCTGAGGCTGCCGTGTGTTCCCATGGCGGTTCCTGGAGTTGCGAGCCTAGGGCAGCCCTTCTTACAACCTCCTGGCGCTGCTTATCGATCTCTCATCCGCACACAGATCGGCTGGAGACATTTGTGGCAAGGCAGGCATTCACTGGTGAAGTTCACCATCCTCCCAAGGCTCACGGACCAAGCACGACGTCCGGGATACTGATGAGTCATGACGCATCAAGCACCGCCCCTAGGTTGTAGTCCGCTATTGAGTGAGCCAATACCGCATACAGCCGACGGAGGCCGAGCAGGTTAAAAGTGTCCATGTTATTATTTTTACCACCTAGCTGACACCCCACGCCAAGTACAAACCCACGCCATTGAACTCGAGACGTCACCGTGTGACGACCTTGGCAAGACTCGGTGTCCCCTGAGCGACACTCTTTCACCTGATCTATGTTATGTTGCAAGCACCTTCGTGACACCTGGCTCGATCGCCTCGAGCTTGGCAGCCAACTCCTGCCACGCCCGCTCCTGGAGCTTCGGACCTTCAGGACCGTCAACAAGCGGTGAGCAGTGCGCGATTTGACACTCACTGAGGGACTTTCCATGTGTCTCTGGCCCCGAGAGACCCGCATTCGACTGCCGAATTTGCAACACAAATCTGACTGACCATCACGTTGGGCTCCTTGACCAGCTCGCTGTGGCACCAACCTACACGGCAAATGGTAGCGAATGAACGGTTTGCGATTCCTAGAGCTGCTTTTGATCTGAAGAATGAGACACATCTACTTGGGTTCACGAAGTTGAAGGTGACTTCAAGTTGGAGCACGCTCTGCGCATGACTCTTCGCAATCTCGCGACATGTGAACACTTCCAGCACCTTGCTCATACTGTATCGATCACCCATGTTGGCTGTATCCTTGTTGTTCAGCGTCTCAGGTTGAGGCATTCCTGCGCTCGTTGAACTACCGACTGTCAGCTCTTACTCTTCGGAACCGCAGAGATGGAGCATACGGGCGTGGCAAGCAGCACCTCGGAGGCATGGTCATCGTTGGAGTGATTTGATGCTTCTCCGCGACCTGTCGCAGCTTTGGCACTAACAACAGCGTCAGCAGAAACGTAGACATGGCGTTGACAGTAAGGTAGCTATACATTAGATCGCGTCGCTTGCAAAACTATGTGTGTGTGTGTACTAAGTGCATATACAGATTGACATTTCAGAACCAGGTATGCTTCAAGAAGCGCAATTTTACAACTATGCTTCGAAACAGCAGTCACACTCGAGATTGTGCTCTCATCGCCGCCAACGCTCTGGAAGAGAATTCAGGGTGGTCAGAGTCACAACCAAGCCAGACGATGCTCCACCACTCACAAGATACTTATCAGTATTGATCCCAGCATTTTCAACCACAGCATCAACCCCATCAAGCAAGCTCCTTTACCCTCTCGGCAAAAGCCATACTCTTGCAAACCCAGCTTCCACGCATCAATCACCCCCTTCCTTCCCCCACCGCTTTCCACATCAGCTTTGGCGGCCTCGCCTTCGTCCAGGCTCCGGCACGCAATGATGACCTTAGCCGCCTTGAGCCAGACAAAGTGGCGTGCCGCGAGTGTCGGCGCGCGTAACAACGATCGTTTTGCCTGTGCAGTCAGTGGTCAGACAAGGTGGCGTGACGAAGAATTAGCAGTGGAGGAAGCTAGGGATCCAGGTGACGAGTTTGCCGTTCCTAGTGGTCATGGTGCTGATGTCGTGATATTATGTAAAAAGGACAAAGGAGCACCGAGAGACGGCCTTGATGGCTACTACTATCCAACATTCTCGGCCGAGGACAGGGGGTAGCTCTTACGCAACTAAATCGTGTTGCTTTAGCACACTGGCGTTCGCCGTGGTTCAACTTCTGGTTGCGTATGTACCAGATACCACCACGTCAAGCGCAGTGTGCGAAGCAATACGATTATGTGAAATGTCAATGGCAGCGACGTAGGAGGTGGGACTTGAGCATACCCGGATTTCATTGGCGCGGACGAGGAGCTAAGAGAGCACAAAGCGTATCAGTAGTGGTCAAATGCCGGATAGAGTTGTAACCGCAAACCGAAAGGAAGACAAATACGTAGGATACACAAGCCGGCCGTCCTTTCGGTGGCTTGGCTACAACATTGCAAAATGCACGAGCTTGCAGTCATACCACGAGGCGTCAAAGGTTCTCCCAACAGACTACTGATCACTGAATGTGAATTGTCTGTTGTCTCCTTTTGGTGAGGATCAATATGGGAAGGCATACTGTGGGGTATGAGAAACAACTTGAGTGCCAATATCCTTTCTTATGTGCACATGACAAAATTATAGCCAGAACCCATCTCGTACCTCGCTGGAACGCTTTTATCAGGATCAGACACGGGGCCGCAAAGTCTCACGCCCACTTCCCAAGCAGCGCCATGAGACCCGCACCCAATCCCATACACCCAATGGCAGCCAACACTTCCCGCATCGGCGCGCCCTGCATGTACTCGCTGAACATGAACTCATGCGCCATCAACTCAATCAAGCCCGTATAGATGAGGATACCCGCAGAAATGGAGTCAAAAACACCATTGGCGATCAACGTGGTCTCGCTCCCTGGACTGAAACTCTCTCGCACACCCAGCCCGATAGCTATGGCGATGGGTGTCGAGATTGCGTATCCAGCGCCGAGGAGGTACGGCGTGAAACGCTTGCTGGATGGCCACTCGACGCACGCGAGCCGTGTGCCGAGACCCAGGCCTTCGAAGGTCTGGTGGAAGACGAGGACGACGTAGAGGACGTTGAACTCGTCTCCTGCTACGGCGAGGGTGAGGCCGATGAAGATGGAGTGGAAGATGACGCCGAACTCTAGGATGAAGATGGCCGTCATTTGGGCGGCGTAGGAGTCCGGGTTGAAGACCTTGTTGGTGTTCTGGTTTGCCTCCACCGCACTGCTGTCGTAGTGGGCACGTGAATGAGAGAGGTGGTCGTCGCCAGGTACGTACGGGCTGCTGCATGACTTTCGGGGCTCTGCCGAGTCGGGTTTGTTAATGGTATCCGTCTGGGTGTCGACTTGAGGCTTGGCGTCGGCCGTGCTGCCCACGCTGCTACCATCTGTCTTCCTCACCATGGCTTGGTCGGTGTCTTGCGGCCGCGCATGGCCGCGGGCTCGAGAGGGCTCGTGCTCGTGGCCGAACTTGGCGTATCGCATAGTCATGAGCTCGATGACGAACATGGCGAAAATGACCATCAGACAGATTCCCTCAACCCAGGTGTACTCGGTGACGGCACCAGTCAGGCATTCGTCAGTCAGGGCTTCGTTTGCTGGTGCAAGCAGATGTATGAACGCGGTGGCGAGGATCACGCCTGAGCCAAAATACTACATGGGACCATTAGCCTTCGCCTCCTGCTCGCACGCGCCGTGGCGCCACGGACCTTTGCTATGAAGAATGCCCAGTCCGGCACTCCAACACCTTTATGCCGTGCAGCATAGACCGGGAACCATGCTCCCAGCAGTGACCCGACCAAGATGACGAAGATCGAGGAGATCCTCACGCCCATGCGGCCATCATAGTCGTTGCCAGGCTCGCAAGTAGACATCTTCGCTTCCAATTTCTAGTAGATGCGCAGGGCTAAGCGCTCGCAAGACCTCTGTTGGTCAGGAAAGTTCGTGGCGTGCAGAGCAATCTGTATGTCAAGTGGGTGAATCAACACTACTTGTATTACTGCAGAATTTGTTTGTAAGGACCATCAGTGTTGTTGGAGGGGTCATTGGAAGGATGCCAGGCCCAAGCCTAGGATCGCTCTCAACATTGATGGTCAACGCTAGCAGGAAAGCAGAGCGTGCCCCGCTGAGAAAGGAACCATACTTCGAGAGCCAAGAACACCTGAGCAGCGTCCACGCAATGCAGAATACTGCTTCTTGATCTATGCAACTGAGCTGCGCGTTTCATCGGCGGTTCCCCAAAGTGGAAGTAGTTGATTGTTGAGCGTAGGAAGAATGAACTGGTCTTTGCACAGCCCCACTCGCGCTGCGGGTCCACAACATCTCCTAGGAGGTGCTGCTTCAATTGTCCCACGATAGATACACGTGCACGGTACGCACGAACGGTCCCCGTCAGGCGCTCGTATTTTGAATTCAAGTCATTCATGTCGTGACCACAGTTGTCAACTTGTCCTCCTTCTGCAATGTGCAATCACGGACCGAGGTCTAGAACTTGTGTGTTTGTCCGTGACAATTTGGACACATCCGATGCGTGCTGCGGATTGGTCCTGAAAGGCGCCTGGAATATGGCTCGATCGTAATGAAGTTGACCGGGATGACACTGCTGCTGAGGACGCAAACACAGTTTATGCGCTTACTTGCTCTGGCCACCAAGGAAATTCCATCAGGCAGAGTGGCGGAGTAAAGATAAAGGAAAGAACTTTTATACAGTGCTTTCCTTCGTCTTGGCTTTCTCTTCCTCCTCAGGCGTCCTGGTTCGTAGCTGAAGCGCGTGTATACCGCCCTCAGTTGACATTTCGTCCTTGAGAAGAGTATAGACCATACGATGCCGGGCGGGTTGCATTTTGGATCTGAACGCCTCAGACGTGATGTAGACTCTGATCCTGCGTCAGTTTTTGACATTTAGATAAACGGCCCAGACAGATACCTAAAGTGCGTTTCTTTGGATGTGCTGCCTTCCATGGCCTTATGATGAGCATGTTTGTGAGAGTCATTGAAGATTTCTAGTGATGTCGGTGCAAATGTGTCATTGATCTAACAAGCATTAGTCCAGGAATGCTCGATACAAGAAGTCATTCCTATACCTTTTTCCTCATGGCATCTTCCATGGGTGTTGATGAGGTAGCCATTGTCGATGCACGCCGTATTGAGGCTCTTGCAAGTCGAACAAACATCAGTCGGGCAGGATCGACTTGAATTGCGATGAATTATGTCGTTGTTGATGGCCACTTAGGACGGCGATGCAGATGGAGGAGATGGAGGAGATGGAGGATATGACCGGCGTACCTTCCTATCTGGTCGATCTTAGTATTACATAGGTACCACTTCTAGTGCATGACGTCGCGTGTTTACGTGCCGCTTCAGCTCTCGTCGTCCTGTATCGATGGCATGGCACCTATCCGACGATACCTGCGAATCACCAAATACTCCGTCCTCGAAGTGCGCATATACCTCGACAAGCCATCCGAAGCGCCATGGCTCCTCTCCTCCCGCGATCCCGTCCTGCCTCGAATCATTCAAGAAGTGCGGCCCAAAGTCCTGCCCAAGCTTCGAGAAGAGAACGAGAATGCCAAGAAGAAAGGCGGCAAGAAGAAAAAAGGCATCACAGACGTCGCGAGCCAAGACGACTTCGAAGTCACCATCTTCTTGACCGAACTGTCCACCCGCCATTCCCTCCTCACCAAGCGCAAGCAGTTCGCCGACAAGCCGAGACTGAAGTCGACAGGCAATAAGCTCACGGGCTGGCTCAACACCAGCGCGAACCCGATCGCGATTGTCGACGACGACGAAGTGCCGCCCGCAGTGCTGCAAGAAGAGGGCGACGACGTGCCCGAGCTGCGCGACATCCCCGCGAAGACGGACAAGGGCAAACGCATCGCCGACGCCGACAACGACGACGCGCTCTTCGTGAGTTCAGACGACGAAGAATTCTTCGCGACTCAGCGGGAGCGTCCTCACAAGCGCAAGCGACGACCGCAACAGGAGGAAAGTGCAGCCGAGGCCCCGGACGACAAGAAGAAGCTCGGCCTCAGCACCTCCTACGACGGCTTCAGCATCTACGGACGCATCCTGTGTCTGGTCGTCAAGCGCAAGGGTCACAAGAAGGCGCAGCCCAGCGGCAGCATGCCCGGGAACGCGAGCCAGATGATGGAGCAGTGGGTTAGTACGCAGGCTGCGCAGGAGGCGGGGTTGAACGAAGATGATGAGGTATGAATGATTATGTGATATGAGGAAGTAGGAATGTGACAAATTCTCGGCAAGAGCAGCAGCTCAGCTCCTCCAATTCGTTTCGTTTTTTCGTGTATAAGGTAGTAATCGGGCTCAACCCTGTCGAAACGCGGGCAAACAAAAACACCTCCTCGTCTCCCTCCAAAGCGCAAGAACCCAAAAATCAATCGCGGTACAATCCCCCAACAACATCATCACCATCAAACGATACATAAAGAACCCCTCCTCATCATCATCAATCAAGCAGCAATCACCCAACCCACAATCCCCAAAAAGTGCGTCTGCGCCCTGCAAACCGCAAGCAGTCTACTTCCGACCCGAGAAAGGCGCGACCTCGCCGCCCTGCAGCACGCACCCGACATGCTCGAAGTACGTCTTGGAGAGGACGAGAGACTCCTGCAGGACGCAGCCGACGTTTTCGAAGTAGGTTTTTGAGAGGATGGGGTTGGTGGGGGTGTTGGTGAGCATTTTTTCGTTTTTTGGTGGGTTTGTGTGTGTGTGTGTGTGTGTGTGTGTGGGTGGAGATTTTGGGAGGAGGGATTGAGGAGGAGGAGGAGCAGGGGTTTTTATGTACGAGGATTGGGTGGGGATCGGGTGTTTGGGGGAGACAATGAGGGGTGGGCTTAGGATTGTTGTCGGGTGGAAGGTGCGGGAGGGAGGTGCTTTGTGTGAGGGGGGCTTAGGATTGTTGGGGGGCGATAAAGGATGTTTGCGAGTGCGTGGGTCTCGATCTGTGCGCGCTGGCGAGTCATTTTCACCAAGACGGCATTGCCTTTTTCTCGCGTCTTTTGAGAGGTTAGCGGGATGCTAGACCGCCACTCAGTCCGTTCTCCTGCGTTCAGAGCTCTTTGAGTCGGGTCTCAAGTACGCGCAGCTATGCCGCCACGACAGCGGCCGAACGTTGTAGGACCCGAAAGCTCGCTGACATGTCACTAAGCTCGTCGTCGTGACACCCAAACCGCCGCGACACGACCTGCTCACAGCTAGTGCACATCTCCATAGAATGCACGCTTGGCGATCACCCCACTAGACCAAACCACTGCACTGGCTGCACCGAAGGCACGTATGCTGTCCTGGCCCGCCCTCCCAACCAACCGCTCCCCCTACAACCCCTCCTCAACCTCCATCAACCCCGCCATCACCCCCCTAATCCCCTCCTTCACCTCCGCACTCAACCCCTCATACGGCCGTCTCGGCGCCAACTTCGCCTCCGCGCCCTCAATCCCAGCAAACCTCGCACTCGTCAAACCCACCGCGAACTTCGTACTCGCAATCCCCGCCTTACTAAAACTCTCGGTATCCGCCGCCAGCCGATGCAGCTTCAACGCCTCCTCGTGCTTACCCGCTTTATACAGTGTATAGATATGGCTGATAGTCTTGGGGAAGATGTTAGCGAACGCGGCGATGCAGCCGGCTGATCCGACGCTCAGACCGCCGATCAGGAAATCGGATTGCCCGCCGTACGTGGCGAATTGGGTTTCGGGGAATGTCGCTGCGAGACGGGTGATTTTGCCCACGGAGGCGCAGGTGAGCTTCGTGCCGACGATGTTGTTGTGGTTCTTCGCAAGCGTCGTCATGGTGTCGGAGTCGATGTCGATGCCGTTGCAGACGCCGGGGAAGTTGTAGATGACGATTGGGAGGGGTGAGGCGGTGGCGATTTGGGAGTAGAAGTTCATGATGACTTTGGGTGTGGTTTGCTTGCCGAAGTAGGCGCAGGGGAGCACGAGGGCGTAGTCTGAGCCGGCTTGGTGGGCGTCGTTGATGAATTCTAGGACTTGCTTGGTTGAGTGACCGGAGACGCCGGCCATGATTGGGTAGTCTGGACCGACGGCCTGGAATCGTTGTCAGTACTATCGGTCTTGTTGGATGGCAGGTTGGAGCAGTTCCAATCACCTGTCGTGCAGTTTTGAGCAATTCCGCTCGCTCATCTCGAGTAAGCAAGAATGTCTCGGCATTGGTGCCCAGAATGACCAGACCAGTCAGATATTGAGACAGGTATTTGTAGTATTTTGCCTGTGATTGTAGGTCTAGTTCATCCGTGACAGGGTCGAAGAAAGTGACTGCCGGTGCCCAAACGCCTGCGGGAGGGACTCTAGTGGACTTTTCGGCGTGGCCGTTCATGCTTGTAGTGGATGTGTTTTTATGTATTGAAGACCAGCTTTCACACAGCGACGATCTGTTGGTCTTTCCGAAGAAAATACGTTCTCGTTATATGATGGACGAGGCTGCTCGTTGAGGAAGGTACATTGGGGTTGTTTAGCCGATGTCGCATCGTGCGGGTCAAGCAGGACAGCTTCTGCCACCAATCCTATTGCACGTCGCCCGCCCATTGATCATTGTCTCATATCGAAAGTTATGCGTGCGTTTAACGGACCTTTTGAGAATGCAACGAGAGAAGACGGGTTGGAAGACCGAGGAAATTGCCGATAGAGAAAATACATTACTGGCGTACGTACTGGAGCTACCTTGCCTTACTAATCACGCTGTTGTCCAAAGAACCTCATAAACCGTCATCCGGCGTGCTCCGGGGTATATTGCAGAATGTCGTCCATAGCTGTAGATGCTGTCGCTGCTGACTCTTTAAGCCGCCACGGCACGCTCCTCCTCGCGCCCGCGAGTGCTCTCCAGCTCCTCATCCTCGTCATCATACTCGCCCTGTCGAGAGTCAGCACTGCGGCAAGCAAACTTGATTTAGAGTGGATACTAAACATACCTTGTGCTGCTCAGCCGGGACCCAGAGACCGCTCTCGCGGTCGTGCAGAGATGCATCCTGGCCAGAAAGGTCGACACCCTCCTGCTGGCGACGGGCGTGGCGGCGCTGAGATAGAGTACGGCTGCGGGTGGAGAGGTTGGACTTGACTGCAGCGTTCTGCTCAACCCAGTTGGTGAGCGCATCCTCGCAGTCCTGAATGATGGCCTTGGAAGCCTCGTATCCATCGTAAGCGTTGCGGGTCTCACCCGGAGTGACTGGGGTGTCGTCGACAAGCTCGAGCAAGTGCTTGCCGAAGCCAGCAATGATGGCGAGCTTCTCGCTGTGCTCACGGAGAGCGTCGAATTGGTAAGTGAATGCAGCCTTCAGCTTCTCACGGGTGATGTTCGAAAGCTGTGCCTCTGCAACGAGGGATTCGGCCTCAGCACGGACAAGCTCCTGTTCGAGGACAACGATCTTCGGGCTGTTTGGCTCCTTGTACTTCAATTGCGCGATCTGGTCGGTAATCTTCTGCTTGCGATCTCTGCTGGGCTGCACAGAGGCCTCGATGTTCCTGATGCTCTTGATGGTGACGCGATATTGGTCGTAGCGGTCGACGAACTGGTCCTCGAGCTCGCCAATCTCGTAGATGAGGACACCGAGCTTGTCGGTGACGTCCGAGACATCATCGTCGCAAGCCTCGCCCCAGATGGAGAGCTGCTGTGCCACCTCCATGCGCTCACGACCAACGAGCTCCATTGAGCGCATGACGTTCTTCTCCATCTTGACGAGCTGGGAGAGCTTCTTGGCAAGGTCTGGACCGCCCATGCCGGCGGTAGACTTGCGGAAAGTGTGGCCTGGCGATGGATGTCAGTATTGCGGGCTGTGTATGCGCTCTTACGGGATCTTGACATACTGATGTTGCTCTTGCCGAAGAAGCGGTTGGACTTGGTCGACGAGGATGGCGGCGGCGGGTTCTGGATCTGCGAGGCCGTCGGCGCACGCGACTGGCGCATGGAGTATGTGCGATGCATCTTGGCGGTGTTTGTCTTGTGTAGTTGACGGTGTTTGTATGATGTATGACAATACGACAGGGGCTACAGGTGTGTCGAAATGGTCGGTGGTGGTGGTGGGGGAGGATTGTTATTGTTGTGGAGGCTCAGGAGTGATAGAAGGTTTATGAGAGTACATGCCCTATCCCTCGGCGCATAGTACGTCACAACGGCTGGTGCTAGCGAAGTGACCAGGTTCTGCAAAGGCCCAGGCCGTGATGCAAATCGACACACCATCTCTCCCACCGACCCGGTCGTCTCCATTGTCCCGATCACTGCTCCGAGACCGTCTTCATTGTTCCTTCCGCCTGCCATGCTCCGCTGCCAATGCCTCCCCTTTGTTCCTTCCAGCAGTCAGAGCCGTCCAATTTCCATCGCTCTGGCAACCAACATAAGCTTACCGCGCGTCGACGTCATAGTGAAACTCTAAACGTCACCTCCGTCACGACTTCCATGCTCATTTCCCGTGGCGTGTATCTGCATGTGCCTGGTATATCGTGGTTCCTCTCGCAGCGTGTGAATATGTGCACGTACCTTATGCATTGAAGCAACGTAGTCATTAACGGATAGGATGGCCTGGCCTGCTCAGCCAGCTCCTGCAAGTGGAAGAACACTCCCTCTCAGTCCAGTGGCTTTCGAACTACATCATTAGATGGAATCACACCTCAAGCGGACTGTTCAATCTCCTGGTTGATGCTGGTATTCGTTGTCATTGATTCATCAAGTATGCTCTCCAACGTCATGCTACAGACATTCCAAAACTGCACCATCCTCTGCATGGGTCATCCATCTTGCAGCCGTCCTCTCGATCCCAATCTCACCATATCGAAGCATCAACCCGCATGCAAGCATTCCCCCATCCCTGTTATCTTGATGAGCCACAATTCCACCACACCCTCAAATCATTACTCTGCCCCACCTCACCCACCACTCACTCAATCTCAACAAACACCGCCGACCGTGCCACCGCACTCCCTCCCGCCCCCTGACAGCCCACAAACATCGCACTCCCCGGCTTCCCCACAAGATCCCGACAATCCCCATCCGAGTAGAAATTGTAGCTGCCGGCGCGTGGTTGGCCACTGATCTCGCTCGACTGGAAGGGCGGGAGGTCGAGGTTCTGGGCGCAGCTGGTCGTTAGGGTGAGAGAGCTGTTGGAGGGGAGGATGCTGCAGTTTGGGTCGGTGTAGAGGGTTATGGTGAGGGGGGTGGCGAAGGCGGTGGTGAGGAGGGTGGCGGCGAGGAAGGTGGAGAGGTGCATTGTGAGTCTGTTTTGAGGTTGCTGGGACTGGTTGGGTCTTTGTAGTGGATATGTTGTTGAGCAGGCGTGTAATTGGAGTAATCTCTGTTTGCTTGGAGATGTTGATGGTGAAGGTGTACAGCGCACTTGTTGTTCTAGATTTCTCGACGGCTCATGCTCGCGGCAGGGACATGAGCTCAGTCTTGCAATAGCATCTTTCTAGGAGGAAGGAATAATGGCTGGCATGGCAAGTGACCCCCGCCTCCTACCTGCAGTGCCTTTGGTCGATCGGCGTTGGTTTCCAAGTTTTGCTTGACCCCTTGCATGTCCAGCGGGAAAGATCACTGGACGGTAGTTTTAGGTGGATGCGAGTTCTGCGTGAAGTACATTGGTAAGGTAGCCATATTTACAAGTGTGAGCTTCGTGGACATAGACCTTGGTATACACTTAATTTACGTTTTCGGAGGTGAGTCGAGTCCGGACGTTGTGGTGATTTATCCTTGTTTATCGATACAACCATGAGTCATGGCCACGTAGCAAGTCCATACTTCAAATGATATCCTTCATCAATTAGTCTACACAAGCCCGCACTCATCTCGCAATGCCGTCTGTACGTCCCCTACGATCGCTCAGCCGCGTCTGCGCCTCATGCGCCCCAACCCAACGCAGCTTCACCACCTCTCCCGCCCTCCGAGACGCCTCAGAAACGACCCACACCTCCCACGTCCCGCGCATCGCCCAACCCTCGCTCTGGCAAACCCTGATCCCCAAGCCCTTCCGCGCCCCGACCGACCTCGTCGAAGCCGCCGAACGCGCTAAGCGGAAAGCCGAGCGCCACGCCTCGCGACAGAACTTCTGGGCCTCCCCCTACACTCCCTTCCTCTTCCTCGCGCTACTAGTCGGCAGCAACGCCATCCAGATCATTTCTGAGCGGAAAGAGCAACTCAACTTTAGTCGGAAGACGGAGGCGAAGATTGCGTTGTTGAAGGAGGTGATTGGGAAGGTGAGACGGGGGGAGGATGTGGATGTCAAGGGGGTGTTGGGGACGGGGGATGCGAAGGCCGAGGCCGAGTGGGAGGAGGTTGTGAGGGAGTTGCAGGAGACGGATCCGCTGTGGGAGAGGAGGAAGAGGGAGGAGTCTAAGCGGAAGAAGGAGGAGGAGGAAGCGGTCAACGTGCAGCAGAGGGAAAGACAAGGTGGGGAGGATGGTGTGGTGAAGGCGGAGGGAAGGCGGCCAAAGTTCCTGATGTGATCAATACTGGATGATATGATACGGATGTCGTCTCAATCTTTCTGCATCGCTAGATCGTCGCCAGACACCGGTCTGCTACCCGAGCCTCCCCGTTGTACCCGCTGTCAATTTGATCTGGTGTACGAGGCGTTCCGTTAGTCTCGCCCATCAAGCTCGCCATACTGCCAGCGCAAGCCACTTCCAAAATGCTCTCGCCAACAGGAGCTGTCGAATGCTCCTCCTTGGCTTCGGTGAGCCAGGTCCCGGAGCCATCCGAAGCCACCGGCCAATACCATACAACGCCTCTCAATGGATTCTACGAAAACATGCAAATGATGCATACCCCACGTATTCGTGGGAGAATTTTCGCGAAAGGCATGGAGAGAGCACCTCAACGATAGCGGATCTCGACCAGATTGTCGAGCTCATGGATGGCCGTCAAAACAACGCCCCAAACGGGCGGCGATGGAGATTGAGTGTGTAATTACAAGCTTCGGTCAAGTTGCTCTGGGCAATCAGCTTGTGCAAGACGAGTAGCCAGATCCGCTTGCCGATGCAGCCTCCCGATATCTGTCCACCTGACAGCTCCCTCTCCTCGAACACGACACCTGCTTCACACGGCTCCGGCTCCACCATCACATGCCGTCGAGTTGATAAATTCGCGGTTCGCAAAGTGTCGAATTTAGGTTTATGGATTTGATACATTGCAGGCATAAGTCCTCACACAGCGCTTGCACAAGCAGCATTTAGAGCTTGGAGCTAGACATCGTTTCTGCTCTTCTGCTCCGACAGAGGCTGCAGTGCTGCAGGTCGTCTTACTCACCCGCTCTTGGTAAGACCGCATACAGCAGCTCCGCGATGACGTAGGAGGCTCTGGCCGTGTACGCGTATACGTTTCATCTCAAGTACAGTAGAATTAAGTGAGATAGGAAGCGCAGTACAGTGGTATTCTTGGCATCTTCCTCCATATTCATATCCAATATGCCTTCCAAAGGTATCGATTGCTACGCCTACATCTCACCCAACCTAACCTCAAAATGGGAAGTCCGCTTCTCCGTCCCCCAAGACAGCACCACCTTCACATCCAACGACAACTTCACCTCACGGCACCTCGAAGTCGAATCCTCCAAAATCAACGGCCGTGACCACCTCGTCAGCATTCACGGCATCGGCCACGTCGTCGGCCGCTTCCAATGGTCCGCATACCGCGACGGCATCGAAGTCGCCACTAACTTTAGCAACATCAATGCTCTGACGGGCAATCTGGCGGCCGGCTCCGGCATGCTCTCGACGCAGCATTTCACTCCCATCAAGACGGACGATGCGATCATCACTTACGGCTTCTACGATGCTGGACACGGCGAGGCTGGATTAACGTGCCATGACCAGTGCTATGTGACGATCGCACCGGTCTCGTTAGCCTCGTGGATGGGAGAGCTTGCGCCGCCCGGGTCGGTGGAGGAAACTAAGCCCTTCTCGAGGTTGTGCTTGGTGGCGCCGCATGATAACGGCATGAATACGATGGTGAATGTGGATCTTGTGGTGCAGTCGCTGGATCAGGGGGCGCTGGGCGAGTTGAAGAAGCATATGCCGCATTTGACGTTTTTCGATCATGTTCCGGATAGTGTGCTTATTCATTTGCTGCCGAATATCGTTTACGGGGTTGCTGTCACGCAGAAGAAGACGATAACGATGATGCTTGGTAAGTCCTCACTCATCCACCTGAGCTCCCGAAATGTGCAGCTGAAGTTGTGTGCAGAACTCGGAGCGCGATACTTCGAGTTCCGACCCGCATATCTCCTTCCTCTATTCCAAAGAGACTCACACCTCGAGAACAAACTTTACTTCCAGCACGCCTGCATCCCCGGCATGGCCTTCGACGACTTCCTCGACGAACAAATCGCCTTCCTAGACACCCACCCCACCGAAATCACCGTCATCCACCTCCGCCACGACAACATCCCCAAAGAATGCAAACTCCCCACCGACGAAGAAATCCATTCCCTCCTCACCTCCGCCTGCGCCAAAGCCACCAACCAACCCCTCTCCTGGGGCAGCAGCGACCTCCTCCAACACCCCATCGCCTCCCTCCGCGCATCCAGCACACGCCTAATCATCCTCCACAACGCAGCCAAATACGACTCCTGGACCCCGACCGCCTACGCGACCCTCTCCGCGTCCCCGATCCTCGCGCAATTCGAATCCATGACCACCGCCGGCCAACTCGCGCCTTCCTCCGGCGATCTGACGATCCTACAGTGCCAGGCTACGTCGCAGAGTATCAGGGAGGTGCTGGTGTATTCGGTGCTGGCGAGCCATGCCGCGACGAGCTGTTTGGTGAGCACGAAGGCCGCGCTGGATTGTAGGACTTTGCCTTGGTTGAGGGGGCGCGTGAATGAGAGGTTTTGGGCCCCCGGGAGGTTGGTGGTCGTTATGAATGACTTTTTGGAGGGGGGGAGTACGGAGACGGGGGTCGAGATTTCGAGGGGGCGGTTGGCGTGGGAGTGAAGGAGTTTGTTGGTGCTTTGCGTCCTGGAGGGGTCGAAGCGAGCGGTTTTTTTGTTGTGGTTCGGTGACGTGGTGCTATGTGCGCAGTCCACTGTTGGGGTAAGAGACGCAATGTCATGGGCGCTCTCAGCCTCCGCCGCCAGGAGTATTAGTCTGGATGACCTCTCCAGGCTGCGAATGGAAGATAACTTCACCACCAAGGCTAATCCCCATAACCCCATCCATCCTTCCTGCTTCTTGCACAAAATGTTCTTCTCAGTCTTCACCTCCCTCAATACCATAAGGCGCGGAAACTCTTCGATCACCAAGTATGCAAAATTTTAATGGCATCCGAGCTTTATTTCTCGGGTCACACCATATACCCCCTGCCGCCAGAATCATCGATTTTCCGCTCAGCACATGCATCCGCTCTTCTACACTCTCTGGATGCGTCGGCAGAGGTTTCGTAGAATGTCCTTGCGTCGCATGCTCGCCATGCCAGCCAGGTCTCGGGAGCAGGAAAGGCGAGTCAGCAGTCCCGGAGCAACAAAATCCGTCCTTGCAGTCGTGCGATATTTGATGCTGGCGCAGTGGTGGATTTTCCCGCGATCTTTGTCTTCACTGGGTAGTCTTACTTGTTATTATAATGGCAGACTTCGGAGCTGGGAGCAACACGTATGGGCCGATGAGCGGGACTGCAGAGTTAACGCCAATGACGATGCCTGTCGGTCCATTGAGAAGAGACTTGTTGCCTTTCAAACCTTTGGCTTGCCTCAAGCCATGATCTGAGCACATGAAATCAGCCAGCTGCGGAAGTTGGTAGAAGCCGCTTTTGAACTGTGAAATATATTCCTGGACGAAGAGGGTACAGATACGCTTTGGAACAGACCGCGATCGCGGGTTCGGTCGGGCAATTTGATAGCGGGTGAAGGCGGCAAGGCGGGATCAGAATCGTGATCTTCGACGGTCACTCGTTCGTCGATCACGTCAAAAATGTCGTGCAGAGCTTTCGGCTTCACGACGTTGAGGTCGGTCTGGTCGTCGTCAACGCAGACATCCCGAAAGCCTGCAGTAGTGGCAGCCTTTTGCTCGAGTAATGCGTCAGTCGCAATCGTGGTAATAAGCCTACAACTCGAGATCGAGAACTGCCAAGGCCAGACTGGTGCACGTTGGTCGGAAGCCGGTCAACAAGTTGGAATGGAAGACCGTGAAGGATGCGCTGAGTATGTGGCCAATGTACCTGTTCCCGATCGTGTTTGCCTGCCACGTCCTCGGTATCCGGGTTTACAATTATTTCAACAACTACTTGAAGAGTACCGAGGCGATACTCTGGGGAGGCGGTCAACGACATTGCCACCACAGGATATGACTATCCGTATGGCTATCAAATCGCGATGACCCTGATACACGCATGGGTCAGTGATCTTTCCCAGACTCGCTGGTGGGTCATCTGCCTGATGTCTATGGTCGGCACCATCATCCTAAGCGTCTTGCCGGAACACAATACCTCTGCGACGTCAGCAGGATGGATCATGACCTTTAGTGAAACAGGCGGCGGCGCTCTAATCATGACTGTGGTCAACGAAGCCTGCAGCTTTTCGAGCGAGCATCGAATCATTGCAATTGGATGGACCGGGGCATTCTCGTATGCAGTGATCTTGCTTGTCTGTACCTGAGGAGAGTCGCCGTACTTCAGCGTGCGCTATGTAGTGGCCACCATGTCCTTCGGGCTTGAAACAATCGTCGTCGCATTATAGCATACTGCATGATGAGCTGGCCGCCCGGAAAACCGTAGATCTTGAGCGTCCACTGGCAATTTTTTACGGTAACCATACGCCCGAGCAAGAAGTGTGCTTGCGAAAGCCGTAGCATTTAGATACAAAAGTGTCCACAACCAATGGTATCGTCTCTTCGGTCTACAGCGTCGCGTTAGAGACTAAGTCAATTCTCGGACTTCACTTAACCGCGCCACGAGCTCGTATCCTAAGACATGCCGACGTAGCCACATGCGACAGTAAGTCCCGCCTCTTCATCAGTACAAGACCTGCGGTTTCGGGCCAGAAAACCAAGAGTGCTTGACAAATCGACATTGATCAGAACTCCTAGGCTACCGCCAATATGAAGTCCATAGCGCTACTCGCCACTGTCCTCGTCCCTTCCGTGCTGGGATTCGTAAGGCCATTCCGAATCACTGATGCCCCTGCGCTACACCAAGCTGACAAGAACTTCCACCGACTAGAGCTGCGTTCCACAGGTCCGCATGAATGGCAAAGGGGCGTGTATGCCAGCAGACTCAGAAGCGTACTTGAACATTCCGGTGCAGACCGAACATCGCGAATGCCGGGCTACCGCCTCCAGATGATAAACTGATGCTGGTCGCTTGCTATTGAGCATGGTCTCGTTTCGTTGTGTTGTGAGGGCATTTGTTGATCCACCTCATGCAGCGGAAGCCGATTGTGTCGTGGAGATGGGTTGCTGCCCATTATGCCCAGGATCGCGATGGCAGGTATTACATTGGGACAAGGGTTGAAATGCGTCTAGAGGCGTGGTAACGGAAAATCAAATGTTGGAGGCGTTTCTGCAGCATCAGGTTTGTCGCTGCTTCCGCCCATACCAGAGTCCGATAGTTCTACCCGTTCGGTCCCCGATATGTGGATGCGCTTGATTCATCAATCCGCAACGCAGGCAACTTCATCCTAATGTTCCAGTACACGGTCACCGTCTGCGTGCTTTGCTTCGACCTCTGGTAGTATATATGGCCAAGCTGCTTAGGAGCAGCAGTGACGGGGCGATTGCAAGACAATCACCAAGCCCCTAGATTTGACCTGTAACACACCCAAGTCCTTGGTCCTGAAGCCGCGAGACACCCGGGAATTGCTGCCTCTTGTATAAGCACCTTACCTCCTCAACTGATCACCCACTTCCATTCCACATCTTACAACAGCACAACAACAAGACAGCCTCGCCCACCGAAATGGAGTTCACTATCCTAGCAGCAAGCTTGCTCACGGCCGGCCTAGCCTCAGCCCAATCCTACACGAGGTGCTATTGTATGCACGCCTCTGTCGTCAGCGACTACTCCACGAAAAAGGCTTGTGATGGTTTGGGGCACGGCTCCGTATATAATACTGCCGAGTTCCGATGTCATACTGTTGGGGGCTACACAGTGAGCTTAGAGATGTGGTCGGACTTATGCTGGGATCTTGGTCGGGCAGAGGCCTTCGGTTGCGATGGATAGTGGGTGAGTATTTTGGTTGGCAGGATGCTTCATGAATTCGAGCCAGTGACTGACCTCGGAGGTTGGCTGATGCAGATTTCTGAGTGCACAAAGGCTTGCGGCGACAATGGTTCCTATCTCGGCCTCGGATTCCTGGTTCCAATTAGCAGCGACTATGCCGGTGCCAGCTATCTGTAAAAGTGGGTGAGGAATGCACGCTCTTAGGGGACTTGGAAGACATGGGAGTTTGAGGCATGGGCTGAGAGCTAGTGACGGGGACGGTGGTAGTATTCAGAAGTGGAACTTACCTCCTAACTATGGAGAGCTCCCTCAACCTCCGTGAAGCGCCAGGTCCACTTGCAGTAAGCCCTTTCGGCTGCTCCTACCGCATACTGATCATACAGCGATCCACGATGCGAATAGACGGTAGGCCATATTCATTTGAGAACTCCAGCGTACATCCAGAGGTTCCGGGTTGGTCCTAGTTCTTTTGCCCGGACAAATGAATCGAGTACAAGATCCGAGTCATTCACGCTTCTAATCACTCCTCCTTCAACTTCAAATGATACGTCTCTAGCTGTCCCTCCGTCATCCTACTCGGACTCTTTACCAACAAGTCCTCGCCCTTCCCACTCTTCGGAAAACATATCACGTCCCTCACACTCTCCCTGCCCAACATGACTGCAACCAAGCGATCAAATCCCAGCGCCATACCCGCATGCGGCGGACATCCAGCCCGCAGAACCTCGATCAAATGTTTGAAATCTTTCAAGCGCTCCTCAGACATCTTCAGAATGTCCCGGAAGACTAGGGTTTGCATAGCGGCATTGTGAATCCGACGGGAGCCGCCCCCGAGCTCGACACCATTGACAACGAGGTCGTAGTGGTCGGCCTTTACCGCGAGTGGATCCGCGAGGAGGAGGTCAACGTCAGATGCAGTTTTAGGAGCAGTAAAGGGGTGATGGGTTGATGCAATGCCGGCTGCACCACCTTGCCCAGGATCAGACTCGTGGATTGGCGAGAAGAGGGGAAAGTCGGTGATCCAGCAGAACGCGAATCCCTTCGGCCGTGCAAGATAGCCTTCTTTCACAGCGGCTTTGTGGAGAGCCAGTCTCAGATTACCCATAGGCGTTGAGCCGCCTGAGAAACGCTGGTTCTTGCGGGCTTGCAGGACGACAAGATCGCCATTCTCGAGATGGAGCATTTCTTCTACCTGCTCTGCGGCTTCGAAACCGAAGACTTGCAGGCCTTGGAGAGGCTTGCGGGTGTCAAAAATGAAGATGCCAGGTTGCCCGTCCTCATTCCGAACGAATGGCTGGGCTTCTGGCGAGTCCATGAATGCATTGACAAACTTGCGAGTGTCATTGGGATTGTTGGATATTGGCAGCTTCATTACTTCGACGATCGGCTCGGTCAGAGGACCAATCTTCCTGACGAGGTCGACTGGTAGCATGTACTCAATCCTCCTGATTTCAGATCCAAGTCGCGTGTCCGGCTTGTCAGAGCCATACCTCGACATAGCTTCCTCATACATGAGACGCGGAAATGGTTCGGCTAGGTCGTGGATCCGTAGCAACTCGCTCCACAATGTCCTGATGGTGTCCTCGATCGCGCGCATGACATCCTCGCCACTTGCGAATGCCATCTCCAGATCGACTTGTGTAAACTCAGGCTGTCTATCAGCACGTAGGTCCTCGTCTCGGAAGCATCTTGCGATTTGCATGTAACGTGAAATGCCGCTGGCCATTAGTATCTGCTTGTACTGCTGCGGGCTTTGGGGCAGTGCATAAGCCATGCCTGGTGCACGTGCAGGGACCAGAAACTCACGAGCACCTTCTGGAGTGGACTTGAACAGTAGCGGTGTCTCGAACTCCTCGAATCCATGCTTATCTGCAAGGTGGTCCCGGATGAGGCGAGCTACCTTGCCTCTGAATTTGAGTGCATCGCGAAGACTTTTATCGTATCTAATCTGCAGGTGTCGCTGTTCAGGGGCAAACACTTTGTCGTCGGTCACCATGAGATCGCTCGGGAACTCATTGAGTGGTATGAGGTTCTCAAGCTTAATCTCCACTCCTGTGACAGTGGTCACAGCGCCACGACCAGGTGATCCGTCTGCAGCTGACGCGGCAGTCTTAGGCGCCTGTCGTCTCTTCACCGTGCCTTCGATGACCACCGGGGTATGGTCCTCCAGTTCCTGTAGGAGCTTATGTGGCCAGCTGATACTGTCCGCATCTTTGGTGACGCTAGACACCACCTGCAGGATCGATTCCAGATTCCGGTCGTGTAGCTCGGCAAACGTCAATCGCTTGTTCGCAATTCTTTTATTGCCAAGGTAGCCATGAAGGACAACCTGCCGGTCGATGCATTCATGGTCGCTGTTGACAAGATCCGCGAAGCTGCAATTGGCCGATGGGAACGCCAACGTCCTCTTGAAGGCTTTTACAACATCATCGGGGCCAGAAGACGCACCAGTCGTGGCGAATGGTGTTCCTGAAAAGTGTTTGCGATTCTCATGTGCAGCTTGCCAGTCGAACGGCGCAAGTGCTGTATATCTGCACCATCTCCATGTTCGGACAGCAGTCGCCCCAGAGCAACCACGCCGCAATAGCATCAAGCTTTGTGTTTCGATACTCGGTCGTATTGGCGGTTGCTTCAACCACCATCTCATGTCGTCTGTGGCGAGATTCTAGATTCTCCTACTAGCGCAGTGCGCGATATGTGCTAACAATCCGATACTAGTCGACTTCAAATCTAAATGATCTATACACATACAATTTTTTTAATAGCGGCTGACATCATAGGTGCATTATAACTGCTTAGCATATATAGTATTATTAGAACTAGAAAATTAGTATCTATAGCTATCAAGTAATACTAATAAAATCTATCTACTTTACTTTATTCTACTCTAACTACTAAGACTATGCTACTTCTAATCAATAATATATTATAAAGGATTCTTATTATACCTAGATAGTATAGCTAGACTATTAGTATTTGTTTTTAGATAATCTATCAAATTAGATATTTATTAGGTAGATGTCTAATATTATCTTTTTAGAAAAGAATAATACTTTAAAAAGCTTCTTAACTACAATAGAGAAAGAAATTCTGATTTGTTAAATTATTTAGGTATGCGTTATAGCCTGCCCTAGCCTCTTAAATAGCGTCTAACGTAGCTTTAAGCAGGCTGCAGGACTAGAGCCTATCCTGTCGGCTAAAGTTATTCTAAGACGCTTCCATAAGGGGAGCAGTGTCCGGGTGTTTCAGCTTGCCACGAGGCGCCGCAACGGAACCACGGTCGCGGCCCGTCTTGTGCAAGTTTAATTCGAGCTCTTTAGTGCTCACCTCGAGCTCAAGTTCTATACCAATAAGCTCTCCACCCTCGACAACACCATCATCCAAGCTTGAATTATCGTTCCTGTGGACTTGCTAATATCTTGAGCTGGATACAACCAGTCGCATCTAAAAATTGGCACTGTCCGCTTCATCAGGCGCGGCAAGATCAAAGGCGGCAGAGTCTGAGATGACGAGTCCAGAAGTCCAGAGCAGGCCGGACCACGCGTCAACCCCAACCTTCACGTCGGTCGTCGTAACACAATGATCATTTCGGAAGTGCAATCTTCCAGCCGCATGACGCTCACGCAACCATGCTATCTCATAGCAATATAAAGTGGGCGTGGTCTTGCCACAAGCCACTGGGCACTTCAAAAGGCAGGCCACTGGTCTTCATCCAGCGTCATACTTCCCTCCAAGCACCAGATCCTACCATATCGTCCTTTCCAACACAACAATACAATGGCTGCCCTCGCGCGCGCAGCCGCTGTTGGCCTTGCAGCTCGGGCCACCACTTCATCACTTGCCGACCTCTGCACGGTGGACCACGTTCAGGCTTCCCTTCCCGACTTGTACAACCAGGGTATCGACCTGGAGGCATCTTCTGTCCAGGTGAGCGCTGTCTATAACTCCAGCCTCAGCGCCGGGGGCGGACCTGCAAAGCGACAAGCTGGCCCGTCGAGCAGCTCCAGCACGAGCGGCACCACCTACAGCTACTGCAGCATCAATGTCACCTACAACCACCCGGGCAGGGATGACTCGGTTACCCTTCGACTTGCCTTCCCTCAACCGTCGCAGTTTTCCAATCGTTGGTACGTCGCGGGTGGCGGTGGATACTCGCTATCTAGCAGTGCCACTGGCGGCTTGGAATACAATGCTGCAGGTGGTGCCACGTCGGCAGGTTACGATGCTTTCGAGGTCAGCTTGGACAATGTTGCCCTCACAGGGAACGGTTCTGTGGACTGGGACAATATCTACGCTTTCGGCTACGTAGCCCTTGGTGAGATGACGATGGTTGCCAAGCCAATGCTCCAGAATTTCTACGGACTCTCAAACAGCACTACCAACGGCACCAAGATCTACTCTTATTACGAGGGCTGCTCAGACGGTGGACGGGAGGGCATGAGTCAAGTCCAGCGATGGGGTGCTGAATATGATGGAGCGATCACTGGCGCTCCTGCCTTTCGCTACGCTCAACAGCAGGTCAACCACGTTTTGTCATCTGAGGTGGAATACACCATGGACTACTACCCACCCCCTTGCGCACTGGACAAGATTGTGAACGCTACCATCAAGGCCTGCGATCCTCTCGATGGCAAGACTGACGGTGTCGTTGCCCGCACGGATCTTTGCATGCTCGAATTTAACCTGAGTTCTATCATCGGCGAGTCGTACTACTGTGCCGGATCTAGCGACACATCTGCCGGCTTCACCTACAGTAGGCTTGCGCGTCGCCAAATGACCACTGGATCTCAAACCACCTACGAACCGACGCAGAATGGTACCGTGAACGCCAAGGACATAGCTGTCGCCCAAGCTATCTACGACGGTCTTCACAACTCGCAGGGTGAGCGTGCCTATCTCTCATGGCAGATTGGCTCGCAACTTGAGGATGCCGTCACCCAGTGGAGCAACTCTTCGAACTCGTGGGAGCTGGACATTACCGCGATTGGAGGCGAGTATGTCGCCCGCTTTGTCCAGCTACTCAATGAGAGTAACCTTAGCACTCTCGAGGGCACGACCTACGACACTCTGGTTGACTGGATGGAAATTGCCATGCTCAGGTACTACGACAGTCTGCAGACCACCGTACCTGACCTCACTCCCTTCATGTCCCACGGGGGCAAGCTTCTACACTATCACGGCGAGTCTGACCCCTCGGTCCCCTCCGCCAGCTCAGTCCACTACTGGCAATCCGTCATGTCCATCATGTACCCGAACCTCACCTTCACCGAAGCTGTCGAGGAGATGTCAGACTGGTACCAATTCTACCTCATCCCCGGTGCCGCCCACTGTAGCGCCAACAGTCTTCAGCCCAATGGTCCATACCCTGATGACAATATGAACATCATGATTGACTGGGTCGAGAATGGTGTCAAGCCCAGCCGTCTGAACGCTACTGGTGCGGGCACGGACGACGGTAGCACTTGGGAGCTTTGCCAGTGGCCGCAGCGCCCTCTGTGGCCAAGCAACAGTACGGCCGAGACAGACTTTGAGTGTGCTTTCGACCAGGACAGTTATGATACTTGGCTTTACACCTTCCCGGCGTTCAAGATTCCTGTATACTAGTGTCGAAGTGGCGATGTATTGGAGACGGCAGAATAGGAAACAGCTTGGCTTATATAGACGATGGAACGGCAGGGAGCATTAAGCATGTATAATAAGACAATGCCTGTCGCAAGGAAAATCAGTCACTAAATGCCCTCTCTGTCCATCGAGCTTCGCATAGCATACCTGCTGCTTTCTGGTGCGCTGTCTCAAAGAAAAATGCCCCCATCACAGAATTCGCCATGAGCGTCATCATGCCGGCGTGGACTAGGAGGTAGGTGTACACGTTTAACGCCTTGCATGACTGTAGCGCACTCTGCCAGATTCATCGAGTAAGGCTGATCTCGTCCTACCTCACTGCCACAACACGTTGACCAGATTGCAGATCGCTGCAATGCTGGCATCAGACTTTCAAACGGCGATCTAAACAAGACGTGTTCGCAGTCATTAGTCTTTCGAACAACGAACATGTTTGGCCGAGCAAACGTGCTTGAGTGCCGAACAATCGGGTTCATGCACCCGAGCGCGTGGCCAATAATGACGATAGCATTACAGTAGGTTATCTCGCATCAGAATCTCGGCGTCAACGCTCTAAAGTCCGTTTGCCTGCTACTTTTCTTCCACCTCGGCACCATAGCCGTAAGGCGCTTGCCACTTGCCACGGCCGATACCGCCTTCAAACACGGGTGGAAGACGGTGTTAGCATCTCTCACAATGGACAACAACAGGTAAAGGCTCGGGCAGTATAGTGACGGTGCTTGATCGATTCCTCCATATCTCTTCTCTGTCCTGACACCCTTGCGTCAGGAAACGCACCTGCAGCTTTCCTTTTTTAGGCACCTTATCATCGCTTCAGCCACTTTCTCATTTTGCACTCTGATCTGGTTCTTACCGCAAGTTCGGCAATCTTACAGTCAGGTCATGTCACAACCTCAGCTTGATGGCAGGCAAGCAAAGAAAACGAATACCACGGCCGAGACGAGCTCACAGAATGAACAACGGCCTCGGTCTCTGAGGTCATGGCGAAGCATATCCAGCTTGGGACGCTCACGAACACGATCAGTCTCCCGAACCCCGGATGAGGACTCTCATTTGCATCGACTATACAGCGCGGGATTTCTGGACGATCACGGCACTTACGTGGGAACGCATGACGATCACGAGCCCAGGAATGCAAATGCTGCAAACGACGCAAACGCATCCGAGGAACCCTCGTCCCCTGAATCGAGCGGCAATGATGAGGGCAAGAAGGGCCTAGAGGAAGTCGAAGATGACCAGGACGCATTTGAGCTGGATGTCGAGCAGCAGGCTGAGATCTCGAATGGAGGGACGCTCGATCTTGAGAAAACGCCGCAGGATCCAGCACTCAAGCGATCGCAGACGAACAGGTCGAATCGATCACAGAAGGATCCAAATTTGGTATCTTGGGAGGGATCCGACGACCCTGAGAATCCGAAGAACTGGAAGAATAGCAGGAAATGGGCAGCGGTGCTGGTGGTGTCATCCTTCACCTTCATCTCCCCGGTCTCCTCCTCTATGGTTGCGCCAGCATTTGATGCAATGGATCGAGATCTGGGCATCAACGATACGGTGGTATCACAGATGATCCTATCAATCTTCATTCTGGCTTATGCCGTTGGCCCCCTGTTTCTTGGGCCTTTATCAGAGCTGTACGGCAGGGTGCCTGTCCTGCAGCTGGCGAACGGCTTCTTCTTGATCTTCAACCTGGTGTGCGGATTCGCTAAGACTCCAGCACAAATGCTCGTCTTTCGCTTCTTCTCTGGTTTAGGAGGATCGGCGCCTCTGGCCATTGGCGGCGGCGTCCTTGCAGACTGCTTCCACCCGGAGCAAAGAGGGAAGGCGATTGGGATCTACTCGCTAGCACCTCTGATCGGACCAGCCGTTGGTCCTATTGCAGGCGGATTTATAGCTGAGAAAACGACGTGGCGCTGGGTCTTCTGGTCCATTAGCATCGCAGACGCTGTAATTCAAGTCTTCGGGCTCTTCTTCCTGCAGGAGACGTGGGCTCCGAAGCTGCTTGAAGTCAAAGCAAGGAAGCTGCGAAAAGAGACTGGTAACGACAAGCTGTACCCTGAACTAACACAAAACATCTCGCTATGGCAAAAACTGCGCATCAGTCTCGTCAGACCGTTCAAGCTGCTGTTCTCGCAGCCCACCATCCAAGTCTGTGCAGTGTACATGGCGTATCTTTACGGCTTGGTATACCTCGTCATCTCAACGTTTCCAGATCTTTTCACGTCAGCGCAGTACTACGACGAGTCTGTGAAAATTGGAGGTCTGCACTATATTGCCTTGGCTATAGGGTACTTCATTGGTGCGCAAGGAACGGCTCGTTTCAATGACTGGCTGTACCGGAGGTTGAAGCGCAAGAACAATGGTGTTGGCAAGCCCGAGTTCAGGATCCCGGCTATGATACCGTGTGCGATACTGCTGCCTGTAGGATTTTTCTGGTAAGTATGTTGATTCGATCCTGATTTGACACGTCTGATGGATGACTTGTTCCAGGTACGGCTGGTCCGCGGAAGGGCATGTGTTCTGGATTATGCCAGATATCGGTGCCGCCATCATTGCCGCTGGAACCATAGCTGGATACTACAGCATTCAGAACTACATTATCGATTGTTATACGAAATACGCAGCCTCGGCGGTAGCAGCCATCACTGTCTGTCGGAGCCTGGCTGGCTTTGGTAAGTCTTTCTTCCGCAACAAATTCCATGTTGACTGCAAACTTTACTGACCATTCACCTATCGCCTTGTAGGCTTCCCCCTCTTCGCACCAGCAATGTACAATGCTTTGGGATACGGATGGGGCAACTCGGTGCTAGGCTTCATCGCTATCGCTATCGGCGTGCCTGCTCCGTGGATCTTCTGGAAGTATGGTGTCAGGTTGAGGCAGAAATCGCAGTATGCTGCTGGGACGTAGAATACAGATATAAAGTGGAATACGGCAGGAAATATTCAGGCTTCAATTGATCATCCCTTTTCGTTTACCATATCGGTTGCAGTGAAAGTATTGTAGCATATTCGGACCATACCACCCGCACAGACATTGATTTCTACGTCACCTTTCGCACGTCTCGGCCCAAGCTTCCTTCCCAATGCGGCAGGAGCATGCGAGACATAACCATATCGACTTTCATCGTATATTTACTAGTTCTTGGTTGAGCCTTGCCGAAGAGTCAATCCTCGGTAAACATGAAATCTATCCTGACCACGATCGCTCGCAAGCCAGCCGTCCGCTCCCAGATCCAACCATCCAACCACCTCCGAATACTTCGAGCTGGCTACGCCAGCATGAATCACAGCGTACCGCCACTCGCCGATAAGTCGCTGTTCAAAGAGCATGCCTACATCAATGGCAAATGGGTCGGCGCAAAGTCGGGTCAGACCTTTGAGGTCACCGACCCAGCAAGTCATCAGACCATTGGCAGCATGCCAGAGATGAGCAAAGAGGATGCGGAATTGGCGATCAACGCTGCAGCGGATGCACTACCAGCTTTCCGCAAGACGACGGCGAGAGAGAGGAGCAGGATGCTGCGGAGGTGGTATCAACTCATGGTGGACAATGCCGACGATCTGGCCAAGCTGATTACGTGGGAGAATGGTAAGCCCTTGGCCGATGCGAAAGGTGAAGTCAGCTATGCTGCGGGCTTCTTCGAGTGGTTCAGTGAAGAGGCGCCGAGGACGTATGGAGATACGATTCCCGCCACTGTGGCTGGCAATCGAGTCTTCACGATCAAAGAGCCTGTCGGGGTTGCTGGGTTGATTACGCCTTGGAATTTCCCGGCAGCCATGATCACGCGAAAGATCGGACCAGCGCTTGCCGCGGGCTGTACAGTGGTTGCTAAATCTCCGGGTGAGACGCCGTTCACTACGGCTGCATTGGCCGAGCTTGCGCATCGTGCTGGCATTCCCCCTGGGGTTGTGAATATTGTGACAGCGTTGAAGAATACACCTGAGGTTGGCGAGGCTATCACATCGTCCCACATAGTCAAGAAGGTTTCATTCACTGGCAGTACGGGTGTTGGAAAATTGCTCATGAAACAGAGCTCCGAAACTTTGAAGAAGCTGTCGTTCGAGCTTGGTGGCAACGCACCTTTCATCGTCTTCGACGACGCTGATCTAGACACTGCAGTAGCGGGTGCTATCGCTTCCAAGTTCCGCTCCTCCGGTCAGACATGCGTTTGCGCCAACAGATTATATGTTCAGAAAGGCATCTACGACGACTTCGCAAAGGCTTTCACAGAAAAGGTGAACAACTTCAAGGTCGGATCAGGTTATGCGGAGGGCGTCACTCACGGCCCCCTGATTCACGACCGGGCTGTCGGCAAGGTCGAGGCACATGTCCAGGATGCCGTGAAGCAGGGAGGCCAGGTCCTGACAGGAGGTCAGAAGCTGCCAGATCTCGGGTCAAACTTCTACCAGCCGACCGTCATCCGTGACATGAACGCCAACATGGCATTATCATATGAGGAGACCTTTGGTCCGGTTGCCGGTCTGTTCTCTTTCGAGAACGAGGCGGATGTCGTCAAGCTGGCCAACAACACTGAGGTTGGTCTCGCAGGTTACTTCTTCAGCAAGGATATTCAGCGCTGTTACAGAGTGGCTGAGGCGCTGGAGGTGGGGATGGTGGGCGTCAACACCGGGCTGATTTCTGATCCCGCCGCGCCCTTCGGTGGAGTGAAGCAATCTGGGTTCGGGCGTGAAGGGTCGAAGTATGGGATCGAGGAGTATATGGTTACCAAGATGGTGACGCTTGGCGGGATGGGACAGCCGTTACAAGGAGAGTGAGGCGGCAGACGCCTGTTTGTTGGGAATGGGAATGTATCCGACGTGCACAGCCAGGCACGAGCAGACAGCTAGTTCTACCTTTCAGCAGCCAGAGTGAAGACGCAGCTGCACGACAGATGGTCACATTCCAGTGCCTGGTCAGTAGATGCAGAGACTTGCGATGTATCTCACGATCTTGCTTGTACACTTCACATGCACGCCGCTACAAATAGACATGCGTGAATGCGCGTGACGTAACCATTAGCCTTCGACTCTGCAGCTCGACGTGAGCATTGAGCGCTGGCGAACTCAATTGCCCGTCACCGCACACATCACTCTTCCTCCTCAAAAATATCTATCCATCCATACATACAGTAAGATCGATCGCACATTGCAAGCCAGGTAACCAAAAACAACCCCCCCAAAAAATGTCGTCCGCCATCGAAACCATCAAAGGTCTCACGAACGCAAGTCCACGACCCCCCTAATAACGCCCTCAAACGCCCAACCAAGCACAGCTAACCCCAACACCTCAACACACAACAGACCTACCACGCCTACATCTTCGGCACAGCCTTCTGGTACTCCCTCCGCGCCCTGTGCCGCATCATCGACCCAGCAATGGTAGCAGGCTGGTTCCGGTCCCCAGCGCAAGCCTACCTCCACAACCTCGCCATCGAACCCAACGGCAAGCCACCCCTCCCCCTCCCCCTCCAAAATCAAAATCAAAAACAAAAACAAAAAACTAACCCCCCTTCCCCCAAACCCACAGACCTAGAACTCTACAACATCCGCACCGACGCCTGGGGCCTGCTGGCGCTGGCACTCGTGCTGCTCGCCATCGCCGACGCGGTCCCGCTGCCCCGACCTCTGACCGCCGGCTCCTCGCTGGTCGAGAGCTCGATCCCCGCGGCGTCCAAGAAGCCGTGTGCGCGGGCGATCGTGGCGGTGACGGTTTTCCATCATGTGATGACGGGGGTGGGCGCGTATCAGCATTGGAAGGTGCCGACGCATAGGACGGCGGCGATGGATGTCGGGGTTTGGGGGAATGTGTTTTTTGCCGGGCTCGGGGTTGCGGCGTTGAGGTGGGGGTTGAGGGAGGAGGGGAAGGGGAAGAGGGGTTGAGGGGTGGGGGTGGGTTGGTTGTGTGGTGATGGGCTGGAAGTCGAGATCAAGCGGTCAGATGTTTGGGGGAGGGGGGGAGGTTGGTTTATTGACGGAGGTACTGGCTTGTTGGGTTGTCAGTAGTGTTGCAGCAGTTCGTGGTGGGTGGGCAGCGGGTTGGGAATCACCAGCGGCGTTGCCTTACAGCACATGGATTACGAGATATGAAGGTTCCTGGAAACGCAATATAAACGGAAAGATAAGAATGACGCTGTGTCAATGGCATCAAGCCAAGACCCTCGTTCAACCATCTCTGTCACCCAACTGGGTAGCTCTGGCTTTCTCCCCAATTCCCTCGTGGCCCTGTCCTGCCAGCCGTCCAAGCCAGCCGGCACAGCAAAGACAGCCGTTGCGAACCACGTGGCCGAACCAGCCGCCAGATCGGCGTACAAACACGGCAGCAGCGTCCTCGGCTCGACGAGGTTACTATTAGCATCAACATTACAGACTCCACCTCTCCTCACGCTCGTAGACAATACCTCAGCTACGCCTAGGGCACCAGCGCGCGAGAAGACAAGTGCATCCGCCCCCTCGACCTCGCGCCCCATCTTCCATATCTCGCCGCCGTCGTCGCTCAGCGCTAGTGCCGACTCTGGGGCCCACTGTTCGAGGGTGTACGTGCCGGTGGGCACGCTGTGGCCTGCTTTATGCACCGTGATGTGCATCGGGTGTTTCAGCGCTGTGACGGTGGGCCCAAGGCTCTTCTGCTCCACGGACGGATGCAGCTCCTCGTCGCCCGACATCTACCATCCTGGACTGCATCGCGACAAGGCTCGAGTGGTGTGTAGCAGTCAATAATCAGGACTGGTAGCGCCGGGTGCATTGTACATTTACAGTACTTTCAGGAGCGAGATGACTTCCCTGCGGAAGAGACATCACAGTCGATTGTCCAACACATATACATCCGCCACTCGTTTATGCCAAGCTCTGGTCCGGCCGACCGAAAGAAGCTTGGCTCGGCTCCCGGGCACGGCTCTTTTGTGCGACCCGGCGCGCTGACGTGGACCCAATGCTCCTGCAGATCTCGCGCACTAGCCAGTACCTTGCATGGCCAAGGCTTGACCACTGGACCTAGCTGGCCCTGATGAATTTCCTACACGAGACGCGAGATTGGCCATAAATGAGTCTAAGACACTGTCACTCTGTCGAAGCGTCGGGTAGGGGCAAGCGGACAGCCATACGGGCGGCACGCAGGTGTCCGTAGCGTCGGTGCAGGTTCAACGTGGTCGCTACGGCGTGCGTCTCGGAGCCAAGGTCCAAGGTCCGGCAACACCGGGACGTGAGCCGTTGCGAACTGCGAAAACCGCCAGACCCCTGCCCTGCACCCATGACCGCCAGCTCCATCTCCCCGATCTGCCCGGCACTGCGAATTCGTTGTGGAAGAATCCCGCCTAGATCTGGTGCAGGGACGTGGTGATGGGGATACCGTGGTCGTCGTCCCAATTCCGCCTTGTACCGTACGGTCGTTGTGAACTCTGTTCCCTCCCTCCAAACGTCCTGAAACGCTTGTCGCTCCTTTGATATCTTGACGTGACGTGCCGACGTCCACACATCCATCGCGGTGAAAACACACGACGTGCCTCGGAGACCTGGAAAACATCAAATCGGGGTCGTGGTTGTAGGAAATAACATATGGAGATTGAGACACCAGTAAGCACATCACATACCTGACGAGTTGCGCGACGGCGCAGAAAAAAAGCCCTTCTAGATCGCGCGCCGTCGCACACCCAGCATTTCAGAAGCAAATAAACAAAACAAAAAAGCTCACGTCAGCACCACAGCAAGAGCCCCAGCGGCTATCCGCCCTCTACCAATACCACAACGCCCCGGAGGTGGCACCCGCCCACGGGCTCGAGTACGACGATGCCGTCCACCCGCACTCGGACAAGTTCCCCGCCTTCACCGAAACGCCCGCCTACGACCCGACCAACTACAAAGGCAAACCTGCCTTCCCGAGCGACAACCGCCCGCCGCGCATCATCTTCGGGATGAAAATCCGGACCTTCCTCCTAGTCTCCGCCGCGATGCTCTGCGTGGTCGTCGGCGCGGCGGTAGGCGGCGCGGTAGGAGGGCGGAGCGTGAGGAACAACGTGATTAGCATGAGCAATGCCCGCGCGAGGTGAGTTGGACTGCAGCATCCCCCAAGCACGGCGCCGGGCTAACGGGGAAACCGACGAAAGCAACGCGACCCCAACCACCTCCGCGACCACCACACCCGCATATTCCGCCGCAACGCCGACCTATGAGCCCTCAAACGCCTGCTCAAACGCCACCCTCTACACCTCCTCCTACGCCGCCGGCCTCACAGGCTCCGCCACCGCAGCAGGCCTAAATTTCACCGCCCTCTGCGACGTCTCGAACCCTCTCGCCTCGACCAAAGCCACCAACATCACCGAAGCGTACGTGTATTCCTTCCAGGACTGCATCGAGACGTGCGCCAGTTATAATTACCTGCACGAGGACAAGAACTGCACGGTGGCGGTGTACCGGCCGGCCCGCGCGCGCCCCGCGAATTGCTATATTGGGACGTTGACGGGCGTGACGGCCAGCCAGCTGGGGGCGGATCGCGGGACGGATGTTGCGCTGCTTGCGAGCTTGTGAGGACGAGGGGGGCGGGGGCGGGTTCGTTTTGCTTTGGTTTGTATATACCAGGATTGGCCTGAACTGAGGATTTTTACGACAAGTCACGACAGTATGGAATAGCGAGGAGTCATTTGGTGTTAGGGGCGCTGTGTGGAGAGTGTGTGTCCTCTCGCGCGAAGATGCATACGGTGTGTTGTCATTTATTTGGCTGAGGACAAGATCGTCCTTGGGTGCGTTGGTTCGTCTTGGGCACTCGCTTTGGGTAACAGCCACTATTCTTGTACGATCATCTCTATGTCAAGCAATGGAAGATTGTTGCATGCAGCCTCCGCCGCAAATACGGAGAGGATAGACGCAAGCCGTGATCCTGAACTTGGACGATTTGAAGAATACCGGCATTGTGGGCTACCGTTCTCAACCGTCCATCCGCCAGCCATCGGATAGCTGCACCATACTAAGCAATTATTACCGATGCCGGCCAGGGTCAAAGTGCCCAGCTCGCAGGGCAACGCCTTAAGACACCACGTCTAGTCCACATCCACCTCTTCGTCGGAATACACCGCCTCTTCGTCCTCCAACATCCATGCGTCTGGGATCGCCACACCTCCAGGAACTATCGGCGCGCCCTGAATGCTCGCCGAACCAGAAACAGCGAAGTCTTGAATGGATGTTGTGTTCTGTGCTGGCGCCTGCGAGCCGCCGCCGGTACCTGTGGTCGACGGGACTGGCACTGTCGACGTGTTTGCAGCATTCTGCTCAGCGATATCCTCGTCATCATTCTGATCTGAGGTAGCCGCTGGGCCTGGCGGAGCTGGTAGATTTTGGGGTGCTGGGCCAGCGTCGGAGCCCTGCAAGAAGGGGACGTTGAGCCCAGCGGTTGGGTTGGAGACTCCGTTGCCTTGATTGGTGCTTTGTGCGCTCTGAGCTGCCTGACCTTGTCCATTGGCATTCTGAACCGCTGCGCCTTGTCCACCAGCCCCTTGTCCATTGCCCACGGGCACCGGAAGTGGTGGAATCAAGGACATGAGCGAGTTCAGCAATTGTGTGCCTAAGTCGCCGTTGGGGCCCGCGGCTTGTCCTGCATTTGCCGCAAGCGCGGTAGGCATCGGGACCGCCACAACACCGGCTGGCGGCTCCATTGGAATGCCTGCTTCGCCAAGGTTGTACTGCTCAAGGAAGATTGGCAACCACTTCATGATCTTGTCTCTGCTCTTCAGACACACATAATATCCCCTCTCGGCGTGATCCTCCATTCCAGGGGCCTTGAAGTCCTCTTCGTCATCTGCCGGATCGACCTCCTCTTGCTGGCTGGCACCTCCTCCAGGCTCATCGGCATCCTGCCAATCACTGTCCATGCCGTCATCACTGACAATCTGGTCTGGTGCATCCATCATGTCTGCAGCTGAGTTGTGCGGCCCTGCGCTAGCGACTGGCGGTTCAGTCTCCACATTCGAAGCCTCGTCGTCGTCGTCCTTGGTGGCTTGACCATCTCCACCACCATGTACTTGACCCGGCGGGTAATCTAGAAAGCTGAAAAAGTCTGGCGGTCCCATAGCTCCATCATCGAGTTCAGGCTCCTCCTGGGCCAGGAAGAACACTTTGCACTGTGCTTCTTGTAGGACTGCAGACCAAAGGTCAAGGGTCAGTAGGGCTTCAAAGGCGAGCGACTCTTCCAAACATCAGACTTACACATAAGATCCAGGTGCTCCAAATCTTGCATCTTCTGCAGCACTTTCAGAATTGCACTCCAACTCTCATCGGTCAAATCGATCATCACACAGCGAAAAATTCGAAGGCCGGAGCATGACCTGAGTACATTCGACAGCGTCTCGGTGTTGATCACCAAAGTGTCTAGGCTAAGGTTGGTGAGCGTGGCCGGGGCCTTCAGACCGTCCATGAAGCCCGAGAAGAGAAGACCAGAATCTGGATTGCCATCAAAGGCGAGGTAGAGTCTGCTGATGGCGGGCAAGACCTTGGCGAATTTTGACATCCTTCTACCACTGGCCTGGACGTCTGGGCTATCGTCCTTCCCCTTGATCAACGTCGAGCGAACGTGGAGTGACACTGTCTTCAATGAGGCGAGCGCCTTGCGGCTGCTCTCTCGCTCGCTCTTCGGAATCGCCAGATCTTTGCACGCTGACAATCCGTTGAACGGGCTCATAAGAGTCTCCAGCTCTGTCAGCGTGTTCATGCCACTGCGTGAAATGGCAGAAAGCAGGGTTCGCCATGAGTGTGTGAGGAAGCCTGGGTACTTGGCGTCGTGTGGCGGCTTGCTCAAAGATGCGACTATTGGATTAGTTGCCGTCCTGCGAGTGAGCTTGCGGTATCCAGCAATGTCCACATGATCTGGCAGTCGCTCAGGTCCGTCGGTCAGGGTCAGTGTCGTGACCTTGGGCAGCTTTCCCAGCGCTTCAGAGATTTTGCTGACGTCTTGTTGAGCCTCCTTCATTTTTTGTTGATCCGACGAATCTATCCATACGAACAGCAGGAAGGTCAGTAAGTGCCAACAAACCATCTATGAATTCTGATCATCAGACTCACACATCAGATAAGCCTCTCTCTGCCTCGTCGTCGGCGTCCAGCCACAGGTGTGCCCGTCGATAGCTCGAGCAGGGAGATATGCCACGAGGAGGTAGACGTGTTTGAGCCGGTGACGAAGACGCTCGTTGTTTGCGATGCTATCGGTGGCAGGTCAGTAACCTCTACAGACATATCCTCTTCTCGCGTCAGCTCACCCAAGCAGGACATTCACACTGTCGCTCGTCAAGATGAAGCCCTTGGCATTGAAGTATTCCGTGGCAAATCCATGGAAGGTGCTCAGTTCGAGCGCCCTGCAGGTCAATCGTAGACTCTGGAGATCGTCGCAATCGAGGCGGAAACCTATATTGGCGACAATCTCTTCCGGCAGGGCATCAAGGCGCGGGATGCCTTTCTGCACAACCATTGATGCGTCCATCCTGGCATGCAGTGCTTTGGTCGAAGTTGGCGGAGGTGTTTCGGACTTAGGAAAAGGAGTGTTTACATGTAAGTTGTTGCCGTGTTGAAAGCTGCAAACGAGCAGGCGTTTGAAACATGAAGTGGAACCGATTGGACGTCTGTGGAAGTTCGGCCTCAGGAAGCACAGGGGCGCTAGCGTGCCTTCCCATTTTACCCAAGAGGCTGGGTCCTTCTTGCATCTTTTGATTTCCGACCTGGACTACTTGCGTTCAATGAATAGCAGCTGTCGGGTGCGCTTTCTACTTCTCAAGTGCCCGGATCTGCCTAGCGCGCCTGTCGAGTCTGCAGCCTCTCATTCTGATACCATCAATGAGGTGACGACGACACGAATCTTGAGCACTCAACTCAGGCTGTCATCCTGGTCCCTCATTAAGGACTAGGTTGTGTTTGCATCTAGATACCGCTCAATACATCTCCAGTTCTGTCTCGTCGTGATCCTATGACGCAATTATGTCCAACATCCAGGCAGCGGTCTTGCTCGACTCGTGGACGAAAGACAATACACATACTGTCCGGAGCCCGTTAGCAGCTCATCGTGCTGCTGAGACATTCATTCCTCCCGTCCGACCAACAGCTCCGGCCTTAACAGACGTGGTGGGCAAGAAAACTTCATAACTTAATACAACGATCTGTTGGTCGACCCGGGAGGAAACGTCGCTACCCTTGCACCTACCTGTTGTCCATTCGGCACATTGGGCAGAAACCAAAGAGGCTCACAAGTGTTGGTAGCGACAGGATTCAGCTGCTACTTCGAACAGTATGCTGCCAGAGAATTTTGTCATAGAGGCTCAATCGCGTCATCTGCGCCCTCGAAATTCGCTCGTCAGGATCCACTGGGCTCTCGTGATCAATCGGCCAACCTTGAGCAGGTCTGCGTCGAGCTGGTGTCCTGGAGATCCGAGTGTTCATCATTACAGCGTACACAAAAGATAGTTGAAAAGCCGAGCGAAGCAGGTACTGCGAAGCTGGGACGATGTCTATCAGGCGGCAGAGGTCACAGAGCGAGGTGTAAGCAGGCCGTTCGCTTGGCTCGGAACCAGCATGCCCTTATTCAATTACTGTCTGCCTATCGTAAGGAGCGCGTCGTGTATGTTTACACATGGGTATCATTCAATCATATGACGACCTCGTAAAAATATTATGGCATGATCTAAACTAGATGGCTCAGGCCACCGGCAATCAATGCGATCATCGCAACGATCGTACTCTGTCCACTCTGGAACGCACTCCTGTTTGCAGCCCCAGTGTATGTCGCTTTCGCGCTAGCTGCAGTCGTCGAAGATCCAGAAGCCGCCGCGCCACTGCTGCTCGAAGTAGTCATGGTAGGCGTCGATGTCTTCGTCGCGGGGATGACAGTATTCACCGTCGATGTGCTGGTGGCGGGGATAACGGTGTTTACAGTGTTCGGAATGACAGTGCCTGAGACGCTGCCGCTGATGTTCGAGGCCGCCCTTTTCAGGTAGCTGCGTACTCCGAGTGCTTCGCAGTTGCTGAATTCCTGGCCTCCCAGCATTTGTCCGACTCTGGTTGCTGCCATGGAGTGCAGCTTCTCAAGAAATGCGCGGCCCGCGGCGACGTCTGTGGCGCAGAAATTGATCGTGAAGTTCGCTGCCGTTGCTCTGCCATCACATACGGGGACCCAGTATTGTGCGTCGTAATCGGAATACAGCTGGACATCGCTATAACTCGGTACCCGGAGCGGAGCGACGGTATGGACCTGGACATACGGCCCGCTGTTAGGTTTCTGGTATTGTGTGATCGTCTCGATGAAATGAGCACCCGCGAAGTCATAGAAGCGAGCACTGCCTGGCGTCCAATTCTTCGTATTTAGCGCGTCCGTGTTATTCGTCTGCACAGAGTCGGCTGGCGATCCGGACCATGTCAGGTTGATATAATCGCCAATTATTGACATTACCTGGTCTTCCAGAATGAAAGGTGCGCGGTCAGCAGATGTGTCTGACAGGCTGTACACTTTCAGTCATGAGGCTTACCGTACGAGTACGGTACGGTGTACAACAGCGTGTGATTGCTCGGCCAATATCCTGCTGCGCAGCCATTCGACTCAGGCGCTGGCAGACTACCATCGACTGCTGGAATGGTGATATGCGCCAACGCACCCGCTACGAGTGCCCAGGTAGCGAGTGTAGCCCTCATGAAACCCATCTTGATGCACGAGCTGCAGAAACGAGAGGCAGCAGCAGGTGACTATAAAGTTGAAGGTTTGACGGAGCCGCACCGACTACTAGTACTTCTCGACAGCGATGCTGGGCAGACCCATTCCTGGCATGTCGGCCCACGCTAAGGTCCACCAACGTCACAACAGCAGACGAATGCGTCCATGCTCACTGATCACAAGCAGGTACAGGGCCTAGACATGTGACGCAGTGCCGAAATGGAGAAAATTTCTCGGTCCAATGGAGCTTTGACTTCGCTCCGTGCACGCATGTGCAGAGCGGAGCCTCGACTAAACTAAAACTCCGACTGGCTGTCGCGCTCAGAGAACTGCTGTTCAAGGAAGTACGCGGGGGATGGGGAAACCTTCTCGAGCAGGTACCTCCTCCTACATAGAGACCTCGGTGGACCGTCGGATCTGCGTGAACAGCATATCGCATGGCGATACGTGCCTATCAGCCATGGTACACTTATAAAGATGTCATGTGCATTGGCATGCGAGCTCGACAGCAACGGTCTGACACAATCACAGCCGACGAGGCATGGCATATTGGGCTGCAGTCTGGAATTCTATGCTCTTATCCACAACCACCTGCGTCGCCGCGCTTGATGACCTGGTGTAAACGAGTCAGCAAATGAAAAATCCTCGTCAAGCCACTAGGAGTTCGGCCCCTCATGCTGTCGCCGATCGTTACAGCGGTCAGGACAAAGGTTACCAGATTGGAGCCAGTAGTAGTGTTTCAATCAGCCAGCCAGCCAGAGCTGGACAACGCCAGGTTCGCCCTTCGCTGGCTTTCATCGCCGAGTCAAACGTTGCTACTGCCTCAAGCAACAGTCAACAATTGCATCATTGAGCAGTCCCACCGGTAGCATCAAGCCTTCACCCACGCCAAGCACTCAACCGAATGGCTGAACGATAAACTTATTAGATTGCGCAAAATCACTAGCCACATTTGGCAAGAGGAGACCAATAAGTAGCCTTGAACAATCGCTCCTGGCATCCTTATTTTGCGTGTCGCGGTTGGAGCGAAGAGCCGGAGAAGCTCCGTTCGACGACACCTGCTCAGGTCCAGCCGAAGGAGGACTGTCGCAGAAATGTGAATATTTAGAGAGAGGGCTAAATGCTCGAGAAAGCCCCCACGTCACCATTAGGATCCGTCCCGTCAAGCAGTCTGATGAGTTGAGAAACGGGTATTAGGAGGATGTCTGGCCTTTCGCTCGGCGAGCGAGTTTGCCCAGAATTACATATTTGATGCAGGCTGCCAATTCAGCAGCGCGCCAACAGTTTCGGCTCTGGTATCACTTGCTCGTGATATAGTGTTGCGCCATGAGATGCTGGGACAAACCACGGCTTCTGCACTGTGAACTTGTGCCTGTGCCGGTGTTGCAAACACAGGACGCACAGCCAGGAGTCAAGCCATGGTTGCTCAATGTCCGGCTCAAGTCCAGAAGCAGATAAGTAGTGAATTATACCTATCGCGGCTCGTACCTGGTCAGATGCTATAGCAGGACCACGGACGCTCGAGAAATGCGCATGAATCCCTAAGTGGCTTAGATTCCTGCTTCCTTGTTCGAGAGGCAGCGAGTACGTCTTCACGGCTCTCGACTTTCACACGTTAATAGACATGTGAATGCAACAAACACGTAAGTCGGCTGTGCTACATATTCAAAGCACTTCTTCCGAACAGACATCTTCCTCGCAACGAACATTCTTTCCAACCTCTATTGCAACAAGTAAACTCCATCCGTTAGTATCTTTTACACAACCAACAGCGCTTGTTCAGACATACTACTTAGCAGTTGACCGCGAACAGAAGCGTCCTCTTCTTACGTCCTCGGAAATGGTCGGTCAATGTTAGAGACCTCGACATTTCAGACCAGCCTCGACAACGAGGACGTCTGAAACTCAAGCGCAACCATGTCCGCAAGCTATCGCCCGCGTGCGCAATCCATGGATGGCTACCGATCGTTCCCGCCAAGTTCTCGTCGCCCTGCTAGCCTTGACCGTGCGGACATCTCGTACTATCATCCCAGGAGGCACTCCGCATCATACATACCTGCCGGGCTTCCTCCACGGCACGGCTTTCCCATAGTGCATGGTGATCAGTATGACAGAGTTGCCACACCTTACGAAGCAGATCCCGCAGTGGTCACCAGACGACCAATCGGTAGGGGATGTCACGGCGTCAGTCCTCGCACTCGTATGAAAGTTGAGTTGTTCAGGCAGGCCAGGCGGCAAGGTCGCGGTCCTGGAGCTGTGGAACTGCCTATGAAGATGCCCGCGCCGGGTAAAGGAGTCAAGCTCAGCATCTCAGCGGCTTTGCGACAAGCCGGCGCTGCTGCTCGAGATAGGCAGCTCATGCCAATAGCGTCCCAGCTGGACATGCCAGGCGCGAGAGCGGATCCTGTCATGATGGCGGCTATGATGGGGCAGATGCAAGCAGGCGGTGGCGGCGTCGACCATGACATGCTCAATGCTAGGCCGAGAGCGAGAGCTGAAGAAGCTTTGGCGATGGTGCACCGTGGGCATGGTAGAAAGAAGCAGCACGTCCGTTTCAAGGACTTCACGGCTCCGTTCGCCAATCTTTTTCGCGGTGGTGGTCACCAGCGCAGGGGGAACGCGAAAGACATCTCCGTACCTGGCTATTCGCTTGTCAAAAAGCTCTCACCCGGCGGCATGTCCGACGCAGTGAATCTGGTCAAGGTAAGTCTAGTAACGGAGGCCATATCGCCTCTGAAACATTCACTGACCATGTACCTATTGGGTGCCAAGAACAAGTCCAGTGGCAAGCTGTACATTGAGAAGCGCGTGAAATTCGCTAATGGTCGCCGTCAAGACCCCATGAAGAAGCGGGCAAAGGCTGAGCTTCGGGCTTTGCGAAAGGCGCATGGTCCACATCTGAATCGCATGGTAGAGCACCTTTGGTCAGAGGACAAAGGTTTTGTCAGCTTCATTTTGGAGTACTGCGACGTAAGCGAAGCTCCACGCAGGACCCTGCTTTGAGTCATGGGCTGACATTATACCCTCGTTTTAGGGCGGAAGTCTCGAGAGCATGGTGAAGGAACAGCAACGTAAAGGACGGCACTTCAAGGAAAATTTCTTGTGGCACGTTCTGGCTGGTATCGGGAAGGGGCTGTTAGTCATGCCAATATCTCGATCCGTACTGCGGAACAATTACTGACCTTGATTGGTTGCTCAGGGCATACCTTCACCATGGGATTCGAGACGCCACAAAGGACAAGAAGATTGCAGGCTGGGACAGCATCTGCCACTTGGATCTTAAGCCTGTTCGACGACTGAACACCCAAAACGATGAATTAATGCTAACGTATATCCAGACAAACATCTTCTTCCAATATCAAGGCAAAGACACACATCCGCGTGTCGTTATTGGCGATTTCGGCTGTTCAATCACCAGCTCCGATATCCAGCTCGGAATGGTAAGTTGGACAAAGCCGTTGATGCGACCATGGAACTAACAAATGACTAGGAGCACGCCAGGCTACAGGTTTGCGGTACGCCGGACTGGTATCCTCCAGAGGGGCGTCCTGAGATCGCAGGCAGGAACACGCGCTATGGGCCCGAGACAGACATCTGGCAGATGGGCGCGACAATCCACACCATTGCGCACTTCATCCCGGCGCCGGATGTCAGCATATATGAGTTCACGAACGAATGGAGCGCCTGCGGAACCCGATATTCCCGTCGTCTGAATGCCGTAGTGATGTGGTGCTGTAAGTATCTTTCCGAATGTGTATTGTTGTCAGGCAAGGCTGATTAGAATTTACAAGGCTTTGCCGATCGCCAGTGGAGGCCTTCAGCTGCGAGGCTTGTCAAGGAGGTCATGTCCCAGAGGCGACGATAGCTGCAGACAGGCGAGCAGGATGAATTGCTTGATAGCAATGTCTTTGATGCAGCTTTATTTTAATGCTGCGTCACATTTTAGAAGATTCCCGTATTCCAATGGCATTTCTCAGCAATTGTTACTGATGGTCTGTCCCGAAAATTCCAGATTGCTAGCAAGGTTTCATGCTCGTCATCGCCGGACGCCGTGTGGTGCGCATACTTAGGTACCTTTGGCAATCCTGCATCATAGAACGAGACACAGGAAGATTCGGTCGGTTCTTCTCAGGCATCTTACCTGCTGATATTTACACCGGTGATACTAGCAATTCTTCTACACAGAGTTGACTGGATTGATTGCATATCTGCTGAACAACCACAATGGCGGCGAATAATCCTACTCACATCTTGTACCATTTTGACTACTCCATCTGCTCGATAATGGTGCGCTATGCCTTTGCTTTGCGAGGTAATGCGAGAGATACAGCGCATGAAATCCGCCTGAAAGAAGAACCAGTGGATATTGTCAAAGCAAAAGAACAGCTCAGCGAGCACTATCTATGCGTTTGTTCCAAGACTCATCCTGCCAGACATGACCTGCGCTAACAAGCTCGTAGGATATCAATGCGAACGGAGAGGCATGATCTCCTAGCCCGTGCAAGAGCCTAATCCACTGACGGAATGCCTAGGTCCCTGTCTTGCAACCTGCGGCTTCTGGCGAAAAGCCCATACCGGACAGTGTGGAAATCACGAAATATCTCGCAGGTTCATATCCAACCATGATCCCCACATCTCACGAAAGTCAGATCAAGCAGATGCTTTCTGATCTGCATGGCGTCAGCTTTTTCGCCTTCACATTTGCTGGGAAACCACAAAGCATTGAAGGATCCAAAAACACCTTGGAAGAAAAGCTCGCAGCTGGTGTCAGCGACACGTATCGTAAAGCGATTGAGACCAAGTTGAGAAGGTACGTCAGGTGGCAGCTTCACAGAGCTTTTATTCGTCCCATGACATCGCTGACTGCTCACGTAGACTAGACGAATCCAAGCTTGCGGCCTTGACACCAGAAGCATCGAAGAAGAACGAGCAGTACACTCAACAGCTCGTTTCGCAACTGGTCTCGAATCTGGAAGCCTCGAAGACTGGGTATCTCTTTGGGCTCGAGCGTCCTAGCGCCCTTGACGCGCACTTGGTCGTCTTTGTTGCAAGGATGCTTGATATCAAGAGGGATGACATGATCCCTACGCAGCTGAAGAGTTATGCGGAAAAAGCAATGGGCGGCAAAGAATGGCAAGACGTCATGCAGGGAAGGCGTACAGTTCCAGGTTGATTGAAGTCTGGTGGGTCCTTACTCCGTCATCCTAATTCATACAATGCTATGGGCTCACGTTGGCCAGCCCTCGCGATCGTGACTTCCAAAGTCGACCTTATGCCGGCTTCCATCTACAGCAAGTACATGTAGCGAAATGGTGCTGGCATGTTCTCACCTCTTTGGACAGGAGCGTCTCGTTAGCTCTGCCCATTGACAAACGCATCGAGACCATGCACAATGCCGCCAATTCAGGATCTATGCCTGAGTGTCATTTTTCTGCATGACTCGTGTCAGGCGGCTTTCTGCATGTGATTGTACGCTAAACTTTTTGCAGAGCAAAGATTAGAACTCCTTCTTTCGCCGCTGCATTTGCCAGTAAACAGCTCTGTCTGAATTCCACGACTGACCAAATCTCCACCATCTGACAATATTCCAACTCATCAGCCAGATGATGAGTACAGCAAATCCGTCGGAGCCCACAATGGCCATTGGCCAAAGCATCAGCAGCGACAGCTTCACAAGACCTGAGTGAGCAAATAGCGGCTTCACAACTTGCTCAGCACAACTTCCCACTTCCACGAGAGCTTCGAGATCAAATCTACGAGCATTTGCTCCTTGCCAAGCACGTGCGAGCGCAGCCGTGGCACAGCAAGCCTGACGATCTGAAGGGTTTGGTAAGTGAGACGAAGTGCGGTTGCTGCGAGCCTAATATAGCGACTAATTCAGTATTGTCGGCAATCATCACTGCCCACATCAAGCTCATTGTCTGAAATGGGTTGCGAGAGTTTTGGCGAACTTGCTGACCTCATTAGGCGTCTGTCACGAACGAAATACGTTTCAGCGCGGCATCTACCTACAAATTCCATCCCGCCATCACCGCGGTCAACAAGCAGATATCCTCGGAGGCTAAAAAAGTGCTTTTGAAGAACCACTTCGTCATTGTGTCTTATAACAGCTCAGGGCTTTTGGGAACAAGCGCCATGTTGCTCTGTTCGAACTCCACAGTCTCCGCGTACACCTGGCAAGCCTCACTCGTGGCACCACATTCGATACCAAACCCAAGCTGGAGTCGTTTCTCATGCTCGCCGACGACCTTCCCAAGCTCGTGGATTTTGTGCACTTGCGGACTTGCCCCTCGAGACATTGTACTTTCAAAACGATGACCGTCCAGAAGATGAGATCTTGGCGGCCAAATCGATATTCAACCCTCACCTGTTGACGAAGCTGCGCTTGTATGACAGCGCTGCAAAGTCGCAAAATCCAACCACCCAGCGCATACTATTGGCGCCCTTTGAGAAGCTCATAGTGAGCCAGCAGGAAGTGATAGTGAGCGGCTACGCCGAGCCTCTCACTGCATATGTCACCAAGCTGAAAGAGACGATGACCCAGCCAGGGGCCTGTTTTTCAGCCGTGTGTTGGCGGGTGCTAGGTATCTTCCAGGAGCTCCAGCGAGGCTTCGAAGAATTAATTGCTGCTGGAGAATTCAAGACGGCGCTTGAAAAGCTGGTCACCATACAAGGACCGATCTTCAGCCCGCTCCTCAAGCTCAAGCACCTAGTGCCAGATTCCACCTCTGATGTACCGGCCAGGCTATTGATTCACGGAAGTCTGAACGTCACCATTACGGCCGTCTATCTGCACCTACGTTTAGGTCAGGCGAAAATAGCACAGATGACCGAATTTCTCGAGTTCCTGATGGCCGTAACTCAGCGTAACCATGGTTGCTCTGCTCCAGGTCATGCTCCACTACCAACCCTAAGCGCGGTTCTGTGGATCCACCATGTGTTAGCTCCCATCGAGACCGTCTCGGGGGGTGACAGTTTGGCAAGGTTGATTGCAATTTCTGAGGAGCTTGGCGACAGTCACCCGTTCATTGCCGAATGTGTGGCTCATGATATGCAGCTCGCCAGGGCCCTCGAGCTCAAGGTACGTGCCTCTGTTCTCAACCATCACGTTCACCGTGACCGACTGTGATCTAGGGAAGCCGCCTCAAGAAGAGCCTTGGACCACGGAGCTCCCCAAGCAGATGAGCGTGTGTCAGCTCCCAGCGATGATTGTCAAGACAGCAGTACCCGACGACTTTCCAGAAAGACCCACATTCGAAGGCCTTCTGGATACGGCGCATTTGGCGAAGGTGAAGAAGACCATTGTGCAAGAGACGGGCGCATAAGATCAACAGTCTTCGGCTGGGCCAACGATGCACACTCTATGAAATACGCAGACTGTGGCTGAAATAGGCTTAACAAGCTTGGGTCGGCTTTTCTGCCACCTCCAGTGACGTCAGGGCTTGGAATTGACTTCTCGAGCTTGCGCGGACCGTTCCATAGGTCCAGAAGTTGCTCACCGCTCTTGCGTCCGATCCAAGCTGCCCGCTCAACGAGTGAAGCCGCAATGGGTTCCTTAGCATCACCACTCGCCACCGTCGGAATTCTGTCGATTGGTGACATGGGCTTGGGCATTGCCAAATTGCTCAAAGCCCACAACTACCGCGTTACCACAAACGCAGCCGATAGAAGGTTTATTTCACAATCAAAAGACATGACTAGCTCGGGAGCTAATCAACCCCCCAGCCAAGCAACACAAGACCGAGCCCGCAAGAACGGAATCATCTTGCTTCCCAACGACATCGAATTAGCACGTGCAGCCGACTACATCCTATCGATCGTGCCTCCTCGTGATGCCTTGGCGACAGCCCAGCGAATCGCCGACGTTGCCTCACACGTGCCCTTGAAGGAGCGACGGCCCCTGTACTACCTGGATCTCAACGCCATCTCGCCCCGGAGTGCAAGAGAAATTGGCGACCTCTTTGCTCCCAACGCCGCGTCCCTCCGTTACGTCGACGGAGGCATCATTGGTGGACCACCAAAGTCGAAAGAAGATGGAACCTGGAGTCGCCCAAGCGTCCCCGTGTCCGGCCCGCATCGTCTAGAGCAAGCGCCAGTTTCCGGCCAACATCTCGCCCAGACTCTGAACATCAGACACATCAACGAGACCATCGGCAGCGCCAAAGGTCTCAAGATGTGCTTCGCGTCGCTCTCCAAGGGCTTCACGGCTCTGGCCATTCAGTCTCTGACCACCGCGCATAGTCTCGGTGTTGGCGAAGACCTCATGTGCGAGCTCGAAGCACGGAATCCGGGCGCCAGGAAGCAAGTCGAGAGTGTCACGAATATGGCTCCCAAAGCCTATCGATGGGTTCGAGAGATGGAGGAGATTGCGGAGACTTTTGAGGCGGATGGAGGGTTTGAAGGCGAGGAGTCGGTCTTTAGGCCGATTGCGAGGGTGTATGATCTTGTGGCCAACGGGACTGAGCTTGGGCTGGAGAGGACTGAAGAGCGGAAGAGGGGCAAGACGACCGAGGATGTCGCGCTGCTGATGAGGAAGGGTATTGCGAAGAGGAAGGAGAAGGTAGAGTAGAGCGGTGCTCGCCTTGACAATCGTCTTCTTGACGTTCTCGATCTGCGAAGATCTCTGTGGAAGATCCATGTATTTCTCACTGCACTGGTTCAAGGTCTCAAAGACTGTGCCATCTACCCATGTGCGCTCTGTTCTGTCTGCCCGTCTTGCAGCCAACCCTCGGCCCCAAGGATACCTCCATCATCCGCCTTGGGATCCAAAGACCACTTGCGTATCGGTCCAATGCTGAGATCCGACGTGTAGCCGGCATCGAACATTTCCAGTCCGGCCCAAGCTATCATGAGAGCGTTATCGGTGCAAAGCTCAACCGGGGGAAAGCTGAGCTTGGTATGCTTGTACCCGCGAGCATCCAGGACGCTCCGGAGTAAATGGCGTAAGAAGCGATTGGAGGCCACGCCGCCAGATACCACGACGGTGTCGCCAACCCAATCCGGTCTGCTCTCGAGGAATAGCATGATCCTTGAAGCCAGATGCTCGAAAGCTACCCGTTGGACTTCACGTGCCATTGTTTGCCGTTCTTGCACGCTTACGAAACTCCGAGGTGCTGTTGTGGGATTGCCATGCGGGCCAACTTCGTACTTGATGATGCGTTCCACGAAGCTGAGCAGGCCAGCAAAAGAGAACATCATGCGTCGAGAACTTTTCTTCCTGCCATTGCTTTCAGACAGCGGCGGTCCCAGAGACCATCCCCACTGAGTCGGCCGGTGTTCGAGCTCATCCTGTCGTCTCGCTGGCGGTTTGTAGTCATAATCCGTGGAAGGCTCGCATCTCTCGACCGACACAGGTGTCGCGCTGAGGTCTGCTTGAGAAGCCACATTCTGTGTTTCAGCCTCTACTAATTCAGCCTGTGTAGTTGCCAAGAAGTTCGTGTGGAATGCGAACTGTTCGAGCGCTCGCCCAAACGGTGCTTTGAGCACGGACGCTGGCAAGATGACCCTGGCAGCTTTGTCCAAGCAGTCGCCAATAGCTATGTCTTGCGTTTCGGCGGCTATAGCATGATCTGTGAGCCCTCTGGAGTCGATGAGCAAAGTGTGCCCCCCAGACACTAATACGCTCATAAACGGAAACTCTGGATGCGGGCCGCCACCTTGCCCTCCACCACTGGATCTTGGAGAACACTGAAGGGCATGGACGAGTCTGGGAGTCAAGGCGTGTGCCTGCATGTGGTGCACTCCCATCAATGGTGCGTTCCATGCCACCGCCAAACCCTTAGCGGTGTCAAGGCCGACGGCCAGGTTGCTGCGCATGCCTGTGCCCTATCAGTATCAATCAAGCTGACTCTAGCAATTTCGCCGCTCTCTTACCAGGCCCTCTTGTAACGGCAACAAGATCAGGTGTCCGTTTCGGGGCATCCTCGTACTCGTTAGGAAGATCAGCCATTCCCTCACGGTTTGACCGGCGAGTGTCTTTGACGAACCCATCAAGCGGCTGGTCATGATGATGAAGCTGCTGGAGAGCGCGCTGGAGCAGTCCTGCCAGGCTGCGTCGGTGAGAATCCAGAGCTACCAGAGGATGTATGCCGTTGTAGGCATCGTTATTCGCGGTTATCTTCTCGTGGAAGATGACCCTGTGAGCAAGGCTGAGGTCGTGGTGATCACCAGCCTTTTCCGTAGAGCTCCTATTGGTTTGATTCATGTACTCTTGACGCTCCAAAATCGCGACCGAGGTGTCATCGCAGGACGTCTCGATGGCCAGCACTATGAGACCTGTCTGCCGCTTTGCCCGTAGGGAGTGCGATGTGATATGTCTCTGCCATGTCAGCAAGCTGTAAATCCGTCGGACGCTGCCACGATGGGTGCATCTCAGCAACAATGGCCTCAAAGCCATCTACTGATGCGATGAATGTTGAGCTCTGGATACTGCTGATCTGCCGCATCCGGCGTAATAAGTGGGTCCGGACGAGACTAGCACTGAACTTCCACTGCCGCGGCGATCGGGCGCTCCTCGGGTCCTTAGAGTCAAAGCTTGAAATAACAAAATTTTCCGTGACTATGCATCTAAGCACGTGACTTGTCACCGTGCCTCCCAACACCATCACTCGGTTTGCCAAATCGAGTATCCCCGGGCGACATCCCCGTCCCCGCCTGCGTCCTCGATGGTCTAGTGGCTATGATTTCCGCTTGTCATGCTATGGCATTGCAATGCGCGGGAGACCAGTGCGTACTCGACCATTATACTCTTCCCATATCAAATGATCGCTGACATTAAAACTCAGGGGTTCGATTCCCTGTCGAGGAGCATTCTCTTTCTTTTTGGCTCTTCAGGATGGATGGCGTGGTTGGCTCAGCACTGCGTTTTTGTTTTTGGGCAGGGGAAGGGACCGCAAGACTTAGACCTGCTAGTTTCTGCGATGGGCTATCCGAGATTACTACGTCGTTGCGCTGTCTGCATTCCATGCTGTCTCAAAATCTCTACCTGTTGCTCAATCCCGTCTCAAGTCGCGCTCGAATTCCCACTAGGCGTCACAAACCCACTGCTCGGCGCGGAGTTGAGCGCCAGAGGCGCAAACGTGCCGCCTACCACTGGTCGGTCGATGAAGGTGATGCCTGAAGGGTAGCTGTAGAAGCATCAGCAACGGCTTAGACGAGCATCTAGAAGTATGACGACTTACTCCGCAGTAATCGTATCGTAAAGATCCGTAAAAGCATAGTTCGTCGGCGTTTGGTCCAACCACCTGGCAATGACTGTAGTGAACTGCTGTTTCGTGCTGTTCGATGCTATGGAGGCGCAGAAGATTTCCCAGTCCACTGTCATCACGTCAGCATCTCCCATTAGTTTCAAAAGAAGCAGGAGGAGATCTCACCTTTAGTATAAGTATGTCTCGTATCCAGCGGGACTCCATACGCGTTAAACACCGTCGGGTAGAATTTACTCTGCATATCATATACACTCTGCGGCACCAAATCCAGCCCCAACTCCGCGTCCCCGAAGAGATTATACAGCAGCACGTACGAGGACGTATTGCCGTAGTTTAGCTCTGCGTGAGGAGTTGTGGCATTGTAGTCTATGCCGTAAGTCTGCCAGAGACGGATGTACTCGTGTGCGATTTTGGTGTAATTGGCACCGTCTTCCGCGTGGCCGGTGCGGTTGGCGATTTGCGCCATGGCTTCGATGCCGATGATGCCTTTGAGCGCGAGGTTCGTTTGGTTGGCGAGGGCGCCTGCGAAGTCGTCGGTTGAGATTTGGTTGGCGGGGATTAGAGCTTCGGAGATTAGGTATTCGTTCCATTGTTTTAGGATGTCGTAGTGCGTAGCCAGGTATGCGTCGTCGTTTGCGCGTTGCGCGTATGCGAGAGTCATTATAATCATGTCGCCGCATTCTTCGAGAGGCTGTTGCTCGTCGTTGCCGTCGTTATGGCCTGTGGCGTTGGGGAAGTTAGTGCCGAGGTCGTGAATCGAGTACATGTAGGGCCAGTAGCCGGCTTCCTGGTTGATGAAGAGGGGATTGAGCATCCAGCTTAGGAGGGAGGGGTTGAGGTAGATGGCGATGGGGTGAAAGGGGAAGATGACGTCGACGGTTTGGACGTTGCCGTCGGAGCTGATTTCTTTGAGGAAGACATAGGGGTCCTCGGGGGTGTTGGTGTATTCTAGGGCGCTGAAGGCTTGACGGACGGAGAGGGAGGTGATGCTGAGGTAGTCTTGGCCGCCGGCTGCGATTGAGTCGGTGGCGATTTGTTGGTCGAGTTGCGTTGCGATTTCGCCGCCCTTTGAGTAGTCATTGTAGAAGTACTCGACTGCAGCGAGATCACTGTCGAAATAGTTCGTCCACATGCATGGTACTGTCTCGTTGCCATTCGCGCCTTCGAATTGTACGCAGTAGTGTTGATGCAGGCTCAGCTGGAAAAGTGTGTTTTGAGCGGTTGTACCAACTTGGCCGAGATTGACGGCAAATCCAAACACTGGGTAGTCGTCGTTGATGGCGCGGTACTTGGTATCCTGGGTATCGGGCAGGTAGCCATTATTCAAGAAATTACCTCGGACAGTCGTGTCCTCGCCAGATTGATACGTCAAAGCGGCAATATTATCAGTAGCATAATACCAATACCCCCAATCTGCTTGCTGGTTGGTCTCGGAAAAGTTTAGCTGCTGTTGACGGTACACCTGGTGGTATGCAATGCCGCCAGTGCTGTTGGTACTGGATTGATAAGGAGTAGCAGTCGCCTCTGCAGGTGTCGTCTTGCTTGCATGGAAATCGCTTGGTTTGAACCCTGCAAGATACCCATTATCCGGCTCGTATGTGTGGGCGACACTGGTCCAACCTTCAATCGAAGTCTTGGTGCCGTAGACGGTGGCCGTTTTCGGAGTGGCTGAAGCTGTGGAGGTGGTACTCCAGCTGCTGGGTTCGTTGCTTTCATTGCTCTCCGCGATGGTGCCGTAGCTCCATTGTGCGTTGGCGCCGTGGTCTCCTGACACCCACTCGGCAGAGATATCGGTGTAAAGCTGCACATCGTGTTCTTGTCCGTCGATGGAGCTGACGGTCGTTTCAAGGTACGAGTATGGGAGAGATGATCTCAGCAAGTCATTCGGTCTGGGTTTCGTAAGCAAGTGATGCCGAAACCGCTTCTGGTATGCTTACGTGACAGTTGATAGAAAGGTAGCATTCAGCTCAACATAGCCGCCAACGTTGAACGTGAATATGCTCCTAGTAGAAGTATACTCGTAGGCCGTCTGATTGGCATATACTTTGTTCTGATCCGGATTTCCCATCCACGCATAGGTGACATTGTCCACACTGCGTCTCGTTACGATACTGAATGCTGCTTGTGGTTGAAGTGACATACCGAATAAACCCGGTCCACGCTGTTACCTGTCCTTGCCAAAACGTTGGCCATTCACCAGCCTGGTTCATTGTCAGCGCATAATGGTGGGAAGGACATCTGGTTGGTAGCATACCAAGTAGCCTCCATTGCCACCATCGCTGCCTGCCTGCAGATATGTACTGAGGTATGGGCTCTTGACGGCGATCGGTAGCGCTGGTGGTCGTAGTGGAGAGAATGTCGATTGTGCGATTGACAGGCCGGCAGCGGTCAACAAGAGAAGCGCATGGGAAGAATGCATTGCTATAGAGAGTGAATGAAAAGCTGCCACTGGGTGTTCCAAAGTATATATGGCTGAGCTATGAATTGGATGACCCGACGGAGGCCATGGTTTACAGCTGCAGGTGTCTCGTGCCCCGGATCTTAAAGCAGGAATGCCAGAGCTTAAGTGAGGTTGTCATGCATCGCCAGGTGTGGTTCTGTACCCGAGCTTGTGGTCGAACAACGCAAGTGTGCGTATTGGCTTGTGTCCCAAGCCATGCGGGCGGTCTGGTGCTGCGGCAGTCATGCGAGCAGTGACGTTTCCGCTTCCAGTTGTTTGAGGTGAAGATCTAAAGTGCAAGCTTCCAAGGTTGAAGCTTGCTCGATTTGGTTGCGGGTATGCAAGGCACAGACATGGCATTCGTCGCATGTCGCGAGCTTTCCGTCTACTGCCGATTCAGGACCATATTATTAGATTGGCCCAGATGAGCTGAATGACTGGATCGGGAAGGTGATGTTGTGCATGGCCGCGGCTGGGCTGTGCATGGCAACGACCCGGCTTCGTGGCGCCCGGCTTGCATTGCATTATTGTTCCGCAAAGAATAACAATAGTGATAGGAGGTAAGACGGTCAGAGCTCAGAGAAGGAGGTGAGCATTATTAATAATTGGCTCTACTGGTGCTTACCACCTGACGTTGGAGATGCGGTCGCGGGGTCGATCCTTCGGGGCGTACAGAGTAGTATAGTAGTATTAGTAGGAGCATGTCCCGCTAAGTTCTACGGCACACCACTGCATGACGCGCCGCCACGACCTTTGTGTTCCTCGGCAACGTGGTCGTGGTTGTCACGCACAATGTGCTGGCTGATCGCTGATACACTTGGGCTGTGAACCTCGGATCCATGTCTTACTCTAGTTCCACGCTACGGTGAAACCTTCTTCCCAAAAGAGCAGCCCAGCACAGGTACATAAGGTGTTCGAGCGATTCGACCGTCGTGTCACCGCAGATTGACGCATACATCGAATCAAGCAACAAAGGTACAGCTGTCAACAGTATCATCAAGCAGTCGTCCGTGTCATCGAGTAGTCAATCCTGTCATCATCCAACCGGTTGATAGACTGATGGAATCACTGCCGAATGGGTCAGAATGGCTATACGCTGCCCTGTCATTTCGTATGACGCTACTATAGGGTATATATAATTGCCACTGTCGGCGCAGCTCCACTCTTGATTCCCCATATACTACAATGCCGCCATCCAACGCCGTGCTAAATGTTATTGACCAGTCCGAATACAAAAGAAAATGTCTATCCACTGCCACCTGGGCCTGAAGTCGGAGGTGGGCCTGGACCAGCGGCATCACTTTCCGATATGAGCGTGGGCGCTATTCTCCGCTTCTTATCTTGTCCCTCGTCCGTGGACGCCTCCGAGGCCTCGCTCGGTCGCTTGATACCAGCTGCTATATTTGTTGCACTGACAGTAGAACTGCTCACAGAGTGTCCTGGTGTCTGCGGCGGCGTAAACAGTGGTACACTCGAGCCTGCCGCTGCGACTGAAGGCAGGGAACTCATGCTCGGCGTTGGGTAGTTCATCACTGGAGGTGCATTGTGGTCCGGCACGCGTGCAAAGCTAGCTTCGGTCGCTATGCTCGACGCCGACATACTCCTTGCTGGAGAGGCTGGTCGGACTGCAGAGGTGAAAGGTGAGGGAGACGGATTGGCGATTGCTGTAGTGGCATGTGATGATGACTGTCGTTGCATCGGTGCTGGAACAGCTGCCGTAACGGGCGCAATGCTAGTGGTAGGTGTCGCTTGAGGCGTTGATGATGCCGAATTGTTGGCCCTGCCAATAGAGATTGGCGTTGGCGTGTGTCTAGCGACCGACGGCGTCGGCTGGGTGTACACAGTTCCAAGTTCACCAGGCGCAAATGTCAAGGCGGAACAGAATCCATCCGAGGAGGTCATGAGCAGCGTTTGACCGTCACTTGACCAGGTGAGATCAGTAAACGTAGCATAGTGCAAATTGCTGACTACACATAATGGCTGGTGTTGCTGCGTGTCATAAACATGGACGGCGTCTTGAGTTGCCACGGCATAAATGATTCGGTACGGCAGACCGAAGGCAGGAGTCGGGCCAGCGGCCGGAGGTGCGGATGTCGACGCGGTGTCTTTATCCACAGAGGCTCGCGGCGACGTCATTGCTGCGATACTTGGCGATGGCGAAGGTGCGCTAGTCAGAGGTGGTGGGTCCATCGTTGAGGTTGATGTGGGAGGCTTTGTAGGCATGACAGGCTCTGGTAGGGCCGGAATGTCCTCTTCCGTCCTCGTGTCAATGGTAATTTCCTTGGTCTCGGTCTTGGCTGATCTGATGTTATAGTAGACGGGCGAGCATTTGACTGCTATCGAAGGCTTCTTGTGCCCGGGCAGATAAGCAACCGGAGGTTTGTTGAGACCAGCCCTTGTGTAGATGTACACAGTGTTGGCAATGTCGTCAGCAGTCTTGGAGCCATCTGCAGCTGGCGGGTGTGACGTCTTGAATTGGCCAGCAGGCGTGAACAGCAGACTTCCATCTGGAGCAAAGGTGAGCCGCCGAAAGAAGGATGTGAAGGTCTCATTGGCATAGATGTTGGTGTTTCGAGCTCCAAAGCCCATGGCACTGGACAGGCTTGGCGAGGCTGATGGCATGACAGCAGGCAGTGGCATTGATGGGCTCGGTGAGACTGAGCGTCTGACACTGGCTCCGACCTGTGAACCAAACGAAGACCTCCGGCTGTGTGTAGTGGGTGGTGGGTTCATTGGAAGTGCCAATGACTGTGGTGTCCCTGGTGCTGATGGCTTGGGTGAGCCTACCGCTTCTCCGAAGGAATCCTGGAGCAATGCAGCGCGGTGATTTCCGAGCTCCGGTGGTGCTGGACTATTTGAGGACACTCGCCGGCCTGGCAGGTCCATTTTCACGACTTTGTTGTGTTGTGCTAGAGAGAATTGACCGTCCTTGGTCCTCAGCGTGTAGATGTGCACTGATCGATCAGAAGACTGCGTAGCCACATATTCATTGAGCGGGTCCCAAGCAACGCCCTGCACATAGTGGTGGTGCTCGGCGATCTGTCGAACAGTCTGACCTGCCTGGAGTCAGCGTGGGTGTGCTTACCGAGTATGCCAGCACTGACCTGTTGTGACGTTGTATATCCGAGCAATGTTATCCATGCTGCCGGTTATGAAATATGTCCCGTCTGGTGACCACGCCAGATCATAGATCTCAGCGCCCGTGTTTGATCTGCACATGGTCTTGACCCTCCAGTGCTCGACATCATCTGCCCCATCATTGTCCAGTGTCGACTGCAGAGCCGGATTGTCTGATGGAATCCAGAGCAGCACGTTACCGTCGTCTCCCGCGGTTGCCAGGAGCTCTCCCCGCGGACACCACCTCACCACGTTGACTGCCTGTGTATGCTTTTTCAGCGTCGAGAGGTACGTTACTTTGCGTTGGTCGCCGTTTGCGTCGATGCTCCATATCTGACACTGATTAGTGGCTTGAAGGTCGTTCAATTGCTGCTAGACGTACTCGCACGTGATGGTCGCCGCCAGCAGTCGCTAATCTGCCTTTGCCGTGTGGTTCAAAATGGGCCGAGTAGATGGGAGCGTTGTCCTCGTGCCAAGCTACAAGAAGCGGTGCGGCTTTCATGGTGGTGAGAGCTGAGGAAGTGGTTGGGCCTCAAGATGTCGAGATGAATGAGGTGGGATCAGATGTGAAACACTTGCACTGTGAGCAGAATGCCTGCGATCGTCGACGGCGTGTCAGGTGGTTGCATGAGCAGCAGGCACGGCACGCTGGGTTGAGGATGATGATGGTGGATGAATGCCAGGATCAGAAGAAGATCAGACCAGCAGCAGCAGCAGCAGCAGCCAGAAGCGGGTCGTCGGGTAACGCGGTGGTGGTGGTGCTGCTGCTGCTAGATATGGTGGCAGGTACTGTACTGTAGTGTAGTACCTGATTACCTAGGTACTGTCGTTGTCGTCAGCGCCGATGCACGCAGCAAGAAGCTTGGAAGACGCATCAAAAGTGCTGCTGCTGCTGCTGCTGCAAGACCACGCCTGGGCACGATTGGCTTATTCTATCTGGTATCGGCGGAAGCAAGAAGGCATCGTGCCGCGTTGATGAAGGTTCATGAGGACGCGCTATTGGGCAAGACTGAAGCGCGGAAGTCGTCTCCCCCGACCGCTTGCATTGATGATCAAACCACATTGTCATTATTACCCGCGTTGAAACTCGGTGATTACCCATCCTCACACCACACCCTTGGAATTCCAGCATGTCTTTGAATAATCACTCTTCCTTTGGCACTTCCTGGATACATGTAGCGGTCAGAGCTGCGCAGTTCATCAAATAATCGGACAAAAGGAATGGCAAGCGAACTGCCTGCAGCCCAGCCACACTCTTCCGCTCCCAAGAATCACTGGTCCCCTTCCGGTTCTCTCGGCGGACTGGTACCTGGATGTTTCGATCATCACAGCCATCCTCCGACCTGAGCAGATGCTGTCCAGCCGCGTTGGGTCACACAGCACGTCCGGATGTAGGCTTCAGCTCTCCGGAGGGTCTACATGTACTCGACAACGCGACGCGCATCATCATTCTTGACTCGCGTCTCCTGTCATTAGTCATGCAGGCAGGGCAGACACTTCGACAACCGATTCTATTCAATCGAAGGGCTGTTGTAACTCGATAGAAGCAAAAAACAAACCGCAAAGCTGAAAAACACAGAACGCAAAGCAATTGTCATTCTCATCCACGTTCATCTGCTTGAATCTAAGGCTGCTTATTCTTGGTACCCTCCACACGAAGCACCAGTCCATTCCCATCCATAGCAATATCATTGTCCTTATCACGTGATCCTCTTCCATTTGCACCTTCATGCCCGTGGTCTTCAGCAGTCCCGTGTGTGTTTGTGACGTCATGGAGCGGTGTGGTGGTTTTGGTGGGTTCGTGTTTGGTGGTGTTTTTGTCCTTGCCCGGCTTATCGGTTTTCTGTGCAAATGTTAGCAATGGCTTCAATGAGAACACAGGTTATACCCACTTTGCCACCTTTGCCGCGTCCTTTGCGGCGGAGGTTCTTGGTGACACGGCTGGGCTATTTGTATATATGTCAGCATATCCATGATCACATGCTCGGAGAAGGTCATGTGCACTTACATTCTTCTTGTTTGGGCGGTGGCCGGGGGCGGCGCCGCCGCCGAGCGCGGTCGCGCCAATTTGGATGTTGAACTACTCATATCTGTCAGCCATGCCACACAAACCGTGTCGGGCCAATGTCCAATCTCCAGTCAGTGATCGTCGACAAGAGGCTAAATTCGCAAGGACCACTCTCGACTCAACGCTCGCTGACCATTCTGATGATTGAGATGTGCATTGGCGTATTCCAAAGGTCACGCAATCTCGTAGTACGGGGTCATGGTCGGGTGCTGGAAAGGCGATGGAAATGCTCGTCTGATCTCGGCAAAGGAAATCGAAGGTGTGCCTGTCGACTACATCGACGAGAAAGAAGTGCTAAGGGTGGTATCGCGGGGAGGACCAACGGTGGAAGTGTCAGGGGAGCCACAGAGACTTACAATTTGGTTCGGCATCTGTAGAGCGTTGCGTCAGCATAGGTCTCGAGAAACAACAGCGTGCAATGTGCACGATCATCGGAACGCTTCTCATTTCTCCAGACAGGGCATACAGGACAACTTACCTTCTGCTGCAGGATCGGGTATGTCAAAAGGAAGAGAAGAACTGAGGGAAATTCATTTCGCATGGTGGGCGTCCTCGCCGGCTTCCGCTTCCGAACGGGATGATGCAAGATCGCAACACACACGGGCAGCTACAGCCTACACAGCTTCATGAGGTACGTTTTCATTCAAGTCAGCCATATATTATGCTGTCAGAGCACTGCCTTGATTCAAGCACGTCGCAACACTGATCTCGAGCGACCAGCGCTACACTCCAGGACTCCGGCCCAGCATCAGTGGCTGCCTTCGGTTCGACACGCACAGGCTCAATTGTAATCTTTCTGCTCGGGTATTGACCACTAAGACGAGCGCTACAAGCCAGGCATCAGGCCAGTCCTCTCTCCGATGGTCCAGCGGTGAGCGGTACGAGTGCGTCTCCAGATGTCTCGTTCCTCCGACTTTGGTATCGGATCCGACGGTACTTTGCGTCCAATTGCTCCTCGCCACGAGCGTGTTGCTGAGGCAAGATAGGAGTGAATCCGTAGCCCGTGGGATCAAGCACAGAGACTTTGGGCCATAGCTATCAAGCCAGCATCAAATTTACCCTGCGAATCATAGCGTCAAACAAGCAATTGATGCAGCCACACAACTGCCCATGGAATCACCCCATGTCAACATGTGTTTGCTAACTTTCGTACCCGCGGCCTGAATGTTCGCTCTGGTGGTAGTTCAACCCATAGCATATCTGCCTAGCTCTTCAATATCCCGGATGTCAGCAGAATGTCTCTTCCTCGCACGCTCCCATGATGCCGTGCCCTGAAGTCAAGACTGCTATGACGCCTGAATGCGTCAAGATAAGACTACGTGGACTGAGGCATGTGCCTTGCCCGAACAATGAGCGCCTGTCATCTGGACTCACATCAGCATCATCTGTATGATGTCGTAAATCAGTCGCTTTCCAAACCAACCTCGGATAGCCCAGGCCGACAGGTTGACAGGCTTGAGGCTCATTACTGTAGACCTCTAGAACGTCTTCAGCGAAGATATGTTGTTCTAACAAAGCACACACTACGTTCGATGCATGAGCGGGCCTGCGAATCTCCACCAATCACACCGCGGTAAATGAGAGTGACTTCCGGAAGTGGGCCCGCCCCATAGCCGTGCAGGTGATGCATCGAATATTTTCAAGCGTCGCATCACCATGAAACTTCCATCCTCCAAAACTTTCTGCTTCGGCCCTCCACGATCAGTAGGTGGTGACTTGCAAGATAGCTATTTTATGCAAAGAGGTCTGCGGGTACGTTGAGAACCATGAACGCGTTGCATCCCATATGGGACTCTTGGTCGTTTTGTCGAGATTCCTCCTTACATGTAATCTGTGTCGTGGGACATCATTTACATTCCCAGGCATACGCTGCTGTGAGCCGAAGAGCATGCCTGAAGATATCACCTGATACCCGTCTACTCTAGGGTTATTGTGGCGCCTCCAACGGTGGTGCATAAACAACGCCCAGGAAGAAGGATCGCTCCCAGCTCTCATTCCTGCAAACGATGACAAAATCGACGTTTAAATACTTCAAGGAACGGGTCTTGCTTGCATACGGTCCATGCCGAGCTGGACCACGCCGCCTGCTGCAAAGCGAGTATATGCATGGTCCGTCTATGCTCTCTGAATATTGCTAGGCCTCACGACCCGGTCGTCTCGGACACTATCAGTGCTTTGCACTATCCCTGCATCATTCATCACGCCTCTTTTCTGTGCCGATTCGATGTGTGCCGACGTGTCTTGACCGATGGCGGGAATATATACCTGCAGCTTGAAGGCAGCATGTGGGCACGACGGGAATGAAATTCATTCTTCTTCTTGATATTACGGAAACTGCCCATCTGAGCCGTCCGGTCATATACAAGGCGAGTCGGGGACAATTGGCCGTCTCAGCTAATTGCGGCGTGGGCGGACTCGCAAGCAGCAATGCGGCAAGCCGCACCTGGCATTGGCCTACATTGAGGACAAGATGACTCGTGAGGATCGTCTTTGGAATCAATCGCAGTAAAGTCATCCCGGCTTTTTATTAACTACAAGTGTTGAAGCTGTTGAGTGGAGCAGTGCGCTAATACGCCGCAGCCAGGACTTTCAGGATTCGAGCCGCCAAAGATGGCTGTCATGAATTTTATAGAAGCACTTGGCAACATGAGAAGCCCGCAACGACACCACCGAATGACGAGGAAGGCAACCCTTCGATGTACTCTGACCGGCCATGCGCCGAAAATTGTGGCACCGGTCTACAGATAATCCGCAGGCTCAGCAGGCTGGCATTAACATAAAAGACAAGCGGCCAAAGACCAAGTGAGACATGGACGGATCTGGTGAGTCTTAGCATCCTTCGGCTCTTGGCTCCCTCACTTTCTTTCCTGAGGAGAGACCTCTTGCTTCCATAAGATTGACGTTTACAACGGCCATCTTCCGGCTGAAGTCGCTCGGCCCCTTAAATGTTACTGCGGCACGCTGAGCTGACTGGGCGACCGTGGTCCTGCCAGTACGGCGAAGCTACTCCACGTACCTCTGGGAAAGGAACACTGCATGCCTTCGAAACAGAGATTGCGGTTGGTAATCAATCAGATTCACGAATTGGTCTGGCCTCCAAACGGCACTCACACGCGATGGCGTTCATCTCGTTGCTTATGGCGAAATTGACGGGGATGATATCTGTATTCAACTATCAAGTCGACAACGATTCCTCCACGTGCTGCTTTGAATGACTACAGCAGACACTTGGCATGATTGGATGACCAATGTCACAATCGTTGCGCGGGTTCGAAGCCTTGGATCTGCTGCCTTCTCACGGGCCTGCAAATCACTGAAATGCTCCGTCGAGGTCTTGTCGCATAATTAATCATATGCCGCTGGCGGCTTGAATCACGTCCACAAAGTGACCGATTCACCTACTGCCGAGAGAAAGAATGCCATCTCAAGATGAGTGGTGAGAGGGTGATGCGCGGACTGGCGCATCTCCATGAAAGGTGCACTGGGTTCTGTCGTTGAAATCGTGAGCGATGTGAAGGCGTCGGAGGCAACAGAGGTAGACCTCGCGCAGTTTGGCTCTTGCGAAGGCATCAGATGCGATGCGCGTGCTTTTCGTGGATAATGGATTCGGAGGTTCCTGCTCTGTCGCACCTTCCGCATTCCAGAGATTCCGCGCTCAATCGTCATGCCTGACAGCTGAGGAAAGAACGACCCAGAGGCAGGCACACCTCAACCAAACGCGAGTTTTGCCGCCAAATACTCAATTCCTCGTATCCGCCAACACCACAGCTCTTAGACACGGTACTCGCCTCGCATCACGATCTTCACGACTACCATTCACCTCTCGAGCTGTAATCGACTGCTTCATAGACATCACGATGTCTCACGAGAAGCCTCTGAAGCAGAACATCTATTCCGTCCTGCAAGAGGACATTGAATTAGATATTGTTGGCGACACTATTGTGCTAAAGGCTCCTAGTACGAGCGAGTTTCATGTGGACGGCACGCCTGCACTGCCGACAGCCCTGCAGTTTATCGCTCGCGACCAAAAGCCACTTGTGCTGCAGGCTCCAGCACAAGGCGGCTCGAGGAAGCGTACTGCAGCAGATGAGGTCGGCCCGGCCTTGAAGGTGGCTCGTACTCAGGCGACCTCGACCGAAAGGCGTCTGGATTGTCGTACGCTGAGATTATTTGCGCTCATCGCATGGCCTTCATCTTCGGCGGAGCCGACAAACAAGCCGTCAAGCTTGTTCAGTACCCTGCTCGCAAGCCTGCCGATCTTGGTGGCCAACAGAGCGACATAAATGCGCGATTCCACCAGGACCACCAAAGCTTCTCTTCGCCTCGCCAGCCGAAGCAGTGGTGGGACGGGTGCCGGGTCGAGCTCGCTGATGTCACTAATGACCCGTACAGGGTGAGCGCTAGGGTGGGCATATCGGTTTCCGCTGAGCACAGCATTTCTGACACGCTGAATAAGCTTTATCTACGTTGTGGTGGCCTTTGGATCAAGCAGCTCCCACCTGGTAGCAGGCTGTCGATTTGGTTCGACTCTATTGGCGTCAGCTTGCGTTGTGACGCGTCTGAGACCTCACCTGACAAGCTTGTATGGCGCCACACTTGGACTCTCGTAGTGCAATACATGGAGGGTCAAAATTTTCTGGCGCATGCTCGTGGGGAGATTGAGCGTCTTAATCGCAGATGAGGGCTCACATTCTTGGATCGCCACACCGTTGTCGCTGATCCTCGCAAGAGTGGTCGCCTTCGGAATACTGTGTCGCTGAACCATCGGATCGCCACACCGTTGTCGCTGATCCTCGCAAGAGTGATCGCCTTCGGAATACTGTGTCGCTGAACCATCAGATCGCCACATCGTTATCGCTGATCCTCGCAAGAGTGATCGCCTTTGGAATACTGTGTCGCTGATCAAAGTTGAGGTCGTCGCCGCATCCTCGTTCTACTACGAGTTGATCGCACTACCCTATTCGAACTTTTCATCAACATCTCGGTGTTTGGCCGGGCGCTGAAGAAGAGTCACAACAGGTATGTACAATGCGCTTGAAGGCGAATCAGGTCCTGCCCCGATATGTCGCCAAGTACAGACAGGCACTCGCATCAATGATGAACAGATGTCATTCAGCTCGTTGTCACTGGTCGAAGTAGGACCTGGCGCGGATTCCCAATTACCTCAGCAGGATCGACAGTACCGTAGGTCTAGTCAGATACATACTTACCGTGGCGCGCGAAAGAAAAAAAAGAAAAAAAACTAAGACCCTTGCTGCTCGAATGGCGCGGTTTTGAAGGACTTCCACAATGCGTGCAGTCACATTGGAAGCCACTGACTTGTGCGGGAGCTTTCGGCGCCTTACTTGAATAGCCTTAAGCCAGAGCTGCAAGGGTTATCCCCAAAATAAAACAAAATATATAACAAGATTTTGACTAATTTGCTATTCATCCAATTCCTCGGTCCTCGATGGTCTAGTGGTCATGATTTCCGCTTGTCATGTGGAAGCATTGCTAAGCGCGGGAGACCAGTAAGCTCCTCCCCTTGACTGTAGTCAAGATCATTTCAGCGATACGATTGATGTCTAACCTCCACATCCAGGGGTTCGATTCCCTGTCGGGGAGATTTTATCTTTTGAGGTTTTCCTTCTTTTTTTTCCCCTCTCCTGACTTCGGGGACCGATCCAGGGAGTGCCTGGGATGGTGCTGTGATGGTGTGAGTGAAGGGTCATATATGACCCACAGGATTGACTTCTCGCAAAAAGGCCGACTCACGAGCTCGAATCTGCCGGCTTTGTGGCATTTTGCGGCCCTCCTTCAGCGCTGTTCTGGCTTTGGAGAGATGAGGCGAAGAAAAGGGGTTCTGCTCGGTGCTTGACCTCCCAGAGAAAGCTTCCACGCCTACGTCACTGTAGACAAGCTCCGGTGGCCCGCATCCAATGCCTATATTATCAACACCCAAATCTGATCCATATTCCTAGCTACAAGATTGACACACTGCAGAAACTTTCCGAGGACGAGCACAACCACGGAAGCGGGTTCACCAAGGAGCATTCTTTTCCCGACTTTACTACCAAAACCACCACCATGCCAGCCGAGCAAAAGCCCGTCATCGTCACCCAATCCTCAACCCTGCAAACCTCCGGCGGTCAAACCGAAGGGTACGCTTTCTATCAGAGATACTTCGGACATCGACTGACCTACGGCCCATCACTCCACAGCATGATCCGCCAGATTGCCCTCGTGAACCTAACACCCAACATCTGCGCCTCCCGTATGATCGCCAAACCGCACACCGCGTCCACGATCCACCACCACGACGACGAAGACACCGTCGTATTCGCGTTCAGTGGTGTGGGCGCTGTGGTGAGTAATGATGGGAAGACGAGACAGGAATTAAAGCCGGGTGATTTCTGCTTGATCCCAGCTTTTGCGGAGCATCAGGAGGTCAATGGTGGGTTTCCTGACTTGTGTTTTTCTGGAGGGATTGGGAAGGTGGGCCTTGGGATTTGTGAGCTGATTTGAGAGTATAGATGGCGATGAGGATGTGGTGTGGGCCATTATTAGGAGTGGGAAGGAGCCTAAGGTGGTATGTGTTCTTTTGCTTTTCATGGTTTCTGATGCTAGATGTGCTGACCTTGTGGCTTAGGTGAATCTGCCAGGAGGCTGGGGCACGAGCTAGGCAGTCATTGTGAGCATGCACGAGACGAATTCCCACCATCTTGTTTTCCTGGTTTTTTCACAGATGGGCTCGTCACTACTTATACCACTCGCATTTCCACACGAACTAGGAACACCGACCTCGTCTATCCTCTCCTCTTGCCGCCCTTTGTCTAACAGCAACGCGGGCCTCCTCTTGTCTCATGAAATCGCAGCAACCTCGCTCGGCACCGCCTGACCCGGGCTCTTCTCATGGGACTTCCTGACTAGCTCTGTAGCACCCGCTCCCACGTTGGCCGATATCCAAAATACTGGACAAGGCATATCCATCATATACGCCACATCTGTCCTGTTTTAGGACGGCCGGCTCGCTTCCTTTCTCGAATTCTCACTTTAACATCTGTCTCCTATCCTCCGATCACACGAACAAACCCATCAGACGAATTCCGTGATACCCAAAAACAATGCGCTGGAGATCACCACTGCCGCACTTCGAGCGGCCAGAGCAGAACCGTGCGACCAAGAGCCAGCTGCAGATCACGACCGCCGAGCTTCGAGCTGCCTGAGAGCAGGACGGTACTATGGAAAGTCAGCTGACTGGTGCATGTTGAAAGGGTAGTCGCGCAGCATCATCAAGCACTCAGAGTATCAACTAGCGGTCAAACGTATTATCGAGCAGTCAAACGTATCGTCGAGCAGTCAGCGGTGTCACCGAGCAGTCAAATGTATCATCAAGCAGTCAACGTATGACCGGTCAGCCAGTCGATCGATTAGTTTACTGATGGAGTCACTGCCTCAGACGATGCGATGTGGATTCTGTGGAATTTGGTAGTCTGCAGTTGAGTTTTGGCGGTGTGCTTCTGCTCCTGGGCTGCTCGGAGCTCGGCGGTGATCATACCAGCGAGCAGTCAATGTATCAATGAGCAGTCATCCTACCATCAACCAGTCAACGGTAGCAACCAGTCAATCATATCAAGCATCAACCCGCCAACCAGTCGATCAACTGATTGCAATCACTAGGCCTAAGTCCCGCCCGCTACTCACTCGACTACTCGTGGAAAAGGTCAACTTCATAATTGCCAACTTAAGTGGACAGAGGAGACTGGTTCCGCCATCCTTCAGGACCGACTGGCGAGGGACTGCCCTTGCGCAACTTGGCTGTCCCCTATTGCAAACGCAAGACCCGTATCTGTCCGGTGCGCAGAGCTCAAGGTGGCGTAGAGCAAGAAACGTATGCGAGAGAAAAGTGTGTCAGAGGCACCAGCACAGGCTCTTCCCTATGCGCGAGTGACGCGACTAGCAGGTGAATCGCCGCCGGGCACAACATCAGTACTGCTTGCATCAGCCGGGTGTTGAGATGGCAAACAAAACTTCTGTGCCATTCTGCTCCTCGCATTCCAGCAGTAAATCCGATATCACAATCGATCATCCGAACAGTCTGGACGCTCGTGGCGATGACTTATCGTCAGATACCTGGCGCTTCGGTGAAGCGGGTACTTGACAGAGAAATCGGTGAGCTAGCGGGATTGGAATGTGACATTTGCCCAGCCACAGATCAAGCATGTGCAAGGTTGTGAGCAGCTTTTTGTGCGCAGTGGGAAGTCGGCAAATCCTTTGCATATAGCTTGACATGTACCGTTTGTCCACGACCAAAATCAGCATACCAAAGCTCTTAGGGTCAGTGTTTGGGTAAGCATCAATCAGAATCGAGACAAATAGGCACTTGCACAACACAACATCAAGGCACCAACACGAGAAAACCCCGAAGCTCTTCATGCCCTCTGAACCAGCCGACTGAGGTGCTGCCCGATCGAAACGGATGCATGCCAAAAGTCCGGTGTTTGCCTGAAAGACACACCATTGCCAGAGAACACCCCAACGAATCCAAACCATACACCCCATACCCCCCTCATCCTCATCACTTACATCCCCTTGCCGCCACTAAAAAGCAAAGCTCCGGAAAAAACTCAGAGTCAGCAAAGTCCACACAGCAGAAGCCTTCGTTCCCACGACAGACAGACGGCACCCACGTCCCGCGTAGAAGGGGTTTCGTTTCCTCCTGCTCCATGCCCGAGTCGGCAGAAAAAAAAACTCACACAGGCTGGGACGGAGATGCAGTCGCGGTCAACTCACCCGCATAGATTGATGAATCCGCCCGAAGCTGTGATAAGATGAATACAAAGGTCGTCCTCGCTGAGAAAGCTGATCCTCTGATGATCCTGTTGAGGGAAGTCAGGTTTGAGGTTCTATCACTCCTTCTCGCGCCAAACAAGCGTCGTACTCTGTCCAATGACTTCACGCGGTGGTAGAAGCCAATTGTATCTAGACGATAGACGGGATTTTCGTAGCCTGTAGTCTACGCTCTGCCGATATCTCCGAAACCGCTCCCCCCCGCCCCCTGCCTCAACTCCTTCCCTTCCTCCCCACCCTAAAACCCATCCCCCTCCCTCCAAACCCGCCCACTCTCCACCGCCCTCTGCCGCGGGTCCCTCCCCCGAACCTGCGCCTCATCCCTCAACCTCATCATCTCCTCCCACAACCTGCCTACCTCCCCCCTCAACCACTGGCCCCTGCCCGGCTCGGGAATCGAAAGATCCTCTCCGCCCCCGAACCTGCCCCCCCGACTTTCCCTCACAGCCTCAATAGCATCCGCAGCCTCCTGCCAAACCCTCAACTCCTCCGCATACTCCCCATGCAAGTAATTCAGCTCGAACCAATGGTCGAAAGCCTGCGGGTCGCCGAAGCAAAACCCATACCCGTCGCAGTAGCAGGCCGACATGCTGGGACAGTGCAGCGGTGACGCGGTGAAGATGTACTGCCAAATGTACTCAAACACCCTCCCCGAAACATAATCCGACAACGACGTCCTCACCACCCAATCCCGCATACTGACATACCTCTGCCTCGGCACCGCCAGAATTCTCTCCCGACTCACGGCAAACTGCGCACAACACGGCTGTGCCAGCACCGTGGGCACAGGATCCAGCGGGAACAACTCCGACCACGACTCGGCAATGATCCACTCCTCCGTCTTCTCCGGATCCCTCACCGTCGCGCCCGGGTGCACCCACGCAGGACACCCCGGGTCCCAATGACAGCGCAGATTCATGTAGCCCTCCCTCGCCACCCTCTCGGGATTCAAATACCGCACCATCAGCGGGCTCTCCGGGAACAGCAAGTTGTTATGCCACGCCTCGCGATGGAAATGCATAAAGATATTCACGTCCCTCAAATCCTCGTACTGATCGATGATGTACGTCAGGTACGCCATGACCTCGTGCCCCTTGTTCACGGGCGGGTGGAACTGGGCATGCGGATCGTTCATTACATAGACGTACGGCGTCAGCAGGCCCTCGTCGATCATATCGCCCAGCTCCGCCGAAATCCACTCGCTCTTCTGGCCCCTCAGCCGCGGCACAATCAGCGCACGCGTGTAATTACTCCCCGCCGGCTTCGTCTGCCCCACGGGATACGGGGAATGACTCTCCAACTTGGGCTCCTTGAACACGCCCTCGCCCACCTCGGGATCACCCTTGAACCGGCCATTCGGGTACAAACTCGCCACGCCCTCGGGTCTCGACAGCCTCAAATCCGGCCAGGCATTTGCCTTCTCTTCCTCGGTCGGTCCCACCTTCTCGCCCAACCCGAAGCTCTGCGGGATGCGGCGCCATGAGCCGGACAGGAAGACGGTGAAGAGGACGAGGGTGCTGATGCCGGCGAGGACGATGGCCGGCACGAAGCGGCGGAGCATGCTCGAGCGGCGGCGGAGGGGCGTGGGTGAGGGGGCGTTGATGGCAGGGCGCAGATGGTGGTCCTAGGGGGACTGGATTGCGGTGGAGGCGCGAGAGTGGTGGCAAGCCATTGGTCGCGGGTCGAGAGATCGTGTGTCGGTCAAGGGATCAGGAGATGAAAGCCAGAAGAGACTGACGCGGCGATGGGATTCATGTTGACAAACATGCAAGCGACATTGCACTGAGTGACGCGGCTCTCACAGATCTACATACGCTCTACCCACACAAGCGCGGCACTTCGAGCCCGTAGCCGAGTGGCCACCAGCCACGCCCACATATATGTATACTTCAGTCTTAGTGTATCCGGCCTCAACATACAATTATTGACGACCGTAGTCCACCAAGCGACTACATGTTGATCCACGTGTATCATTGCACAACATTGTTTGATCGATTGAAGGTATTTTGCCCATATTGATCTACCTGCATCCATGCCACTGTCCAACGTCTCCATCTCACTGAGAGCTGTTTTCAATCACAGCAAGCAATTTCTGATCCTCCTTAATCACCCTCCGCTACACACTCGACTTACCTGAGACGCATCTGCAAGTCCGTCGGCTATGACTTCTTGCGATGTTCGCAGCTAGATACCTAGTCAGGATAATGCAGCAGATACTGTGCTCTGTGGCAACGCTTCAACACGAGCACTTTGTCAAAGACTCGAGGCTTCCGGCGGTGTGGTCGACAATGTCGAGCTGCTCGCACTGTGTGTGGAGTGATGAGATGAAAACCTATACTGGTTGTCAGCATTATTCGTAAGACAAGGGTCATCTTGTGGAATGCAGGCTGCATGCATGCAAGCTGCTGCGTAACCTTATCGGGTGGTCAATGCGCTGCACGCCCCAAAATCCTCATTCCTCACAAACGGCAAACATTTCGAAGCAGGACGTCTGGTCTCAAGGGGATTGCTGATCTGTTAATCGAAGAGGCGTAACGGTGGAAGTAGGCAGGCGACAGAAGCTCTGAATTATTGGCGCAGTTGGAGACCCAAGCTTTGAGGGCGTGACGATGATGTCGTGAGACGATGAGAAAATGTGAGGGCAACTGATTGCCACTGACCGTGCCGAAGTGTAGTAGTGATGCTGCTTGCGAAGGGCGTCAAAACGAAGGGCGGTTACCGTAGTGCTGAACGCCATGTCGAGCCGGTCACGAGGCGATGAGGAAGAAGTTGTCTGATCCCATTCTATGAAGGTCTGTGAAGGCACATCGAGTGCTCCACTTGCTTGCGGCTCCACGCAACTCGTGAAGCTTGCTGCTGCTGCTGACTCCGTCGAACGCCGCCCTGTGCTTTGCTGCTTGTAGCCCGCCGATAGTAACACAGTACCGCAAGGTCGCACCCAGAGGAATTAAAGGAAGTGTAGTAGTACAAAGCCGACGTGCCGATCCCGAAATGCCGTGCTTCTTGCCGTCTCGTTGCAATTTGAGCCTTTTCTCGTCTGGCAGACAGTCGTCTTGAAATCTTGCGAGGGCGCAAATCACTGCATGCTGAAGCCTGCTGTGTTAGTAGATGCGCAGCGACGTCTTATGGTCGGCTGCTTAATCGTAGCGACGAGGGCGATCGTCGTAGCGAGCCGGCGGGACATCACCGGCAGCCGCGTCACGCGCACCATAGCCGGAGGCCTCTGGCGGTGGGCCACGTGGAGCGCGGTCGTAACCACCGTAGCCTCCTCCTCCACCGCCACGACGCTCGTAGCGGTCCTCGCGGTAGCGATCGCGCGGCGGGTAGTCGTCACGACTACGGTACCCACCACGGTCATCGTAGCGATCGCGGTAGCCACCGCGATGGTCGTCGCGCCTGCCGTACCCCCCACGGTCCTGTCACTGGTCAGCAAAGTTCGACTGAAACGGAGTCTTGAAAAGCTTACGTCGTAGCGGTCACGGTAGCCACCACCGCCGCCACCACGGCGAGGGGCATCGTCTGCAGAGTGTGTCAGCATAGCCATAACACTACCATGTTGAAGGTAGTAGGGTCACCCGGACAGTATGAATAGTAGGAGACTGGTGGTGGTGGGTCGTAGGAGAATGGGTCGTAGGGGATGGAGGGTGGCGGACCTCTCTTGGGCGGCCCGAAGTATTTGCCCGGCGTGGGGGTCCGCGGCCTAGCACGACGCGCCTTCTCGATACTAAGAGTACGGCCCTCGTACACCTCGCCCTGCAGACCATCTTTGGCAGCGTCGGCCTCCTCGGCAGTGACCATCTTGACGAAGCCGAAGCCGCGCGACTCGCGGGTGTGTGGGTCACGCATAATGTTGCACTTCTCGACCTGGCCGTACTTCTCAAAGAGACGACTAATCTCTTCCTCGGTGAGACGCGGGTGGATGCCGGTGACGAACAGGTTGGAGCCGGGGTTGACTGAGTGGTCGCCGTCGCCGTTGCGCTCTGGTGGGGGGCCACTGTTGCAGTGTTAGCTTGAGTTCTGTGCCTGCCACTCTGCGGGAGGAGACATACCGATCATCACGTCCGTTGGTCGGCTCGTCGCGGACGCGATCGTCACCGCCACGGTCACCACGGTCGGGAGAGCGGGAACGGTTGCGGTCTGGTGGGTAGTCGCGGTCGTCTGTAGCACGCGCGGTTAGCTAGAGAACACGTGAACCCGCACAACAATTGACAGCAGTAGCGTTGGCACGGGGTGGCCCATTCGGTCGCGTGTACAGATTGCTTTGGTGTGTACCTTCAAAGTGACGCGGCTCGTCGTTGTACGTGTCCATGTCCGCCATAGTTGCTGGCGCCGAGATTCAGTCGTGGGCCGAGCAGAAAAGACCAGTACGAACCTCTCACTGCAAACACAAAGATTGTTGCAGTGACGGTGGACAGCTGTAGATATCCAAGCGGATGTCGTGATGATTTTGTTGTTGCGGTGTCGCAAGGAAAGCTTGCAAGAAGGAAAGCGGAAGCAAGGCTGTCGCGGCTGGCAGCTCATATGAGTTTGCAGAAGTCGTGAGACGGATTGCTGCCTGAAGTCGACGTTTTGATGATCGGGCACAATTGTACAAGTGCATCCTTGTGCATAATTTATATATTTGGAGGCAGTCACACATGTCAATAGAACGACGTAAGAGTGAGCTCGACCCATGTACCCGCACAACGCGCCAACTCCACGCTCAAGCAGCAACAAAAGGTTCCGAACTACACATTAAGGCCTCAGTCACCCAGATACACGGGCACACCATACACCACTGGCGCAGCCCCATTCAGATACCTCAAATAACACGCATCCCGACTCCTCGCCACAGCCTCCACCAAGCTCCTCTTCCTCCCATCATCGGCCTGCCTCACCCTGCTGACACTCCGGCTCCTAGCCGGAGCCTTGGAAGGCGTTTTTGAGACCTTCGGAGTCTTGGGAACCTTCTGCGGCGAGAAACTAGCCGCCATCTGTGCACTACGTTTGCGCGGAGTCTTCGGTGGCAGCTTAGAGTCTTCTGAAGGCTGAAAGAGCCCCCATGCCTCACCCAGGGCGAGGGAGAAGCGGTCGATGTCTTTGTCTGTCACGTCCCAGAGGGTTGCGACGACGGCCATGCATTTGCCATCGGGTGCCTGGGTATCCTCGTAGTCTGCATCGGTGAGGGATGTGTGCTTCGTTCCCGCCATCAGGTAGGCAAGTGGCACGGCGAAGGGTTCCAGCTCGCCATATTCCTTGAGTGCGCCGGACGAGCAGCCCATGAGCCAAACAACTTCGCTGCATCCGTCAAGTTTCTTGATCTTACGTGGGCGGATGTATTGTGATCCAGAGCCATGTCCGAAATAAAGCAGGATTGACGACTCCGAGAGTGCCTGGCTAAAGTCGTTCTCACTGGGCGCCTGTTGCACCATGGATGTCCACAAACCTTCGCCGGCGCGCAACACATCCAGCGACGGACTTAGCATAGTCTCGGTGCCTTTGAGATCCTTCGATGGATTCAGAATGTATGTCCCTGATTTGCGGCTGACTTGGTACAGTCCTTGGTCTTGAGCACTAGAATGCTGTCTTCGTATGGCAACGATGCGCTCTCGTAGTGATTGCATACTGCCAACTCTGCTAACACTCGCCCCTTCCAGGCATGGCATGCTCTCCCATGGAAAAGCCTGTAGCCGCCTGTCAAGCACCAAAATCAAGTGGCCGTTTGCCTCGTCACCTGGGAGAGCATCATGGTACGAGCGAAGCGCATCCAGAACATCGACAGCCATACTATCAAAGTCGATCTCATCGTACGCATTTTGCTCACCACTGAACTGCAGCATGTCGACCACCAAGTACAGCAGATCGGCGAGTGGCTCGTCCATATCAACAGCGCCATCCGCGTCGTGACCCAAGCCAATGAAGAGCTCCAGTACCTTGTTATCCAACGCTATTGGCTTCTGACGACCTTTGACAGCCCGTCGTGACGGTAGATACCGAGCAAGAATGTCGACGAAAGTCTTACGGAAGCGAGCAAGCAGGTCTGAATATCGTCTTTGCTGCGAAAAGATACCTTTAAACCCACCTAGCCAGATATTCTCCATATTGATCAGAAGCTCATGTAAGCGCCGATCCAATGCTTCTCGTTCGCTCCACCAATTGCTCTTGGCACCTTTGCCCTCCACGGTGCCCGCGCTGTGGCAAGTGTAGTCAGAGGCCTGGATGATGTCCTTCAGCTCAGCTTTTCCGCAGTGGTAGTCGAAGGCTTCCTGCTCTTCTTTATCCTGTCGATGTCTCGCGAAGGGCAAGCGAAGGATCATTGGCGACTGGCAGGAGCGGTAACGAGTGATGTAGAGCTCAGTGCAATCTTCATTCAATGCTATTGAGACGGCAGTCCATGTGCTGGGTAAGATGTCGACGTACCGCTCCTGGAATGTCGAAGCTGTCAAGGGCAGGTGTTCAGGCGGTCTCAATGCCTGCGGCCAAACGAATGGTGCAGAGCTTGTACATGACGCCTCATCGACATGAATTGTTGATGCCTCGCACTGCCAAGCATGCATTCGCGGCAGCTCAATCTCTAAGGCCTGCCGTGTTGGATGCAGATGTCCATTTGGGTATTTTAAGGTCGCCGCCGACAACAGTATTGATGCGTTCGACTGCATTGAGCCAAAACGATGCATGTCCACCGTGGCGATGGACCCACGTAGTGGCACTGAATCTTGAGAGATACAGTCTTTGGCGGCCTTCAAGATTGCGAGGAATCCTTCCATTTCTTTGGCTTTTCGGGCAGACGCTTTTGATACGCCTTTGGCTAAAGTCTGCTCGGTAGGAGGGAGAGAGAGCAGAGACAACCTCGGTCGCCCAAGCTGCGACGATCTCCTGGACGGTCTGGCAAAGGCAGGGAAAGCGATAGTTGACTCGGGTAGCATGTTGTAAGAGAGATCCGATTGCAGTGCTGTTGATGCCTTCTGCATTAAGGCGTAAAACTGGACGCGCTGCTGGTGAAGGCTCCCGACAGCAGTAGGCAAAACCTCCTTGGCAAGATCCGCGCTACGTCCTGCCGCGCCCGATTGCAGGCACAACAATGCTTTATCCAGCATAACCTCCCTTCTTCGTTTAGCCACCATGTAGAATTCTCCATCCTCCTTTTCGGCGTCATCTGGCGGCGTGGTCGTGGTCGTAGCCTTGATCGCTCGCACTGCTGTCTTCTTTACATCCGGCCTTTTAGCAGGGGCGCGAGCGGATTTGCTCGACTTCAGCCGCTTAGACTGCGATGCAGCCGTGATCTTGGGAGCTTGCATCTGGTCGGCCAGCACGTCGCCATTACTTTCCAGAGTCTCCAGTCTGGCAATCGACGTTGGCGAACAAGTATGGTCGATAAGACCGATGGCTTGCTCGTACATTTGTATCGCCTGTTTGTATTCAGCCTCCTTCGCGAAGAGCGCAGCCCGAGCAGATCTTCGCTCGGCATCATGCAGCGGCGAAGTCGTGACATCGATCTCTTCAGCTTTCGTCAGACAGAGTTCGGCTTCTTGTAAATCATCGGCCAAGACCAGCAGCCTGCAACGATGGCACAAGGCCTGGCACAGAATTGTGCTCGCCCCGACCTGCTCCGCAAGCTCTATCGCGCGTTTTGAGTATGTGTGTGCATCGCTGAACAGACCATGATGGGCGTACAGGTCGGAGAGCTGTTGCAGTGCTCGGCACATCAATGGCAATAATGGCCAGAACGCAGCACCGCTATCACTTGGATTCACGCATCCGTGTGCCTTCGACTCGTCTTTCGGCGTGATAAGCTGAAGCTTGCTCACGCCTGTAGTCAAGCGTTGGACATCTGTTGGATCCGCTTCAACACTCTCTGGCCTGGGCAAGGATTCCTCGCGTCCAGTTGCGCGCTCAAGTGCGGCCCAGATGCCATTCACTAGTCGGACGGCACGTTTTGCTGCATCTAGAGCTTCGTGAGGAGCGCCGCCGATCCTCTCAAGCTTTGACTTGACGAGGTACGCCTTGACATGTAAGAGTTCGTATATTCTGCGGTCGTCTCGCGAAATGCTCTGTGGAGGTAGGTCTGCTCTCAAAGTCTGCGCCTTTGCTAGATGGTCTTGGGCAGCCTCCTGATTGTCGGTAGCCAGGGCACAGTCTATGCATCCAATATGAAGAAGCAGTTGTGCCAAAAGTGGAACACCTTCTTGGTGAATGCGACCTTCTACATGCGATAGCACAAGCTTGGCCTTCTCAGCGTGGCCAATTTCTAAGTAGGCATGAGCCAGGTTCACTGCTGACACAGCCTGTTGTTGACTACTTCCCACACGATCAGATAGGATCGCTAACATACGAAGTACGGCTAGTCTCGCAGATTCCCCAGTCACAGCCATGTAGTCAGAGACTGAACGAAGGACCGACCAAGATCTGCTGCAATCATCAACCCTCTCGTAGATGCCTTCTGCCGTATCTGAGCAGGTGATGATTGACTGCCAGGCACATAGGGCTGGGACCAAGCTTTCCATCGATGGACGACCGTCGCAAAATGCTTTAGTGACGGTTAGGCAGGCTTTGACATCTGCAAGGTAGACTCGAAGACTTTCGTCCTCGCCAAGCTGCGCAATGTCCAGGGTTATTCCGGCTTGCCATACTTTCAATACATGCGGTGGAAGCAAATCCGGATGACTGCTACGAAGTTGGAACGCGCAAGTCGCGACTCTTGCTCGCCGTATCGGATACTGCTTGGCCACGTATAGCTGCGAAAGTACCCGCAGCATCTTCGCGATGCATTCGCGCAGACGGTCATGGTACTTGGGTCGAGCAGCAAGCTCCATTGCATATACCAGCTGCCATTCCAGCAGACCTCCTCTTGCCGCGTCTGCTACATTTTCGTCGTCAGAATATGTCTCGTCAGCACGAGCCCGGATGGCCTTCAGGAGCAAAGCACGAAGTATCCGCCCGAGTGCAATCGCATTGCGGGACATGGTCCACGCGGCGGCTAAAGATTTGCTGAAGACTGCCTTCGCAACCAAGTCCAAAGTCCCTGCGTCAATGAGAAGTCGGGCGGCATCTTTCGACAGCCAGCAGTCAAAGTCTTCCGAAGTCTTGCTGTATTTCAGGGCACAGAGCACTATGGTTAAAGCTTGCTCAAAATTTCTGCCTGGGTAAGAACGGGCATATCTTTGCGCAAATCCAGCGGCCACTGCGGCCAGCGTCTTGAGCTTAACGTCGTCCAGATTGCCATGTTTACTGGACCTTAAGTTACCGAGCAATCGGCTCAAGCTTGATAGGAGAAAATCGTAGTCGGAGCCATGCCCACTCAGTGAAGCTTTCATTCGTACTGAAAGGTCATCGATTGCCGTCTCTAGCAGGCCATCGTCTCTGCCCTCCTCGAGTAGCAGCACTTGTATGCGAACTTGCTCAGCTAGAGACGCAACAGCGCGCGCATGCTGGGCGTCAAGATGTTTGCAATACTTATTCATCCTGGCAGCCCATTCCGAAACCTCCGCTTGGGTTGCAGTCGCTTCAGCTAGGGAGCACATCAAACGGCAATTTTCAAATTGAATATCATTGTCGACATCACCGGAGCCGATACTGAGTTTTGTATAAGCATCTTGGGCAATATCATGTGCCTGGCATGAAGTACGAGATCGCCGCACGAATGCTGTCAAGCATTTCAGAAACGGACCATGCAGCTCTTTCGCTAAATCAGCGTGGTGTCCAGCAATCTTCCACCACATTTGTCGTATGCTTAGAGCCGTCGCTTGAAGCTTGAAGGCAGCTTCAGGTGGTATGCTGATCCTGGCATCGGCGGCCAGCGTATCACTTGCCGATGACACGCTTGGGCACAGTGATAGAATCGTTGAGACCAGAGATTCCAACTGTTTGGCAGCTTTGTGGTGATCGCTGAGAGCGTTTGCGTGTGCCACGATAATGTTGGCAGGTGATGATGCTGCGCTCAGCGCAATTGCTTCAAAGAGACCTTCAATGGCTGCTGGTTCCCTGGTCAAGGCGATGATTTTGAGCACCAGCTGCTGATAGTAGACGGCTAGACCAAGGAGATCTGGTCTTTGAAGGAGGGCAGGTGGGAGATGTAGGAGGGCAGCAAGCGTCGGCCTTTGCGGTTGTGGAATCCAATTGGGTCTGACTGCTTGTCGCGATGGCGGTGCACTTGGTCGGTCGCCAATAGCCGCGCTCAGTCTCCGCTTCATCAATTTGAGACACTTGGTGGCCAGCGTATCCAAGCGCAGTGAGATCAATCGTCCGGTGAGAGCGAGCACTCCATTCTCCAGCTGCCATTTGCGATTCTCCTTAGCGCAGGGTGCTTTGGCGTCCACAGCGAGTAGATATTGGAAAGCCAAGCAGGCAGACTCAGCCGTCGCATTGAGAGCGGCCTGAGTGATCGGTGCATCTGCCTGGACTATACATCTAGAGACCTCCTTATGCGACTCTGGCTTCTTGGGCGACGGCGTGGCATTACCAGACCTCGGCTGCAAAGCCCGCTGAGTGCGCGATGAAGTCTTGGCTTTGGCTGAGGGCGTCGAATGAGCAGAGTCATTTCTGCTTGACTCCTGCCTGGTCCTCGCAGCATTCGTGAGGACCTTCAGAGTGATGTTGACGACTTCCGTTGCAAAGGCCTGTTTTGATTTAGGAGTGAGGTGGCCGGTGTCGTCCTCCTTAATTGCGATGCCAGCAGCGTTGATTTTTCTCGAGGTTGCTTTGGAAGCATGACGACTGGTCAACCCGGACGACGATGCGATCTTCCCTGATGAAATCGACGAAATGGGCTTCTGCGCTGAGTCCTGGACGCCGAGCAAGCTCTGCAGTGTTTTCAGAGTGATTTCTGATGCTGTCCCGTCTGACAGTGCCGATCCGACTACTTCCACGTCCGACTTCATACTATCCCTACTCCGACTTTCCTGCTTCGCAAATGCCTCCCTTAGTCAATACATTTCCCTCGATCTATTTTCCAGAGGATTGTCATCATGTCCAGGACGCGTTAGGGCTCGGAAGCAGGCGGTTGCTATGGCGAAGCTGCTCTGCAGCCATTCAGAGCGCAGAGTTTCAACCTCGGACGAACTAGCCGCGCATGTTTATTTACAGACATTCCGTCATAAGTAAGCTGGAAACTACTCCTTCTCTTCAAATACACTGGACATCCTATATCAATACGACACATCCTCTCACCAATATGGTAGCCACACGACGCAACGCTATCAAAGAGCCCGAAATCGACGTGGTCGATCCGGAAATGGCGCTCAGAAAGAAGCCCGTGCGAAAGGCCACAGTGAGGACCAAGAGTGCTGAATCTGCGGCCGCGCCAGAGCCACCGAATGCCAGGGCCACAAGAGGCAGAAAAGCCGCCGCGAGCCCGGCGTCAGAGGAACGCGTGGTAGTAGAGCCGACTGCTGCAGAGCTGCCTATGCAGGCCAAGCCAACGCGACGAGTCGGCAGACCCCGGAAGGCAGAGCGGGCGCTATCTGTGGCAGAGGAAATCCCACCGGCATCCGCGCTAGCAACGAATGCAACAAGAACCATGCGCAGTACGGCGTCTAGGAGCAGGAAGACGGAAGTCAGGAAAAGCCAAGAACGCGAAGCTTCACAGGTGGAGGAGAAGCCGAGGCCAACAGTGCGCAGGACACGAGCTACAGCTCCAGCGACCAAGCCGCAGCCATTGTCGCCGAAGAAGATCACACAACTCTCGAAACCTCAGACGCGCCATGCAAAGGCAGCTCCGACTAAGAGCAAGACTGCCCAAACTGCAACTACGGTGCGAACTATCAGAAAACGAGCCGTTTCCGATGAGAACGAGGAGGTGCCTACTTTAGCTGCTAACATTGATGAAGAGGATGATCTTGTGCTGCTGGCCAGTACGCCGGTGAAGCGTCCATCTCCCGTCAAGCCAACCACCGTGAGAAGGAGCACTGAGGAAGCGGACGAGGAGATTATGAGCTCTCGGCCAACCACACCCTCGGACTCACCGGCTCCCAGCTTTGACGACCAGCAAGACGAGAATGAGTATCACAGGCTTGGAAACCCAACTTCGACGACTGGTGAGAGCGAGGATGAAGATGATGCGACAGAAGAATGCGCTTCTGAAGACGAGCTGTGCGGTCCCAAGACACCAATGAAGAGGACGAGTCCAGGCGCCGAGGCTAGATACCTTGAGTCTGTCCAACGAACCATTCATCGTGCAGAGACACAGCGATTGGCCAGTACTCCGCGGAGTGAGGTACCTCTGCGGCGAAAGGTTGCAGGGACCCCAAAGACACAACAGGCTCTCAGCAAGCGCACAGTGCCGACATCAGAAGTCAGGCCCATGACCGTTGCACGGGTCGCAGACAGGGCCATCGTCTTCAAGCAGTTGCAGCCACTCTCGCCTGAGGCTGAGGATGATACCCATCCAAGTGACGATCAGGACGAGAAGCTCACTACAGGGCATGACCCCAGCGCAATATGTGAGGATGAAGCACCTGCGCCGATCATGACGCTACAAAGCTCTCCAGCCTCTTCAAGTGTCGAAGCTCCTGATCTGCACATGCCAGAGGATACGTTTGACGATGAATCTACCGTTCTCGAAGAATTGGTATCCCATGCAGAAGTCGAGGATCCAGATGAGACTGTTCTGGTTCATGAAATCGAGCCGGATGAAGATGAGGTCATTGCGCCTGTTATTCACGATACACCTAGGTCTAGGGGCACAATGTGCATGGATCAGGTCGAGGACGAATCTCTCCTACAGGCCAGCATGAGCATCGAGGAAGAGGTGGAACCGGCTTCTCAAGTTGCGGCTTCCTGCACGCCCGAGACGATCCCGTGGGACAACATACGTCAAGACGTGACCATCCCATTCAATTTTGATGCTCATTTTGCCAATGTCACACTCGTGCCGGAAGCGAAACACGTGGATCTAGACGCAGACGAGGTTTCGATCCAAACAGATGACCCTGAGGAACAACAAGCGACCACAGTGGCTGACGTCGCGGATGGCTTGGATTATTTGGATCATGTGACCGTGGATGAGGCTCAAGCCTCCCCACGCTGCGATGTCACGATGAATCTGAACGAGTTTATCGATCTTGCTGGGCTTGCCGAACCGACTCAGGCAATCGAGCTACCGGTTTCTGTCAGCGTGAAAGACACCTCGAACGCAGGATGTAGCGACCTCGCAATGGCCGAAGTCGAATCTAAGGAGCTGCAACCAGAAGTTCTCGGGGACTCGCAACTGATGGCGAGAAATCGCGTCGAAGAGGCTTCGGGCATGCTAGAGCCGTTGGAAGTACCCGGGGTCGACGCGGTCCCTACGGTCACAGGAGGAGCAGATTACGAAATCTCGCCTGTCTTAGAGATCAAAGCCGTACAAGCGCAGAGTGCGGCGTTACAGAATGAGGAGAATGAGAATGCTATCGCTGACGAGGAGGATGCGACTGTGCCTCATTACGCACTGCCGACGTTCGCTTTCGATGTTCGGAGGAGGTCTCTCCCAGCCTTTTCTTCATTTCAGACTCCGGTCAGAAGTCGGTCCAGACCAATAACCTCGGACGGTGCCAGCATGCCTCGCGTCGTCAACCCATTCAATAGCGCTGGGTGGTCTCGCTCAAGAGCCAACTCAAGTGCTGAAACGCCTCACGGCACGCCATCGCGCCAGCAACCAAGAGATTCAGCTGCAGTCCTCTCGCCCTCGGTCACCAGAACTGCACTTCGTACACCGCAAGCTACGCAGTCAGAGCGATATCCCACGCTTGGCGCCCGCCGGACCTACGAGGATCATGCCAAGACCGCCATGATGCCGTCTCGATTCAAGACTCCAGTCAGAACACCAGTCCAGAGATCGAGCTCTGCGCAGAAACCCTCCTCTTCGGCGATGACTCCTCGTGCCTCGACATTGCGTCCTCGCCCAGTGTCCAGGCCAAGTACGCTTGCCGCCACGACACCGACGGCACCATCCAGCGTCGCATCCACGCCAGCTATCTCCCAGGGCGAGCGCTTTCCTCGGCTTGGAGCGCGCAACACCTATCAGGATCATGCCAAAACCGTCGCTGGCCCAACACGCTTCAGGACGCCGGCACAGTCACCAGCCAAGCGGCCTGACACGGTGCAAAAACATGGTTCTCTACGCAAAGTCGCTTTCAAGAACAGTACTCCCAGGATGTCATCCAACACACCCATCAAGACTCCATTGAAACCAGCCGCGATGACACCCGGCATGGCTCCAATGACTCCACACCCTTCTGCACCACTGAGAGGAGTTGTGGCAATGGTTGAAGTGTACACAAATGAAGGAGCATCCGCATCCGCACCTTTCATCTCCCAGCTCCAACGTCTCGGCGCAAAGACGACAAAAGTTTGGAGGGATCGCGTGACCCATGTTATCTTCAAAGACGGCTCTCCCACCACCCTCCAGCGTGTGCGTTTGCACAACAAGGAGGTCGAAGAGCTCGGCAATGCTCCACTGATCTACTGCGTCAACAGTCGCTGGATCAGCGCCTGCGACGACCAAGGCAGACGCGTTCCCGAGTCAAACGAGGATTTCGCCGTTGATGTCGACGAAGTCCCTCGTGGCGGCAGACGCAGGCGCAAGTCCATGGAGCCATCGACTCTCGTCAACATGGGCGGCAGTATCTTCCGCGACCGCAGGAGCAGTGTCGGTCGTAGCTCGCTCGGTCGTTCGCCATTGAAGTTCGAGTCGCCGGCTAAGCGTCCATCGCTGGAGATTGAGACGCCGAAGCCCGCAGGCCTTGGTGTGGATCCTGCGGAGGATAAGGAGAATAGTGGGCCGGATGAACCATCGTCGCCTGTGACCCCGGCTTACCTGGCTGCGCCGGATAAGTTGGTGCAGCAGACTGCACCTGTGAATAAGATGAGGAAGTTGGGGATGAGGGCGACGGAGAAGGCGAAGAATAGGCGGTTGACCTATTTCCCAAGTATGGCGTGAGACAGAGGTGAAGGCATGGCCATCTCTTGAATGAAGAAGTACAGGTCACTTTTGAAGTTTGTCTGCGATGATATCAGTTGAGTTGTCGTCTGCTTTCGTAGTCGATTCATGTATTTCGTTGCGCTGCGTGGAGCAATCTTCACGTCACACTCGTGCTGTTGGCCATTCCAACGCGGGGCTTGGTAGTCAAGCTGTGATGCTCGAGCCATTGAGCATTGAGTCCCGTCCCTTGATCCTTCCTGACGAGACCTTGGACGCATCGCCGAGAGCAGTAGTAGCTGTACCATATTGCCAATCCGAAGCCAGCCATAGCACGCTTCCTACATCCCACCATCCCTACCACTATACCCAACCAATTCTTCACACAGCAGCCGTAACCCAAGCCGTCATAGCCTTGACAGCGTCCGCATCATGCGCCCTCAACAACTCCGTCGCTTTCCCTTTCGACAACCCCAACTGCTCAACCTGTCAAATAGTCAGCACAAGCTTTCCGTAGGCATTCTCACGAGAAGAAACCCCACCAAAAGCGTGACATGAGCCTGCTCGACCTTAACCACCGGCTTCTTAAAGACTTCCTCCTTCTTCACCGCCGCCGTAGTCTTCTTCCCCGCCTCACCCCCACCAAGATTCTTGATGGCGTCATGCAAGGCTTTGAGGTCGATTTCCTTCTTCGGCGGAGTATCCTCGTCTGGCCGAGCGTCGAGGGAGGAGAGCGCTGAGGCGGCTTTGAGGTCGTCGGCTGTGGCGTTGGCGGGGAGGGAGGAGGGGGCGTCGGCGCCTTCGCGGACGTCTGCTGGTTGTGGCTCGGCCATGGTCTCGCAGTTGTATTAATGTGTTTCGAGATACAGCATGTGGAGATCGTCGTCTTCAACATTCTGACCTCCAGAGGATCTCCACCTGCACGTGCGGGGGCATGTGCTAGGCCGGGGTTTCGCCGATGGCTTGTGCATGTGAACTAAGTTTCTTGCTTGGCTCTGGCTCTTGCTCTTTCGACTCAACTTCGAGATTTGCAAGTAAACCTCTAGTCACCCATTTCTGACTGCGGGACACAGATACCGACAGGATCAGTGCGCGAACAAGACCACGCTCGCTCAGGCCACTGATTTTTCGACTGGAAAACCTTACTACCACTCTCTCGTTCGAGCAACTCGCTACTCATTTGTCGTCTGTGAACCGTCGTTATGGCAGCGATCTCAGCAAATGGCACCGCGGCTACCAATGGCCCGTTTACCACCGATGCCTGGTCACCTTCATCATGGCGAACAAAGCCGATCAAACAACCAGTCGACTACGAAGACCAAGCAGCAGTCGACAAGTCACTCGCCAAGCTGAGGCGATTACCACCCGTTGTCACGCCGACTGAAATCTGGAAGCTGCGACGCTCGCTCGCAGACGTTGCTCAAGGCAAAGCTTTCCTGCTACAAGGTGGCGATTGTGCCGAGCTCTTCGACTACTGCAATGACGACGCCATTGACTCAAAGATCAAGCTCCTGCTGCAAATGTCACTGGTCCTCATCTGGGGCGGCAACAAGCCTGTAGTGCGCATAGCGCGGATGGCAGGGCAGTATGCCAAGCCAAGAAGCTCGCCCATGGAGACGGTGGATGGCAAGCAGATTCCGAGCTTCAGAGGAGATATTCTCAATGGTTTCGCAACAGACCAAAGGAATATCGATCCGGATCGTTTGGTGCAAGCTTACTTTCATTCTGCAGCGACACTGAATTACGTTCGAGCGCAGCTGGCATCAGGAATAGCAGACCTGCACAACCCGCTGGACTGGAACCTCGGTTATGTTGGCGATGCAGAGCTTCAGCAGAAATACACTAGGATCGTCGACAGCATCAGAGAATCCTTGCGCTTCATGAGGACAATTGGCGCAGACACTGCTGGCCAACTGCAGACAGTCGAACTGTACACGAGCCACGAAGGTCTACTCCTAGCCTACGAGGAATCTTTGACTCGCAAGCTGAAGCATCCAGCCAATCGACCAGCCACTTACAAGACTGCAGGTGCACCCAAAGTCTCATCACGGACTGGCGGTGCGCTTGTTGACCCTTCCAAACAGGAAGTCGAGACCAGCGGCTGGTACAACACCAGCACACATTTCATCTGGGTCGGCGACAGAACGAGACAACCTGATCACGCGCATATCGAGTACTTCCGCGGCATCGAAAACCCAATTGGCATCAAGGTCGGCCCAACGACTACCGTGTCTGATCTGACGCAGCTAATTGACATTGTCAACCCGAAAAGAGATGTGGGCAAGGTCACTTTGATCACCCGATACGGCGAAGGGAAGGTCGATGAGCTACTACCTCAGCACATTGAAGCCGTCCGGAAGACGAACCACACAGTAGTCTGGCAATGTGATCCTATGCACGGCAATACTCGATCTACCACTTCTGGCATCAAGACTCGATCTTTTGCTTCCATCTTCTCGGAGCTGGCGTCCGCGATTCGTATACACAAGGAGTGCGGCTCGATACTTGGAGGCGTGCATCTGGAGCTGACAGGTGATGCTGTTACTGAGTGTACTGGCGGCAGTCAGGGCCTACAAGACGAGGATCTGACTCTGCGGTATGAGACTTTCTGCGATCCGAGATTAAATGAGAAACAAGCTCTAGAGCTCGCGTTCCTCGTTGCTGGGAGTCAGCGTGGCGATGAGGTCTAGTCGGAATGATCGCCTGATCGCACTGCTTTTGGCGCTCTGGATGTTCCACTCGTTCTGATATGCTCTATTGCAGCTTAAAAGCTTTGCACAGACCCGCTTTTGGTAGGAGGGCACACGTTGATGTACAAGAAGAGTCAATCGAGTGTCTACACCGGTCTCTGGATTCCTCGGATGACTGAGGCCTCTGATCTCCATCTCGCTTACTCTCAAGCAAGATTCGTCAAGGGAACAGTGTTTCAATGAACAAAGTTGACATTGGAGTCCGTGCACATATCCTATAGACCAATCCTAAAGAGGTCGAAAGTCAAAAACTCCAGACTTCGCGTTCAGATGGATGCATCATACGTAGAAGCCGGCTGCAAGCATCAGCTGCGCTTGACGCTTCTGAACTCTCAGCACCGGACCTTGGGACTGTCTCAGCCCAATGATAGCTGAAACGTAGTTGCACAATAAGACGTTCTCTGTGGATGTCGCAGGACGCAGACTGCGCTTAAGTGCTCGTTAAGAATGAGATAGGTAATAGAGCCTGTTAGCACCAACCAGCGTACACAGATCGACTTCGGCCCGAGTTGCCAGTGTCTCTTTGATTCTTCGACCGCTCGGTTGACTCGGATGATACTCCGGCTCCAATTGGCTGTGTATGATCTATTCAGCCTTGTTTCACAGTACACGTGGAGAGAGCGAAGTGCCTAACTAACACTAGATTCACCACAGAGTTAACGTGCAAAGGATTGGCATGCTAGGCACCACAACAACGAACATTCGGCTCATTGCACACTTGCATACCGAGAGCGAGACTCTAGCTTAAACTGCGTCGCTACGGCCCATGCACCGTAATGTATCTAAAGGTCTCAAGGCATTTGATTCGGACTGTCTGTTCTATAAAAAAAAAAGCAGCACGACTCGGACGTAATATCGCTATCACTCATCACTCATCACGATCCACCTACGAGCAAGCCAGCGATCCAACTCGGCAACAACAATTCGACAATCATGAACCCGCGTCCTTGGCCCTCCTCGCCTACTGCACCCTACAGGCCTCAGCTGGCTGTAAGTACTGCTGAAACGCAGGCTTTTGGGGTGTCGCCTGCGTGGATGAAGCCGAAAATTGCAAGAAGTCCCGGCTCGGACATAAGACTTTCTTTGGGGACAAGCTCTACTGCGATGATCCTAAATAACCTCATATCAGCTGTGAGAAGGAGTGCCCGCACCCGTCGTGACCATTAGCTTGGGCCCACGGGCTATGCGATGACGTTGTGCTTCGGGTGGTGGTATCACTAGTATGAGGAGGATTGTTAAGAAGTTTGTGCATTCGAGGTCTCGGGAAAGTCGGCGAAGCTTACGACTTTAGGGAGATATATTGGACACTAGATTAACCATAGTCAAATGGATGTTGGCACTCTTGGTGCCACAAGACACTAGCATTCGGCTCATTATTAGAAGCTTGAGTGCCAAGAGCGACATATGTTTCGAGCCAGAGCTGCGGCTCATACACGGTCCCTATGTATCTCAAAGCATTTGATGAATGCGGTTCGCTCTATAAGAGGCGGCACGGCTGGCAAGTACAATCACCGTCACTCACAGTCCCACTCCACAGCGACACCCAAACACCATGAAGCTCGCATCTCTCGCCCTCCTCGCCGTCTTCACTCTGCAGGCCTCAGCCAGATGCAAGTACTGCTGGGACGGAGGCTTCTTCGAAGTCGCTTCCGTAGACGATAATTCCAATTGCCAAAAAGCACGGCTCAAATATAAGACTTTCTTTGGGGACAAGTACTGCTGCGACGATGATAAGTATCCTCATGTCAGCTGTGGCAACCATTGCCCTGGTGGCGAAAACGCGCCATAGTGACATGGGCGTTGGTGGAAGGTATGCGCATCTCCGTTCGAGATCTTAGACAAGTTGATGGATGCTTACGAATTTCCACAGGTCTGACACGGGCGACGGAAAGGTTTGCAATGGGTTGGGTCTGCAGAGCGGTTATGTCTTCACGATCAGCGGCGCCATTCAGGCGAGCCGACGAGGACGATCTCTGGGAACTCGTAAGGTACGATGGGGCAGCATTACGAATTGTCTTTGGTGGGCTCGCATTGCCTTGCCAAGAAGTTACAACAGCTACGACTCGAAACGTATATCACGGCGGATGTCTGGCCATCATTTAAATCCAGTTCCTGTACGCCCGTCTGAAAAGTGCTCGCGTGCAGGTGTAATCACACCTCATATCGACAGCCGGGAGACCTGCTGCCAGTGGACATTCTGACTCTAGCCAGCTTACATTGCTTGTGAGCAGGCCACGAAACAATTGAGCATGTGGGTGATCGCTAGCATGGACATTCAAAGCAGCAATGATTGCTGCAGCATATTACTCGGCTCAGTGCACCACCACATGCCTGGATCACATGCATTCATGTTGCCACCTCATTTGCGACGAGGCAGATCAAAAGCATTCATCCACCAGAAGCACTTGTCGGTCGGCACCTGCAGACAGAAATTTTTAAGAGGACTGGAGGTCCTCGCAATAACGTGACCATCAAAGCAATGAAGAGATGGCTCGTGCTTGCCTCATTTCGTGTCATATGGCAGTTGCAGGAGAGTCAACTCGGCGTCACATGCTGCAGAAGAAAAGCTTGAGCTCGATATAAGTTATTGATGTTAAACAGGGCTGAAATTCTCGGCCATGATCATGTAGGTGCCAACAGAGCTTGCCAACACAACGGCTGGTGTCCGTGGGAGCTGGCAGTCCACACGGGAACCTCGCAGGGCACAACGAACGCCCCAATGGCAGAGCCTGTCCTCGATCCACCACTCGACACTCGGATGAAGACAATTGCTGCACGTGCGCAATGGCCAGCGATACGCAACGAGCCCAGGTGGCATCGCACTTGCCGCCTTCAACACCTCAAACACACCTCACCAAAAGCAAGATGCTGCACTTGTGTCCTCCCAACAAGCCTCTGCAGATCAGGACAGAATACAGCAACCATCCGCCCACTCTCAATGCGACCACAGTCCCAGGCCCCATGAGTTTTGCCACCAACGCCGCTCATTGCTGCATGCTCAGCTCGAGGAAGCTCATTATGCTGCATCACTAACTCCCACAGCCGACTCCAAGCCCAGCGGGCAAGTGGGCAGTCAGTCGGCATCAGCTCAGGCCTCATAACCTCTATCGACGCTGCTCATGACTCAAATGCCATGCTCCGTACTCAGCTCGAGGCAGTTCAACATGCTGCATCACCAGCTCCCTTCCACAGCCGAATCCAAACCCAGCGGGCAGTCAGCATCGGCCACGGCTTTCGCAATCCTGCGGTCGTCTGTCAGCCTGTTTTCAATAGGAGGCCGTCTGTATGGAGGCACCAGTGCTGTGTTCGACGAGATCTCTGCACCGGGTGGCGCCACTGCGGGCACAGAAAAGACGTGTGTTCGGCTTCGGTCGCCGCACATCGGGACTCTGCAGGGCTACAAGGTAGGCTTAGAGCGGAGAAGGCCGTTGTGACGAGTTCTAAGTGCGCTTTGGACAAACAGCCCATGGGCTCGGCAGCGAGCACTCGCGGCCTAGTCTGGACACCCCAGCTTTCTAAAAAGAAAACTACATTGTAAATCGCCCCTATAAAATGGTAGCGGGCACATATGACCATTCCTGGACGCCGCGTCTCTTTCAGGGATCTGGTGCTAAATGCGCTTGGGATGGTCCATCACAAACAACAAAGGCTCCACGCACGCCCTAAATGGCACTGGCAATGCATCGTTCACCGTGGACGGCGACATAGATCCGTGCTACTTCACTGGCAGTGACTCGGTGGCCATATTGACCTCCCGGCGGACGCCACCCATCTGCGCAGGTGTCGTTGACAGTGGGTTGGAAGGTTGGTGGAAGGCTAAAGGGCGTTGCTTGGTATCAGCAGCGGCGAGGTCGGCCAGGTGAGTAGATCAACTGTCTGTCTGACAAGACAATGTGAGCCATAGCTGACGAAGTCCGGCAGGCCCAGCGAGCTTCACGGGCTCCACTGTTACGACATCGGCTCCTGCGATGGCAATATTACTCCTTTGGATTGTCTGTATATGGGAAATATGGCTGCAGAGACGACTGGGCTCATATCGCATCAGTATGCGCTTGATCTTGGGGTGCGATGGATAATTGGGCTGGTGTATCGCGCGATGGCATGCCGACTTCGTCACCTTGAGGCGAGCTTGCCACTTAAAATAGCCCTGTATTGGGAATGTCATGTCAACAGATTGGCATACACGTCTACAACTTAGCATCAGGCGTCTTTCCAGCAATCTCGAGAATGAACTCCAGCGCCTCGATAACTTTTTCATCGGTGTACCTCCTGCCCACAAGTTGAAGTGAGATTGGGGCATCCACATATGCCTCGGGACTGTCTAAATGAGAGGTATAAAGTCAGCGGACTAGTCATGACCGGTGCAATAACAACGAAGGGGCACTCACATAGATCATAATTATACCTGTCTTTCTCATTCCTAGGCACATATCCAGCCTCCATCGGATCATCCTTGGCGCTCACATGCAGGCCTGTTGGAAAGACCATGCAAGGGTAGTCAAGCAGGTTCCACTGAGCAGTGTAGCCCCAGTATTTCGACGTGTCGAGCTGGGGTGCCACGCCAGGCCCAGTGGGCGTCAAGATCACGTCAACCATTCGGTCCATCTCCTTTGACGCGTTGACTTCCAGCTGGATCCTACTTTCAGGACCAGGGAGAGAAGTATTGACCGAGTTCCAATGCCGTGCGTAAGCGGCCTTGTAGTCGTTGCGCTGGGTCTGCAGGGCCCACGCATCCGCGATGGTCAAGTCCCTCACGTTAGGGTTCTCCTTGATGATGAACTCCGACAGTGGCCTCCATGGCTCGCCAGAGGACTGGATTGCCCTCTTCTCGTCGGCGGCATTGTCAGCGAAGTACAACGAGCTGATGATACGCCACGCCTCGTCGTGTTTATAAGGTGGAAACTCGACGATCTCGACATCGGGATGATGCTTGATGCTGTCCACAAGCGTCCTGATGCCGCGGAGGATGGGAGGATGAGGACGAACGATGCCGTCGTCTGCCAGGACGCCGATGCGGAGCTTGCGTCTGCCATCTGTGCCTCGGCGAAGGAGTGTACTCTGGTTCGCTGCGGGATACCGCCATGGCATGGGAGTGAGCATTGGGTCATATAGCCACGGCTGCTGGTCGATAATTGCTTTAGTGAAGGCTTTGATGCCTTCCAGAGATGTGCTTAAAGGACCAATCACCGCGACGATATGTTCAGATCCCTGCATGGAGAATGCCAAGCCTCCCAGAGGCAGACGATATGTGGTCGGCCTGAAACCGAATAGGCCGTTGTTAGCTGCAGGCGATCTGATTGATCCCCCTATGTCAGTCCCAATGCCCAGGCAGCTACCTCTCATCCCAAGTAAGGCGCCTTCGCCACCACTGCTTCCACCTGAGCTAAGACTCCTGTTGTAAGGGTTGACCGTTACACCATAGATGTTGTTGGATGTCTCCAGATGCATCAATGTCTGTGGCTGGGTAGTTCGCACGTGGAACACAGCACCAGCTTTCCACAGCAGTTTGAGCAGCAGAGCGTCATCTTCAGCGACCATCCCAACCCACCCCACGAAACCAGCATTGTTGTCCAGGCCTTTCATCCCCACGTGCTCCTTGACACTGATGGGAAGGCCATGGAGCGGTCCGATTGGTTTCTGATACCTGGCGAAGTAGTCGTCGCATTCCTTCGCTCGAGCCAAAGCCTGATCGGGGAGCAGCTCAGTGACGCAGTTTGTCAGCTTGCTTGCAAGACCTGCGCGCTGGAGGAAGGCATTGGTGACCGCCACACTTGAAATTTTTCCCGTGGTCAATTTTGCTAGAAGGTCTTCTGGCTTAGATTCCGTGATTGCGATAACCTCCTTCGACAGCAGCTGCTTTGGTATTCCCGTGACGTTTGAAGGAAGATGTCTGGGAACATCAGGGATACGTGGCTGAACTTTGGCTATGGATCCGTCGCGGTGTTTCATCATTTTGGTAGAGATGTCTCGCCATGAGAGGCGTTGGCTCGACAGCGATGACATTTTTGGGAGATATCTCAGAAACGTGCGGGTGCTCCTGGGGGCTTTTGAGAAGATTTATCGATACTAGGCTGGTCAGGTAGGAGAGCAAGACGGCGTTGTGGAAGCAGTTTCCTACCTACATCATATATTGGATTTGCGTCCACTGATGATACGCTGTAGCTCTAGAGAGCTCTACCCAGACGGCTGACATGTGAAAGCGCAACACAGATAGGCCATGGTGCAGCAGATAACGCGGCCGTCGTCTCCTTGGTCACACTTGCTTGGACCCGACGTCATGGTTGGGCAGTCCTGGAGAGTGTCATCTTGCCAGTTGCCAGTACCTTTGATATTGTTTGGGATCTCCGTTGCGACCGAATGATGGATATCTTAGGGTGTCAAATTAAGGCGATAGATAGCGCAAGGTCTGATAAGTAATGGCGAGTCGCAAGCGGGTTTCCGCGAGTCTATGCGCCGAGAAATTCAACGGCGATCCCCTCGGTCCTGCACAGGCGACATGACGGCCTTGCAAGCAAAACATCCTGACCTGCAGCCGGAGGTACTTGACTAACGCGTTGTTCATGCGACGTCAAGATAGACGTACTGTGCCATCAAGAAGATGCAGTTATTATCACGGGCACCAACTCGCCTGAAGGGGAAGCTTGTGCCCATCATCTGGGAGGTGGGAAGTGCATAATTTAGGTCCGAACGGATCTGCACAAAGCCATCATGCTAGACCGAGGCATCGCGTACCGCAGCGAATCCCAATTGCCCGGCCACGCGAGCAAGGGACGGAACACCGAGGTGTAAAAGATGTCAGCTCCTCAGTGTTGGGCTGCCGTTTCTACTCACTGTGGTTACCACGACAGCCACAAGTAGGTGTGCTTTCATCATAACCCTCACTGTCCCCTTGCGGTGTAACGTGCGACAGCATCAACCAATATACAACATGGCGGCCGCTCTACAAGCGCTGGCCGGTAAGCGAGCTGGCTAGACTTGGTCCTATTACCTGTAGCTTGGACATGGCTGATGACGCCGCTACAGAGATACCACGATCGGTCGCCCTACCAGCTCTCGCAGCAGCCGGCGCATACATCAATGGCAAGTACGGCGTTTCTCAGGACGTCTGGGGCATTACTCAGGCGCTATGGTTCCAGATCAGAATGAGTCAGCTCGAGAAGAAGGATCGAGTCAATTGCTTCTACAAGCTTGAGGAGTGGGCGACGGGTGCGAAAACCGCTGGACGAACTTTCCTTGTCATCCCATCAGACGAATCGAGACCAGATGCGCAAACAGAATGGACTTATGCAGAGGCCTATGAGACGATCCTGAAGTACGCGCGATGGCTCAAGGAGACGCATGGAGTACAGAAAGAGGAGATCGTTGCAATGGACTTCACAAACAGACCAACCTTCGTCTGGGTGTGGTTTGCGCTTTGGTCGCTCGGAGCAAAGCCAGCATTTATCAACAGCAATCTGAGGGATAGGGCCTTTGTGCACTGTGTGCGGATATCGGATGCTCGGCTGCTGCTGGTCGACGAGTACATCGCCGATGAAGTGTTGAACGAAGACACGAAGCCAGAGCTCCATGCAGATGGCCGAGGCCGCGCAATAGAAACGACAGTCCTAGATGCATCAACACAGTCGACCATCATGTCGGGTACACCATATAGAGCAAACGACTCCGTACGCTCGGGTGCTATGATCTTCAGCCCTGCAATGCTCATCTACACTTCTGGAACAACTGGACTACCTAAAGCGGCTTATGTCAATTGGGGAAAGCCTCTATCTGGATGCATGTTCTTCATGAAGATCCTAGCACTGACCAAGAACGACCGCTACTTCTCTGCTCTACCGCTTTACCACTCTTCCGGCTCTGTGCTGGGTGTGATGCAAGCTCTAGGATCTGGATGCGCTTTTGTGCTTTGTCCCAAGTTCTCGCCGCGCACTGTCATGAAACAAGTGTCAGAGACGAAGGCCACGGCCCTGCAGTATATCGGTGAAATGTGCCGATACATGGTCTCGGCACCACCAGGACCCTTCGACAAGAAGCACTCACTGAGGCTGGCTTTTGGCAACGGAATGCGTCCAGATGTCTGGCAACGGTTCAAGGACCGCTTCAACATTCCCACCATTATCGAATTTTACGGTGCGACTGAGGCTCCAGGAGCATCACTCGTGATCGAAAACTCCGGGTTCTATCGTGGCGCCATCGGCCGAGCGGGTGTGGTCAACCGAGCGATATTTGGACATAATTCTGTGCTGGTCAAGCACGACCACGAGACCGAGCTTCCACTCCGAGACCCAAAGACCAATTTTGGCGTCAAGTGTGCCAGAGACGAGATTGGAGAGCTCGTGCACCCACTGGACCCGGATAACATCAAGGGCAAATTCGTTGGCTACCACGGCAATGACAAGGCATCAAGTAGCAAGATCATTCGGGATCTGTTCAAGAAGGGCGATGCGTACTACCGGACTGGTGACCTCCAGAAGTTGGACCGCGACGGACGATGGTACTTTGTAGATCGGATTGGCGACACGTTCAGATGGAAGTCGGAGAACGTTTCCACTGCCGAAGTCTCAGAGGCACTCGGCACTCACCCGATGATCCGTGAGGCAAATGTGTATGGTGTCGAGCTCCCAAACCATGACGGGCGTGCTGGTTGCGCGGCGATAGGGCTTTCCGAGGGTCAAGTGCTCAGCGAAGCAGTCCGGAGAGAGCTTGCGACTCATGCGAAGAAGAGGCTACCACGGTATGCTGTGCCGCTGTTCTTGCGGCTGATGAAAGACGATCTTGAAACGACGGGGACATTCAAGCATCAGAAGGTGGCGCTGCGCAATCATGGTGTGGATCCGAGTAATGTTGGCAAAGATGAGATATATTGGTTGCAGCCTGGGAGTGAGATGTATGAGCCTTTTGGTGAGGCGGAATGGGCTAAGATTAAAGGCGGGAGTGCTAAGCTGTAGGTACATCACTACATGTAGCTGGAGTGTCAACGACAGGGTTAGCATACATGACGTGTGAGGATACATGTAGTGTTCAAGGCTGCGGGTGAGCTTGAGACGCCTCGCGCAACAAGGCTATGCTCTAGAATATCTCGTACGAACGGTCGTATATACGCGCTCGAACATCAAATGTAACTGCCCTCTTCACCCACCGACTGTATCTCTCGTATATGCAGGTCCAACACAGCGGCAATAGCTGCGCATGGTAGGCTGCCACAGTCGCACGAATTCATGAAAGTGAGAGCGTTGGCTGCGGTACGGTACTGATTACGGATGGGATTATTCGTTCCCGAAAACCCGACGGCGTCCGGCTGCCCTTGAGGAGTGATGATCCTTCCTCGAGAAGTCATCGTTTAGCCATCGTAGGAATCTCACTTCGCATCTCTTTCCTGTCGTGCGACTCATCATCTGCGTGTACAAAAACCCCACGACAATCCTGTTGTCCAGATTTCTGGGATCTTCGCAGAAGCACCGCCGCACAGAAACCTTGTGGTTGTTTGCAGCGAGCGCGACAAGCATTCGTTGTCCCGATTACTGGGTTCCCCGCTGTTGTCGGCACCTTGGCAGAAACCCATTCTGTGCTGCCAAGAAACCATGGCCTCGAACACAGAGACCACACGAGAATTTCATCATCATCAGAGGACTCACAATAATGCCACCGACCAGGAGAAGTTGGAGAGCGGCACAAACTCGGGCTCCGATGCCTCCTTCAACAATGAACCCGTCGAAGCGGCCGCAGAGGCCGAAGCCGAGCCCCAAGGCGAGAAACCGGTGACCGCACCACAAGGACAACCACCAGGCGGAGGACCACCTGGCGGGCCTCCTCCGGACGGCGGCACGAAAGCCTGGCTGCAAGTCCTAGGCTCCTGGTTTCTGTTTTTCAACACCTGGTATGAATAAACATTTTAAACCCTTTTGTGAGCTAGAATTAATCATTGCCAGGGGCCTTCTCAACACCTTCGGAGTCTACCAGACCTACTACGAAGGCGGGCAGCTCTTCGTCTCCAACTCCTCCGACATCTCATGGATCGGCACCGTGCAAGCGCTCATGGTGCTGATTGTCGGCGCCGTCGTGGGGCCGATCTACGACAGAGGGTATTTCCGGTGGTTGCTAGTGTTTGGGACGTTCATGGTGGTCTTCGGGCATATGATGCTTAGTCTGTGTCATACGCTGTGGGGGTGCATTCTGGCTCAGGGGTTTGTGATCGGGATTGGAGCCGGGGCGCTGTTCGTGCCGGCGGTCGCGATGTGAGGATTTTGACATGGATGAGGTGGTGAGAAAAAGTGACTGATTTGCGATTGTAGTTTGCCGACCTACTTCTCGACCCGCCTTGGTCTCGCCGTCGGCCTCGCAGCATCCGGAAGCTCATCAGGCGGTATCATCTACCCCATCATGTTCTACAAGCTCCTCAGCGAAGTAGGCTTTGGATGGGCCGTCCGCATCCTCGGATTCACCGCTCTTGCGACCCTGATCGTGCCACTGTTCTGCATGCAGATGCGCGTGAAGCCTCCGAAAGCACGAGCGCTGTTCGATATGACTGCGTTCACCGACCTACCATATATGATTCTTGTGCTTGCCTGCGCGATCGGCTTCATCGCTCTCTACGTCGGCATTTTCTACTTTTCGTACTTCGGCGAGAGCACGGGCATCACAGACGCGAGCCTTTCGTTCTACCTGATCCCCATCCTGAACGCGGGTTCTGTATTCGGGCGGACAGTACCAAATTACCTAGCAGACAAGATCGGCCCTTTGAACGTCATCACCCCCGGTAAGCAGACCCGCAGCAACTCCGGTCAAGAACCGTCAGACTAACTCGCAACAGGCGCCTTTCTCGTCGGCGTGATCCTCCTCTGCAACCTCGCAGTCACAGGCGTCGCCGGCATAGTAATCACAACCCTCTTCTTCGGCTTCTTCTCCGGCATCTTCATCGCTCTTCCGCCCGTCCTCTTCGTAGCCTTCACCAAGGACAGGACCAAAATCGGGACGCGTATTGGTATGGGTTTCGCCATGCTGGGTGCTGGCGTCTTGTGTGGAGGACCGGGCGGAGGCGGTATTCTTGACAGGAGGGGCACGGATGCCAGCCAGCTTGACTGGACGGGGACGTGGACTTATGGAGGTGTTACGGGTCTCGCGGCGGGTTGTGTGTTGCTTGGATTGAGGATATGGAGGGGTGGGCCGAAGTTGATGGTGAAATGTTGAGGAATACCTTATACGACAGATGAATGGGCTGCTCAGTACACGGCACCAGTTTGCTTGGATTTGTATTGAATATCTATAGATTTTACAGTCATCATCCTACTGCAGAGTGGTGAGAGTAAGAATTCACTTGGGCTTCCATTATGTGCGCAGTGTCCTGTCCCACGTCTGACAAGCTTTGACTCGGGTGTTCTGTAGACCGCGTGCTTTCATTGCCATCGCAATGGGATGCTTATGTAGGCTCTGCCAAACCTCTCTACCAATAACTCTTTGTACACCATGCCTAGCTGTCCGCCGACGATCGCAAACGCGTGGTATAACACGACAGCGCGGCAGTGTATCCGCTGTTTCCACCAAATCCTACTCGGGGCCATCTGCCCTCCACGTACCGCGAAGAACTGCCTCGTAGAGCCCAGCTCACGTACGGCAATATCCCCACCGTCTAATCATGATCCATGCCCCCAACTGCATTCCCTCAAACCATATGCACCTCCCGATCCGCCCTCCCCTGCTCCGTCGCAACCTCCACCATCCCCTTCACACCCAACCGCCCCACCACACCCCTCCTCAACCCCAACGCCTTCTCAATCCTCTCCGCCGCCCACCCCCCCCTATCCCTCTTCACCAAAGCATCCCGAATCACAAAAACGTCCACAAACTGCCTGCCCTCAAACCCCCGTCTCCCCGCCTGCTGGAACTCCACTTCCGCCTCGTTCTGCAGTCGCGCCCGCGCATCAAGCACTGCGATCGCAGGGTTCTTGCGCGGATCTGGCGCGCGCGGGCGGGAGGCGGAAGGGGTGGAGAAGGTGGAGGAAGGGGAGAGGGTGGGGTTTGGTTGGACGGGGCCAAGCGAGCGCAGGGAGGCGGCGAAGTCCGGGTCGGAGGCATCGAGGTTGATGGCTTCGTCGCGGGTGTTGCGTGCGCGGGCTTGGGGGTGGACGGTGGGACCTGGTTGGTGGTTTTGGGCGGGTGGGGGTCGTGGTGCGGCGGGAGCGTTGGTCGTGGGCGGGCGGGTGGTTGGTGGGGTGGTGGGATATTTGCGCGCTGCGGAGGCGGCTCGGGTGGCTTTGGATGCTGAGGAGCCCATGGTGATGTGAATGTGCTATGTGGGTTGTACAAGGCGGTTTATGGTATATTCTGTATTAGATAATAATAAGGTAGCGTCATAGTTTGAGGTCTCGGCGTTCCTGCCGCTGCACCGTGCACGGAGCCCTGCACCCCACCAGCTCCACCTCCGATCACCCAACGGCGACGGGATCCACCGTTCTGCACCAGGCCGGGATGTTGCCCGATTGCGACGTGTCTGGGTGTGCCACCAGGACACCAAGCCAGTCAGGGCCACCCAAGCAAGAGCAATTCGTGCGATGAATCGTGTCCATCTCCACTGTCCACCGTCCCTGGCCGGTTGGGACAGCCTACGACTTATTACCAGTATATAGCTGACCTGTCAGCCCAACCCATCCTGACCCCAACACGGACTTGCTCGGCTTGCTCCGGAATGTGCAGCACCGCTCATCAGAGCAAGCGTGCAAGGGTCGAGTTGGCCACACTGAAAAAGGTGTGCGAGCCGACCGACCGCAGCCCGCTACTTTTAACGCTCCTGCCAGCGTGGGCATAACGCTTTGCTTTAGCTGAACTCTATTGTCACTCTTGCTGCTGGTTACATGTATTCATGGCAGCGGACGACATCGCGGAGCGGGTGCGCAGGCATGATGAGCTGAACGGCCATGAATCTCACTTCAATGGTGCTCAGCCTGATCGGGAACGCCAAAGAGGGCCTCTGCAGCGCACTTTCTGGATCAATAACACCGAGGAATTGCTACGGGATCCGACGCAGGTTGAGCACTTGTTGGACACAGCAGATGCTATTGCAATCACAGACGTCTATCTCTACGTGGCACCGTGCTGGTATGTCAAGAAAGGCGCCGGTCTGGCCGACTTCAACGCCATCCTCAAGCTCTCCGGCATCCGCGTCTGGGCTGTGGACGGCGACCCAAAGTACGTCGACATTGGCGGCAGGGAAGAAGAATTTGCGAAAGGCATATTAGCATTGAACGTTTTCAACGAGAGCGTAGGCCCCGAAGCCAGCTTCTACGGCTTCGTAGCCAACATCCAGCCCGAAGACTCGGACGTCCTCGAGCAGGACGAGAAATGCTTCTATAACGGTGTCCCAAGCTCCAAACTCACCCCGGAACAGGTCAACAAACGGGACATATGGCTGCACAAATGGCTCAACGCTCTTACGAAGGGCAGTGCATTGACCAGAAGCTTCGACATGCCCTTCGGCGCCGCGATGCCCTGGTGGTGGCACAGTTACAAAGGAGAACAAATCACAGTCCCCTGGGTCACAGTCGGCGAGCGAGCATGCCGAACACGAACGTGCATCATGGACCTCGTCATGCCGCTAATAGACGACTACATCGTGCTGAGCCACAACACGCTGCCGGCCATCGCGATCAAGAAGATCATGCATCAAGTGCGGTACGCATCGGAAAAGGAGAGGGAAGGGCACCTGATGCCGCAGATCTTCGCGAGCGTCGAGACGAGGAAGGGCCCGAGTACTAATGTGTCGTATGCGGATACTCCGAGGAAGAGCACAAAGGGCGATGTGCTGAGGGATATTGAGAGCATTGAGCGCATGATGGAGAAGTATCCTGCGTTTGGGGGGATTGCGATTCATGATTGGACGGGCTGGGATCAGTTGTACCCGTGAGTTGCACGTGGGTTGATGGAAACGGTGTTGAGACTGACTGATTGTTGTAGTGCGGGCTCAGCATTCCTTGATGACGATTCCGATGCCACTCCCAAGACCGACAGGAGCTTGTCGATTGGCGCCTGTGGGGGTGCGAAAGATGACAGATCGCCCAGCATTGAAAGGAGATTGGATTCCGTCGTACGATCGCTCGAAGTGCTTCAGACAAGCTCCACTTGATGGACCGAGACAACTGGGTTCCGTGAGGGCTGGTTCGCGAACGAAGCTGCATAAATGTCGCGTCTTTCACGCTCAGCATCGATGTTGAGCCACGCCTACCGCGCGATGCCTTTGCGCCCAAAGCCGACTACCTCTCCTTCTGACCTATGGCAGTCGACAGCAGCAAGGCAGCCACGACTTATCTCCACCATCCACACCAAGCAATATAAATAGCAAAGCTCGCTACCCGTTCCATAATCGTTGATGCACTTCTGCAAGTAGGTCCTTGTGCAGGCAACCGCCACTGGCCTATACAGACGGCAATTCCCGCGACAGTCGAGGGCCAATGAGCTGCGAAGCCAAGCGCCCCGCTGCAGGTGTGAGAGGCCTCCTGCCGAGCGCCTCAAAAATCCTGACCGGCCCGTATGCATGGACTCGCAAAAAGATGGTGGATCCCAAGATGCACGTCTGTTCGGTCACCAGTGGACTGGTAAAACAGCCCGGAGCGTAGACCGGGGACACTATTCTGAGCTGTGCCTGCAGGAATGTGGCCTTTGCCTCGAGTCCTTCTGAGCAAAGGGATGTGGCGTCCATCGTAATGTGTCGCCCATCGTAATGTGTAGATAGACCTCGTCGATACCCATAATTTTTCGAGGCCGAAGGCCATGGTCGTCCTCATGAGGCTCATCTCTAGTCCTGACCATAGTCTCGGAGCGCGTATCCGTGAACATCACACTTCTCCAAGCGTATCACTTTCTCCATCACGACTCGAGCTCCACGCACTTACCCCCCAACCCCCTCCCTCGTACTCGTCGAACTCTCACTCCACAAACTCCTACTCTCCCCCTCAACACCCCTCATAGCCTCCGCCACACCCTCCAACTTCCTCACCACCTCTTTAACCCCCTCGTCCACCTTCCGAAAATACGCCTCATTCTTCGCCCGCCTCTCACTCGCCAACCTAATATCCGCCACGGTCTCGTCTTCCAACTGCCCGCCCACACTCCTGCCGCCTCCACTCGCACTCGTGGCAGAAGACTCATCGCTCAGAGTCGTCGACGCACTGGTCGCTGTGTCACCCCTCGCTCTGCCCGTAGTAGAGCGGTGTGCGCGCTCCTTCTCCCGCCGGTCGGAGGCGAGGTTTTCGGCGCCTTGGAAGCGGTTGACTTCCGCTTGCTGCGTGGTGGCTGTGGTGGCGCTCTGCGCATTCTCCTCGTTCCCTCTCCCCCACGCACGAGCCAATTCGATCTGTGCCTTGCGGAGATCGTCGAGGGCAGCTGCGTGCGACTCCCCGAAGACGTGCGTGGAGGACTGGGCGGTGAGCTCGACCTCGTTGAGGGTGGCTTGCATTTCGCGCCATTTGGCGTCGATGTCCTTTTCGCTGGATTTCTTGATTGCAGGGGTTGTGCTTTCTTTCTGCTCGTGCTCGGGGATGGCGGAGGAGTCTGGTTCGTGGGTGTGTTGGCGGGTGAGGGCGGATTTCTGTCTGCTGAGGGGGTCGCGGGAGGGTTTGCCGGTGGTCGGGTCGTGGGTTTGGCGGGAGATGGAGAGTTGGGAGGTGTTGCGTGAGGGTGGGCCAACGAAGAGGGTGGGGGCGGGGAGGCGGTTGGGTTTGGTGTTTGTTGTGGGTGAGGATGGTTTGGTGGGTGAGGTTGGGGAGTCTTTGGTCGACATTGCTTCTGACGCCGCTGCAGTTGCCCTGTATTCCTGTGGTCTTTAGTGGCAGCAGATTGTCGTTGTAGATGAGGGGCGAGAAGGTTGACGTAAGCTCGGGATGTTTGCATGTGATTTGGGTCTTGCCCTACCAGACATTCTTCTTGCTACAAAGACACCTGTGTCATACAATGTGAAAGCCTCGGTGTATAACATTGCATGGTGCACCATGTCGAGCAAGTCAAAGAGCTTCCGTGGAGTTGAGCCGCATGCCACTCCACCGATCTCACAGCTTCCTATCTGGGCAAAGCGGCATCTCTATCGTCCACCGTCCTTCCATTATGAGCATCATCAACATCATCTGCCTTTATGGCGTGCAGGTGCCAACGTGTTCATCACTGCTGCGATTGGTGTAATGGCACTCATAACCCCGCCGGCAAGCCTGTTTTACAAGGTCGGCCTGCATTGTAGCACCCAATTCTTGGTGGTTCCGAATATCGGGATGTAGGTCTGCAGCCGTAGCAGCCCATAGTTTGCTATGCTGGAATAGGAGGGTGACGACGTAGGATGCTCTTATCAGTGGTAAGCCGTATGGTTCGATGGCAACCCATGACAATAACAGGCACCCCTTGAAGATAACATCCTTCCCTCAAGCTTTCCCAATCTATTAGCAGGATCAGGCACCTTCTTTCCGTTAAATCACACTCGTTAGTTGAGCTCGAGATGCACTGCTCGACTTTAGCTGGATGGCTGGGACTAGCATCTCTTGCTTTTGGTCTTACCGTTCCACCATTCACCGACACCTTGATCAGCGGCAAGCAGTTTCCAACACTCATCGAAGTCGACTTGGAAGACCTCAACAATGGCTTGGAGAGCGGCCTGTTCAAAAGTACCGACCTTGTCAAGGCCTATGAGGCCAGAATTGTCGAGATGAATAGCACTCTTCACATGGTCACGGAACTAAATCCGGATGCATTAACTCTTGCTGCACAGTCCGATGCGAGGCGGGCCAACGGCACCTGTCTTGGTCCTCTCGACGGCATTCCAATCCTGATAAAGAATAACATTGCCACTGACGATAGGATGAACAACACTGCTGGGTCCTGGTCGCTGGTAGGCAGCAAAGTACCACGAGATAGTACGATCGCCGCCAAGCTGCGAAAGGCAGGAGCAATTATTCTCGGCAAGACGAACTTAAGTCAGTGGGCGAACTATCGCTCAGACAACACAAGCAATGGCTGGTCTGCTTACGGCGGTCAAACATATGCCGCGTATTACCCTGGTCAAGATCCAAGCGGCAGCTCTTCTGGCTCCGGCGTCTCAAGCTCAATCGGCCTCGCGCTCGCAGCTCTAGGTACTGAAACATCAGGCTCGATCTTGAGTCCCTCGGACGTCAACAACTTGGTCGGCATCAAGCCCACCGTAGGTCTCACATCGCGCTACCTCGTCATCCCCATCAGCGAGCACCAAGACACCATAGGACCTATGGCGCGCTCGGTGAAGGACGCTGCCTACGTGCTTCAAGCAATCGCTGGTCCAGATAAGTATGACAACTACACCGCTGCGATACCCTGGGCAAACAGCACAGCTCCTGACTACGTCGCCGCATGCGACTACAACGCCTTCGCAGGCAAACGCATCGGAGTCGCGCGCAATGTGCTCGAAATTTGGGGCTCGCAAACTGACAAGCCCGTCATCGACGCCTTTAACAAAGCAGTATCCCAGATCGAAGCCGCAGGCGCCACAATCGTAGACGCAAACTTCACAGCCTTCGAACAGTTCACGCACGACGGCAACGAGACGTTAGTCCTCAACGCAGACTTCCTCGTCAACCTCGCCACCTACTTCAGCGAATTGACCTACAATCCCTACAACATCTCAAACCTCGCCGAAGAACGAGCTTTCACGCACGATTTTCCAGCCGAAATGTGGCCCCTCCGCGATACATTGATCTGGGATACCGCGCTGAACCAAAGCTGGAACAACACCTCCCCAAAGTTCTGGCCAGCGTACCAAGCTAATCTCTTCTACGGCGGCGAAGGGGGGATCCTAGGCGCTCTCGAGCGCACGAATACCTCTGCCGTGCTCCTCCCTACACAACTGAGTCCCTCCATCCCAGCACTGGTAGGCAGTCCCGTGGTCACAGTACCGATGAGGTTCTATCCCGCCACCTGGAACGTCACCCTCAACGGCTTTGGCAATCTCGCCTCTTCCGGCCCGAATATCCCATTCGGACTCTCGTTTATGGGCGCGAAATGGAGTGAAGCTGACTTGATCGGCTTCGCGTATGCGTACGAGCAGAGGACGATGCATAGGAATGATGTGCAGCCGTATGTTGTGCCGAATATTGAGTTGGGAGATGTGGTCGGGCGATAGCTACGCTCGGGCCTTGATGGAGGGTTCCAACGTATGTGTAGTAGAGAGTGGGTGGAGAGGTGTGAGATGTGGGAGCCGTGGCCGATGGAGATGGGCAGGAGAGGGGCGGGGAGGAGGAGGGTGTGGTGGGCGACAGTCAGAGAGAGGGGTGACCTGGATGGTGTGGGGAAGGAGGCGATGGAGCAGACGTAATAGAATGAATGCCGAACACGTTGTGTCAGATGCGTGTAATTCAATCGTATTGCCGGCGGATCTACCACACTTGCACTTCTTAAAAAATTGGCTTTGTGCTTCACGTTGGGTCTAGGCTAGCGGCTTACTTCTCTTCCTCAGGTGCATTCCGACATACCTGGATTTTCTTGGTTGGGAGCGTCTGCGAATGAATCCCGATCAAATGCCTCTAGGATTTTGATGGACCTGCGAGCAAGGTTTCAAAGCTAGAAGCGGTTGTAGGAGGTAGGTGCGAAGGAGCAAGGGAAGACTCTTCTTGGACTCCTGATTCATCCACCTGACAGCTAGACACATCAGCACCCGTCAGCTACTTTCCCAACGCGCTCTGGCGGACAAATCCAAAACCGACCTCCTGGCGAAAATCTTTGCCGCGTAACAAATCAGCTGCTTCGCAATCAGCATGATCGCCAGGGTACCTAGTGCAAGGTCTCCTCATGACGCGACTCGAGCTCGGCGACATAGGCCTTGGTAGCTTGTATAATCTAAGTCAACGCCGAGCAGTCATGTTGCGCCTTCCGAATTTGTCAATGCACCAAAGCCCCATACCATCCAAAACAATTAAACAACTTGAACTCCTATTAATCGAAACAGTGGACAAAAAGAAAAGCTACAGAGAAACAATACCAAAAATAGCACGCATACTACCTCTGACTTAGCAAAAGGAAACACTCGCCACATCGGATCACCCGCCACCACGCCCCCTTTCGAGGACTACGCTCCTAGGAGCCTGCACATTGTAGTATTTCAACTACAACACCAGCCAGCATAGACCAAGACCATCTCCGTCTTAGGGAAGACCGGCAACGACCAGACCCCTTGAATTAGGAAGTCGGGCCTTACTCTAGAAATGCGGTACTGACTCTTGATTCTGACAACAGCTGAAGCGTCCCTTTTTGTTCTGTCTGTCTTTTCGGCAGTGTAGTGGGGGAGACCCGGCGCACTACCATTCGTTAGCTGAGTTCGATTAGGAAAGGGGGTAATGGGAGGGGGTTAGAGGGAGCTGTGGTTAACCACTAGGTTATGCTTACCGCGTTGGTACTTGCTGTTAGTTGGGGTGAAATTGGTGCTTTAGACTTATATACGATGGGTACTGGGCCCGGAGAAAGGCCGGAATGTATCGCCCTGTGTTCTGCGCCTGGTTTCCGTGGTTCTCGGTGTCGCCGTTGGGGTGGAGCCCAACGGCGTCGATATCACGGCCGCGGTCGCAAGGTACAGGCCCAGCATACCTCACGATGTACGTGAAGCAAGGCGCGCGACTTCACTGGCGGACTACTACAACAGACAACGTCTTCTGGTTTCTCCACGCTGACTTTCGTTCGGTAGCAAACCTCAGCAGTCGCCGGATCCGAAACGACCATCCACCCGCAATCATACCCTCCAGCTCATTTGCACCACGATGACAACGGCAATCATCCCTGTGAGCGCCGCGAGCACAACCATTGGCGGAATGCAGCTCGCAGGACGGAGTCTTACATTCCCCTCGCCCACAGACTGTTGTGTATGGCAATATTCGGCCCTGATATCCGCACTTGTAATTCCCGTCGGTGCGTCCTGTTCCTTCCTGCTGGTGCAGTGATTCCCGCGCAGGAGGGTGGCTTTGGCTACATTATCCCTGGCGAGATCAACTTGATTGTATGTGCTGGCGCGATTGACGTTCTTGGGAGAGATGGTTAGGTGCCTCTTCTCTCGGCCGCCTGAGGCTTGTATCGACACTTGGAACGTCGCTTTGCTGCATGTTAGTTGAGAGCATCTGTCGACCACAATTAACAGACTGACAGCCTGCTCAACCAGCATGTTGCGCGCGGAAGTAATCTAAATGGACCTTGGAGTGGAGTGGTCGCGCCTTGACTCAAGCTGCTAAATAAATGACTGTAGCATGAGAAAGACTTGGTACCGACTGTCATCCGTTCAGAGGGCAGTACAAGGAGATGCCATGTGTTCAATGGAATCATTACATGAAATTCTCGATAAGCAGCGCCTCGCATATGGCGCCACTGCAGGCAGGGTGACACATGATGGTGTGCTTCGAAACAACTTTGCCAACGCCTGCTGCCCTTCATGCAAGCCGCTCGGATGGACCCCATGTGGTCCCTTGTACCATTCATCGTCCGTGCCCAGTCGTAGCTCAATAGACACCCAACGTCAGGCCATTAACGAGCTCTGCTTAGCTGTATTGGCTAAACAGCCTGATACTTGCGCAACTGTCAAAAGCAATGTCAGCACAGCACTCTCCACCGTCCCCACAAGAAAAGCAAATATACTCACATCCAACGTCAACGCCCTACTCGAATTAGCACTCTGATCCCTCATAACTCCCACCAATGTCTCCGAATTCTGAAACAGCCCCGTCTTCAAACTAATTACCACAAATTGCATCCCCGGCCCGGCATGACTCCTTACATACTCAGCCAGCTGCGCGGTATTACTGTTATCTAGCGCTGCATCCACCTCATCCAGCACGAAAAACGGGCTCGGGGCAAAGGTGTGAACGGCAAAGAGCAATGCTAGAGCCGCCATGGTCTTCTCGCCTCCAGATAAGTGCTCCATGTCTCTGAAGCGTTTGAGGGGCGGCATAGCGTTGTATTTGACTCCCGAGAGGTAAGGTTCGTCTTCGTCCTCGACGTCGAGGGAGGCGCGGCCGCCTAGCGGAAAGGAGACGGTTTTGGTGAGGTCGCGGTAGGTGGTGGAGATTTGATCGGCGATGTGCGTGAAGGCTTTGTTGAAGAGTTCGCTACGCTTCTTGCGGACGTCTTCGAAGGCTTTCGTGGCGTTTTTGGCGGCGGTGCGGGAGTCATTGAATTCGCGGTCCGTGTCTTTGAGGCGCTCAGACGTAGCTTCCAGACGTTCGGCGGAGCGCATGTTGGGTGCCATCTTCTCGAGCTCAGAGGTGAGGGTGGTGAGCTTTTCGAGGAGCTGGGCTTCGCAGTCTGTGCTGTCGTCTTCTTTAAGGTCATCGTCGAGGTCGGTGAAGTCGATGTGTATGCCGTAATCTTTGAATGCCGGCGTGCGAACCTCGCCATCAACATCCATCGCATCTGGGTCCTCGTCTTCCTCCACGATTGCGTCTTCCAGAGGTAAGGCATCAAGCTTGCGACTGCCTCGTTCAAGCGGAAGTGCAATATTCTCGACTTTAGCTTTCTTCAGAATGCTGTAGCGCTCCGTCGATGCCTTCTGTATGTCGCCTTCCAGCACCGTGACGGCATGGACCGTGCTCTGGACAGACTTGCTGCGTTTCTGCACCTCACGCCGCGCCTCATTGACCTTCCCTGCGCGTTCATTAAATTTCGCCTTTAAGCTCTCCAACTGCTCGATAAGTTGATCAATCTCGACGTTGAGTACATCAACCTCACCGCCGATGGCTTCTCTCTGCTGTTCAAGCTCCTCGATTGCACGTTCATCACGTTCGATTTTCGTCTGCAACGCGCGGCGACGCTTCTCGGCGCTTTCGAGTCGCTGCTTCTCAAGAGCCAGTCTGTTATCGATGCGGCTCTTGTGTGCCTTGAACTCGTACTCCTTCCGCTGAGCCTCCTCCTGCATTGAGCCTTGGAACTTCTCGTACTCGCGAATGTCGGCAAAACCGAGGCGTTGGCAGAAATCGCCATATACCTCGTCCTCTACCTCGGCGATAGCAGATGTGTGCTCGGCAAGTGACTGACGAAGAGTCACTAGCCCTTGAGCCTGCTCTTCGTACTTCGGCTTCGTCTCCTCAAGCTCAGCACGCACATGATCCAAGATCTTTGTCTTGGACTCAATGTTCCGCTCCAGTGCTTTCAGCTCTGTCTGCGCGTACTGTAGTTGCGTCTCAAGGCCGCTGAGATCAGCCTGAAGCTGTTCTTCCTCCGCTTGACGCTTATGACCTTTAGGCAAAGCAGCAATATCAGCTTTGAACTTCTCAACCATAGTGCGCAATTTCTCCACGTCTGAATCTTCGAATTGACGCCTCCTTTCGGCAGGCTCAGTGCCACCGGTCATGTTACCGCCTTTGTGAATGACGGTACCATCAAGCGCGACCGCCTTAGCGTCGACCTTACGATCATAGCAGAGGTGCCTTGCAATCTTCAGAGTATCAGTGACAATGGCGTTGCCGCAGGCGAAGTTCATCGCACGCTCGACATCAGTATTGAAGTCGATTGTGTCGATTGCAAGACGCATGCCCTGGTGCATGCCACGCAAATTGGCGTTGGGTTGCTCGTGGATGATGGTGTCCAGCGGAATGAAGGTCATGCGGCCGATGCGCTGGTCCTTCAGATACTGCAGGCAGTCTCGAGCCACCTTCTCTGACTCCACCACAACAGAGTCCCAATGTCTGCCGAGAGCAATGGTGACAGCATGTTCATATTTCTTTTGCTTCGGCTTGCACAGGTTGTTGACCATGCCCTTGACACCTGGGAAGATGCGCTTCATCTGCGCAACGACCTCTCTCTGCTCTCGCTCCTTGTTGGTCTCACGCTGAAAGTCGGTAGCGTCCGCGAGCTTGCGCAGAACTTCGTGCAGCTTTTCGTCCAGCTCACGATGTTTCTGATTCGTGCGTTCACGCTCGCTTGCTAGGGCGTTGATTGCCTTTCTCTTTGCGTCGATGTCCTTGCTGGTGGATTTGACGGTGCTCCGCAACTCTGATCGACGCTGGTTCATGCTTGAGAGCTCCGCCTCGAGACTTTCGATTTGAGCTTGAGTGCTATCAACCTTGGATTTCAGGCTGTTGACAGTCTCCTCGTCTGTCTTGAGCTGACGCTTGATGTTATCGCCTTTGATCTGGTCGCTGCCGGTACGCTTGTACACCTCACCACGAAGCTGCTGATACTCCTGCATGTCTTCTTCACTGAGCTGATGTCCGGCCTGCTGTTGTTGTGCCTGCCATTCGCGCTCCCAGCGCTCTTGCGACTTCTGTATCGTTTTCATGTCGTTTTGATATTTCTGAACAGCGTCTTGAGCATCTTTTTCCTGCTGCTGTATAACGGCCATCGCGTTCTCCTGAGTCCCCATGGCCTGTCTACGGAGTGACAGGGTCTCGTCGATTGGAATGAGGGCATTCTGCTTCTCGTCGACCTCCTTTTCTTTGCGCTTGATCTCGCGCTCATACTTGCTAACATCGCGCGAGACCTTTGCCTGCTCTGCGTTTGCCGCGTTCAATCGTTCTTCATGCTTTTGCACGTTGCGCCTGAACTCCTTAAGCTCCTCATTATGCCGCTGAATCTCAGCTGTGCTGTCTTCAATGGTTTTTTGGAAGTGAAATAGCTTCCACAGGACATGTGTAACAATGGCCTGGTCTTTCTCATCGCGCATCGTTTCATAGCGGTCAAGCTCCTCCTTTTGCTGTTGGTATTGCTTGATTTCGCCATTGATGCCACGCCTCTGGTTCATCTTGTGATGCTGCTCTTCGTCTGCCTTCTCTTTCTCTGCCTTGAGACGCTCGTAGTCTGCTTTGTAATCGAGAGAGCCGCTGATCTGCTCGATGAGACGCGTCAAGTCTTTGGGATTCTGGTTGGCGATCGACTCTACGTCACCCTGGAACACCAGGAAGTTGCGGGCCTTGATAAGTATGTTCTCTGCCTCCAGCGAGTCGTTGTATTGCTTGGCGGTGACGACACGATTGTTGATGCGGTACTCGCTCTGGCCATTGGCGGTGATGCTGCGCTTCCACCGCTGCTCTTCGCCGGCGTCATCTTCGTATACAGCCATAACCCAGGCGGTGGAGGGGTCATTGCGCTGGGTGCTGGTCTGCGTCTCGGCTTCGTCGTCGGACGCGCTCGCGTCTGCATCTCCGTTGGCGTGTCCATTCGCGTCGCCATTGGTTGCAGTACCATCAGCATTAATGGTGGCCTGCTTCAGCACGCGACCGCGGTAGACAAGGTCCTTGAGTTGGGTGGAGCGGAGGTGCGAAGATTTGATGCCCAGAACGAAGGAGATGGCGTCCATCGAATTCGACTTGCCCGAGCCATTGGGACCGATTATGGAGGTGAAGTAGCTGTCGCCAAATTGGAGCACATGGTGGCCGCGGTATGACTTGAAGTTGCTCAGTTCGAGCGCGATGAGCTTTCCTGTAAAGTGATGGGTACCAGGTCAGTCGTTGCCTCAAGGGTCCTTTTACCCATTAGAAACGTACCCATTGTGCCCTACTTGGTGCGTTTTCTCCAGACTGTTAGGGGATGTAGATTGCTGGGTTTGGGATGTCAGATCATGGCCGATCTGAGCTCAGTCGCCTGCTGTCAGTCGCGTCGGTTGTCAGTATTACGCGTCTCGTGAACGCGCTCAAGGTAGTTCTAATGTGTCGTGATGTGAAGAAGACTGAAAGACGCGACAGATCAGATCATGGTCGATCATCAGGTCAATCGCTCATTGGATGGACAAAGTTGCGTCGAGAGACGCGTCGCGTTCGCGATCTCGATTAACCGTTAATGATTAATCAAATTCCCCGACTTCTATTGACGACGATTTGTTGAAAAGATTCCCGTGCCCATCAATTCCCCGCAATCGACCAATCAACTCTTGTAGACGACCACGTTCCTCCCACTAAGGTAAGGTACCCGAGCACGGCGTCACCGTCATCGGTCGCTGTCCAGCGTCTTCCAAGCAGTCGCCAGTCGTTCCTGCCTGGAGCTTTTAACTTCGCACAAAAGCTACATAGGTAACTCATAAGGTAGGTAACTTACAAAGAGAGCTCGTTCGTTGATAAGTTTTCTTCCAGTAAGGTTAATAACAGGAAGCCTGGGCACCACCAGGACATTTGTGCACCCATGCTATGTGCTTTTCGCGATTATTGTTGGCAGGAGGCAGAAGGTGGTCACACGCACGCCACGCCATGGTTTAATGCTTTTACTCCTCGGAATGCCAGTCAGCTACCTCGCTCCCGACTCCAAGAAACAACTTCGTAGACCGTATTACGCTGGTACTACACAGACATAGATACCTTACTACATTCCACCTAGGTACTCACTGATTGCTGCCTCAGGCCACGGATCCAGCTACCTTGACATCGTCCCCGAAGAGACGTCCGACGAAGAGTTCGAAGAGGAAGAATTGCGCCGCTTTGCCAGAATGGACGACATCGATGCGCCGAACCTATCTACGAAAGCCAAGCCCAAGTACCAGCCAGGCGAGCTCGACCAGATGGCGGCGGCGAAAGAGGCGAGTCTGAAGGCCATGGCCTCGGCAGGAGGAGCCACACCAGGCAGCAAGACACCACGCTTCTCAGACGGCGAGGCAGCGGACTACTTATCCGTCAACTCCGACACCTATGATGGGATGAGTACGCCTTCCACCCCCGGCCTCACACGGTCGAGCAGCGCCACGGATATCATCGGCAACTTCGAGTCCTTTGGCCAGAATGATTTCCCGCCCGTCGATCGCCTGACCATGTTCGATATCCTGGAGAACCTGGCCTTGCCGCAGCGGCTGGAGAAGATGCAGAACGCGGTCCACAACCAGGCTGAAAAGGTGCGGCGGCAGAGGGCCAAGTTGGCCAGTCGAGCGGCGAGTAGTAAGGATGTGCTGGTGGATGAATGGCGGAAGCGAGTGCGGGTGCGGCCTGATGAACAGCTGGACAAGTATCGACGGCGGATGAGGGAGAGCGTGGACCGGCTGGGAAAGAGGTGGAACAACGCGAAGACGGTGACGCTGAAAGAGAAGATCTCTTTCGTCACCGCCGTTCTCAACATCTTCATCTCGGCATACATGATTGGCGCCTACCCGGAGTATTTCCATTACTGGTATACCGTGCAACTGGCGTAAGTCACTATCTCCACGCTATCTGGCGAATCGCTTACTAACATGACACAGCTACTTCATGCCCATCCGTTGGTACAACTACCACAAAATCGGCTTCCACTACTTCCTGGCCGACCTCTGCTATTTCGTCAACCTCCTCCTCATCCTCTCCATCTGGTTCTTCCCACAGTCCAAACGCCTGCTCATTAGCACATACTGCCTGGCATTCGGCAACAACGCCGTGGCGATTGCCATGTGGAGGAACAGCCTGGTGTTCCACAGCTTAGACAAGGTGACTTCGTACGTCTCTCTTTGCGGCGCCGCCGTGTTGCTGACCCCTTTTCGCAGACAACTACGTATGCAATCTCATCTGTGAAGTATGTAGAGAGTAAGTATCGTGCTAATCATGCTGTCTTACCACAGACTTTTCATCCACATCATGCCATGCGCGACCCTACACGTTCTGGTGCACCTGATCCCCGAATCCATGCAACGAGAAAAGTTCCCAGCCATCCATACTATCAAATACTCCCCCCCGGACGCCCCCGAGCACTACCGCCTCTGGGACATGATCATCTGGGCGACTCTCCCCTACGCCTTTTGGCAACTTAGCTACCACTTCCTCATCACCGTCCGCAAACGCACCAAGATCGCGGCCGGCCGTCCGACTTCCTTCACCTGGCTCCGCCGCTCCTATCGGGGTAATTTCCTCGGCAAATTCGTCCTCGGGTTTCCTGACAGTATGCAAGAAAGCGTCTTCATGTGCATCCAGTACATGTACGCCATTTCGACGATGCTACCTTGCCCACTCTGGTTCTGGTATCGCTATGCTAGTGCAGGGTTCATGATGGTGGTATTTGCGTTGGCGAGCTGGAACGGCGCAACGTATTATATTGACGTGTTCGGGAAGAGGATGGAGAAGGAGTTGGATGCGCTGAGGAAGGAGGTGGCGCGCATGGCCAAGAGTCCGGAGATCAGCGGGCAGGAGATGGGTACGAGTCCATTCACGTCACCTGCAGGGCCACAAGGGCTCGATGGTGCCGGGTCCGGAGGTGCGAGGACGAGCGCGTTAGATCTCGGACCGTCGGCGACGAACGACTCTAGTGAGCCTGGAGGCGGTGCAACGCATCGAAGGCATGTCAGTGAGACTAGCGCCGCAATGACCAGTGATGCGAGTGTCGATGGCAGTGGTCATGACGATCCTGGTATGGCGACTCCACAAGCTCCTGAAACGCCGGGCTTGGGCATGGGAGTCGGGGCTAAATTGGCGGACGCGGCGAAGATGGCGGATCCGGCGAGCGCGGTTGAGGTGAATGATGCGCCGGACTTGGGGATGAATGGGAATGTTGTGGAAGGCGGGGAGGCAAAGAAGGATGCGTAAGTAGACATCCGAACTGATGACATGCGGGATGTCCAGTCCGATGTAATAAAGCCATGGTTTACCGCCATGATTGTCGTGCGTTTCTGGCCATATACATGTATGTCCTGAATCATTTTGAATGGGACGGGAAGAGGTGTTGCGAGCGCTGGCGTCTTGTAAGGGTTTGGAGGGATTGGGCTGGGTTGAGTGCTTGGGTATTGGTTGGCAACGCGAAGTTTGAAGGCGGAGGAGATGTTGATTTGTGACGTGAAGATAAGATGGAGTGCATATACCCAGACTTGAATTTGAGCGATTGGGCATTCTGCGCGGTACTCTCAATGACTCTCTTCTTCTCCTCTCGCCCGTGCTCGTACCGTGTTGCAAGTTGGCCCCAAAATGACGGATCACTGTTAGTAGCGTTTGAAGCGCTGTTCTCCTGGGATAGTACGAGGCTAGAAAATCAAGGATGCGCCGTCACTGCAGCTGTCGAATTTCTACCTTACCTGTCACCCTCGCTGCTGTGCCAGCAGCTCGCTACCTAGGTAAGTTCAGTCCGAAACGGGTATCATGGGTACACATATTGCGCCAAAACACCATTTCCGCTCTTCTCCAACTCTTGTCCATAAAGCGTCATGTCATCATCAAATCATCCCTGTTGTTCATACCACTCGATTCAACCCGTCAACCCCTCATCCACCCCCCTGACCTGCCCTCTCAACGCCTCCACATCCTCCGACCCCAAAGCCTCCGCACACGCCCTCACCTTCACAAACGTCCCCTCCAGCCTCCCCAAAACCTCCTCAATCTCCCTCTTTTGCCTCGAGACCTTCTCCGCCATCTCCAGATTCTCCTTTCTCCGCTGCTCTTGCTTCTGCTTCATCCTCTCCGCATTCTGCTTAAGGAACGGCGTGATGTGCGCAAGATATAATTGCATAGCAGGAAGCTGATGCGGAGGAATTACGCCCGGGCTGCTGCCTAGCACGTTCTCGCCCTCTCGCTTCGCATCATCGAGAAGCCGATCCAGCTCGTTTAGCCATCGCACCACTTTCCTGTCCTCCAATATCTCCTCGTACGTCTTGATCAACTGCTCCCGAATCTTTTCTAGGAAATTCTCATGCAGCTGTTTCATGCTGGGCGATACATTTTGGGCTGGTGTAGGGAAGCACGAGGCGAAGTTGTCGTAGTTGCAGGTCTTGAGGATGTGGGTTATGGCGTCCTGGTAGAGTTTCTGGATTGCTGAGGCGCGGGGCCCTGGCGCAGCGGAGAGTGGCGGCGGTGCGACGGGGGAGGGAGAGCGGGATTGTTGGAGGTGAGTTGTGCCATCTGCTGGAGGTGCGGGGGTTTCGGTGGCCATTGTGTGAAAAGGGTGGTAGAGGAGACGATGCTTTAAGAGTGCTTGGCAGGCTGCAGAGTCGCGTGCTTGACGCGTTCAAGATCCAAGCAATTCTCCCAGTTGGGAAGGCGCGGGTGGTCCCGTCACGGAGTCTAGGTAGTTGCTTCGGTCCTTCTACGGCGGACATTTCTGTAGCTCAAATCTCACGATCAAACCCTGTGCCTTGTTGCCATGTCCGCACCCAGTCTGCCATCATTCGGGGAGTTGCTTACCAATACCTCCTAGCAACTTGGCTGTAGTTCAGCACACAGCACAACTCAATATGCTCTTGAGGCGAAGATCGCCTGCACATGTGGTTTGCAAGCACACGGTGACGTAAATATGTTATCACTCCTGAAACCACAATTATCGTTCTCCTGCAAGCTGGAATTGGACCGCGTATTGGCGTGCGCAATCTGCGATGGCAACTCGACCGTGAGGCCCTTGTCATCAGCGGTGACCAGGTTCATCGAAGCCGCAAGAATACGTCTGCCGTCACATGCGGGTCTGCAAACAGTGGAGGTGCGCTGAGTAGGTATGATGCAATTGTTGACAAAGGACAACATGAACAACGGCAAGTACATTAAGAACCTCCCAGTTCACTTTTGCCCACTTCGCAATCCATCACGCATCCAAATCACTTGCACATTCGACTAGGAGCCACCACATAACAGACACAGCAGTACTGTAACACGCCAATCTCTGCACCATGTCAGGACCCGGTGAAGGACAAGGATTTTACGATACAGTGAGGCAGACGGCCGCTTCTGCCGCTGCCACAGCATCCCAATATGCTAGCTCATTGACTGGTCAGACCAGCTCAGGCTCATCGACCTTGCCCGTCAGGGATAGCACTCCAGTGGCAGGCGCTGCAGCAGCCGCTGACGTCCCCGAGACCGTTGCGGAGTCTGACCGCAAGGCCGGCTGGGCACCAGAGGCGGCTGCCAACCCCGAGGCCGTACGGGAGAAGTCGGCAATGGAGGCTGAGATCAAGAGGACCGTGCCAAAGGAGGGATTATCCAGGACGCCCATTGCGAGCAGTGGTCCTGTGGGCCTGGACGGAGCCGCTGGCGACAAGAGCCACTCGATCGACGACTCGCAGCATGGCATCGGAGCCGTGGCTGGTCTGACCGGTGCTAATGCAGCGACGACAATGGAGATGCCGAACGGCAAGATCTCGAGCGAGCCGTACCCGTACACCATGCCCGTCTCCTCTGCCAAGCCTGAGTCCAGCGTTGGATCGTCCGCAACCAAGACTGCTGGAACTTTGGGCAGTGAATCCGTCGGAAACTACTCATACGCCCAGGGTGGCGATGATAGGCTGCACCCATCCGGAACAGAGCCCTCATCGACAGCGGCCAGGGGCTCTATGGCACCTACAGAGGGTGTGATTGATGTGCGCAATGACCGGGGTCCCGCTCAAGGCAGCACCTCCGGCTCCAGTGAAGCCGGGAAGGACGCCATGAGGAGCGCTGGCGACAGCACTGGCAAGAGGGACGTCACGAGTGATACCGGCGACGCACCAAGCGATGTGAAGCGCAACCTCAAGGAGATCGATGACTCAACACCATCTGAGCGCGACAACATATCTAAGGAGGATTCCGCCCCAAAGAGCAACAAGCCCGTCTCGGACCATGAGGCGGCCACTCGCACGAACCAGGACGCCATTCCGACCGCCGGCGGCAAGAAGGTTGGCGAGAGTCATTTCGGGGAGAGCAGCCAAGTACCTGATGTACCACCGAAGAGAGAGGGCGACCATGGCTCCAACATCACGAACAATGTGCAGGACTCTGCCACAAGTCAGCAGGGTGATGCGAATGAGAAGGGTTCGTCTTCCGGCTCTGGCTCCAAGCTGGGCAATGTCCTGCACAAGGTCGAGGACAAATTGCATCTCGGCGGAAAGAAGTCTTGAGCGTAGTGTGACATGGGATGCAGTTGTTACCTGATGATGACGAAGTGGTGCAGCAATCAGGCGTCGGTGTTGGAGTCCTCGTTGTAACATGCTAGATACCACTGTGTACAAATGTCTGATCTGTGCCTCCCTTCAGCTTCAACTGGAAGTCCCTGCACACCTTGCGTTGACCTCTGGCATATATATGATCGATCAAGGCGTCAATACTTCTTGTCTGCACCGAAGTTGGCTGAGGGCTTGTGTTTGGGTTTGAACAAGTTAGCTGACTCAAGGCGTCTGGTCGAGTGACTCTAATATCTGACTGGACGTTCTTCCAATGAATTATTCACATGCATGAAAAGGAGGGTCCAGAGCTATGCCGAGTCGGCGGAAGCTGGCAGTGAGTCAAGCTCATTCTACAACTAGCTGCTGCTCTCATATGCACAGAGGGCGGCCGAGACGAGCAACGTTGCTTCGAGAATCCATTTGCATTCCTAAGGAGCAGAGCATGCATATAGGCGGAACATGCAGTGTCCTGGACCCAATCTGTTATTCTCCTCGAGGCATGCTGGAGACAAGCTGGAAGCAATGTACGGCGGGATTCCACGTCTCAACGCCATTTGCGGTGAGCAAAGTTACGCATCGATGACTGTCTTGCGCATGCCGGTTCGTTGCTTCGCAGGTTGCACGAGCTACGGCCGAGATACTCTCTGGAGACTGTGACAGGCACTGCCATACCGCCCTGCGAGTGGTCATGACGATGAGTGCAGTCGCAGATTCTGACGATCATGTGTCTGCTCTGGAGTGCAGTAGTGTCAGCTTGGCAGTCAAGCCCATACCCGGTGTTGCCAGGGCATTGTCCGTAGCCATGTGATGTTCATGTGTTGCCTCTTGACTTGGAGACCTGGAGCATCCACGCATACTGGCCATGTCCGTTTTGTGCTTGGCGGAACCGAGATTTTAAGCATGGAAGCATGGGGGCTGTGGTTGGATTAACTTGGCTTGGTGTCATGCTTTTCATGTGATAGTGTTATTCAGCCTCCTCGTGACTGCACCGACTATGATCTGCCTGATCCCAAGCTTACATTGAAGCTTCTATGGTCAGAGAGACTATACAGTTCTTCCAATATGGAAGCATAATTTTCCATGAGCAGCGAGGGAGGGCTGCCTGATGCTTCGGAATATCTAGCCTCATGATTGCCACATGGTGCTGAGCAATGCAGCTGCGAAGCGATGTCCAAGCATCATGAGCCCTGCAGGGTGGCAATCAGGCACTGAAGTAGAAAACCTGCACATAATCAGGTCGTTGAACTGTTGACGCCCGGTAAATCGTCCAGAGTCCCAGACTCGATGCAGGCATGCATGAGTCAATGTCACTAAAAAGTGTGGTATCCCATGTTAGCTAATCACGAGTTGGAGTAGGTGTCTGGTCTCCTGCACAAGATCAATTTCTAGACCTGAGGGCGACTGATCACCTGTAGTGGCGTGAGGGGACCCTGCGCTCCTGCCCGCAATACAATTCGCCAGAGCCTGGGCGCCAAAGGCGCAGACCCTGCCAAGACCTCACAGAGTTCGGTATGCCGATGCTATCATGGAGTCTTGACCTTGCTGCCGAGCACAACGTCGAAGGTAATTCGGAGACGTCTCGCTGTACTGTACTTGTGTAAATGTATAGAGCAGAGAACATGCTCACCCAGTCTGTCATACGATGGTCTCGAATAGTACCCCTAATGGATGGCTAGAGGTAAGCGTACTCCGTCATCAGGAATTACCTTCAGCCCACAAAATACGACATGTATACAGGGTCCGAGCTTACCTTAAGCGATCAACACGCAGCGCATTCTGAGGCAGTGAGGCTCCTGACAGGTTTCGACCTGAAGTGCCAAGCGACTAGGTATGAGGGAGTCCGGCGTAGTAGTGTCTCGTTTTGTCGATAGGTTTGAAATGCCGTGCTTGCTTCGGATCCAGCATAATGGGCGCGAACTACACGCTGCCATGGCTTCTGGATTCGTTAGTCTCTGGGCTCGGTATCACTGGCAGGACTCCGAGGTATTCGCGGAAGACAGATAGATGGTAGACCGAGATATCACAATGTCTGCCAATATGCTTAATAATGCATCAGCGCAGCCAGAAAAGAGCAAGACGATGGTGTCCGAGCGTGAGTGCATACAATTTTTCAAAACTCTCCTGACTTGCTTGGTCATGAAGCTCTGTTGTATACATGTACATGTATCACTCACAAGTCATGCATGCGGCTTTGACCCCTTTTGAGCAAGCCATCCCCGGATTCTGCCCAAGCCACATCGGAGAATTTAGTGATAGGATATTGCTCGTCTTCTGCTAGGATCTGGATACGCACACATTTACACTTTGTTCGGCCATCGATCGCATTGGTGCGGACCTGTCACCTTACGCTCGTGCTGCGTCAGGTCAATTCGATCCTGCTCCTTCGTTCGAAGCATATCTGGCTTGACAGTCTCGCCGATGACTGGGGCTGCCCATAGATAAACAATGGGGCCTAGTGAGAAGGCACTCGTTTCGAGATTACATTATTCTCTCTCGCACAAGCACACAGCCGAGTCAGCTGTTCGGACTGAAAGCTCTTGTATCGAATATCAGTAGGGTTGTTACGTGATTCATGCAATCAAGGTCCAGCGTGGGTAGATCGCTCCATATGCATGTTTGATCGCCAGAACGACAAGCACCACGAGAATGCGCAATAAAAAGCCGTTGGACAAATTAAGGCTTGACTACCTCATACAGCCAATGGCTTCTGCTGCGGGAATCGGAGGACGCGATTATCGCTGCGCACACTCGGGTGGAGAGTCGGCTCGTAGATCGTGGTCGCAACGCGGCAGTTGCAACATTGCAAATGTAACTGCCATCCCCCGTTTGCAAGCAGGCTCAACCCAACGGCGGTTCACATGGCGGTGCTCCGTCCCAATCTGAAGAACTCAGCGTGTCCCTGCAATCGAAAAAACGAAGATGACTTTCGAAGTGGATGTCGGTCGTTGTGCTTGATAAAGTGTCCCTTTATGCTTTATTAGAGTTTCTGAGGTACCGTTTCATCTGCTGGTCAAGGTTGAGCAAGCATCCGACGTCCGTCGGGCAATCTTCGAGATTCAAGTACTGTATGCCGGACCGTCGCCGTGAGTTCGATCTGCCCCGTCGCAAATTGCAATGGGCACTACTGTAGCAATAACATCGCCACAGAGATGTGGCATAGCCGCATCCGGAAAGGGACTGATCTTCCCATTGAAAGGCGCGGGCGCAACTACCTCGTCCATCAGCCCTAGCCGTGCTTGTCCGCTGTGGCCAAGCGTGGCCGAGTGTCAGGTTGTATCGACACTGCGCCCAACACGGCCAGCAAGCGGTCTCAGCTCGTTAGCGCGGCTTCGGCAGTCTTTGTTTTACACATCGTCGGCTGCTGATCGTGTGACAGGTCGATTCGCGGGCGGCACCAGATGAGGAGGACGTGCAAACGCTTTCTTTGATTTCAGTTGACTCGGACGATTGATCTCCCCAGCAAACACGTCTGCATGGCCCCGGCAGACGCCGCATGGCTGTGCAGCGTGGGACAGGCATCATTAGTATTGTCATTGCGCAGTGTACCGCTGGTCAGTCGTCGACCAAGGAGCCCTGATGAGATCCTGGCGTAGTGATGCCATCGGTGTCTTGGTGGATCCTGCCGCTTCGTGGATGGCAGATACGATGCCCGCCGCACAGTGATTGGCTGCGAGGGTGGAGATCGCTTTTTCTACGCGGCTTCTGTGGGTTCTTTTTGTGGGCTCCCGCTCGCTAAAGTATGTCGCACGCTGCACCTGCCAACTGCCTCGAGGAACGGGTAGAACTACAGGACTACTACGAAATGCAAGAGAACCTTCCCTCGCTACTCCACGGCCTCCGCACCTTCTCTGCTGTCGATCCATTGCGCACGCTTTTCTAGCCAAAGCACCACCACCGCAACGAGACAAGTCGCGCACACTGCGCCGCCACGCTCTGGCAGCTAAGGCGCCTTCCATTCAGCTCGACTTGTCGGTTCCGTTCCGCGCGCGCTCAGGTGTCGCAGCAACCAGCACTGCATTCCACTTGCGCATCGCGCAAAACACAACACAGCACAACACTGAGTGGTGCCTGCGGTTGTCGCGAGGCGATGTCGCCGTTGCTCTTCCCTCCCTTTCGATAGCGCACACCTTCTGCGCGCCCGCCTGAATCATTGTCGAATGCGAAGTCGCACAGAGCCCCGGTTACCTCATCACCCGCGAGAGACACGCATTAGCATTCGGCCCGGACCAAGAGCTGAAGACTGGAGGCTGAGCGGTGCTTCGCGCGCACGCCAGGCCTGACCCATGGAAGAAGACTGGGAAGGGAAATGCAACGTCGTGTACCTGGTCGAGAGCGCGCAGGGGGAGCTGTGCGAGCTCTTCTACCGTGGGAGCCCTCCAAAAGCTGCATCGCAGTCCAGGCATTACGATGCTTCGCTAGATCAAATCTACGGCAATATCCGGGCGCTTCTCGACGAGGATCAGGGCGGTTTCCACGAAGGTAAGCTCGTCTCAAGGTCTTGGCGGCTCGAAAGACTGGCACTGACCCTGCTCAGTCTTTGTAAGCTCACAGACCGGAAACTGTCTGGATCGTCTCCAGACCTATGCGGCTTCCGTCCCTACCGTGGTGCTGGTGGAGCTGTCAGGCGCCTCATCACCTCCCATCGCGGATAAGAACGCGACTTCGTTACCTTTTCTTCGCGCATTGTGCTCAGACATCAATGGCGCGAGGTATCAAAACCACGTTATGCCATTTGCCATTCTGAAAATTGATATATCGAAGAATGGTCTACACCTTGATGCCACGCTGACGGCGACATGCTTCAGTGCTGGTGCGCTGGACATAGTACGCAGCCCGCTTGCTTCTGAAGATATTAGTCGGCTGGTCAGTCATGTGAAGGAGACTCTGCGTCCTGCTGCAAGGCTTGTTGGCGCCGGCATGGCACAGAATCTGGTCAACAGCATCGGCGCAACTTCTCCGAAGAGGATCGCGAGCCACCGTCCTGACGAGTCCATACCCGAGCATCGCAGAAAAGCGGTTGAAGATGCGATATGTCAGTGGCAGTTTCCGGCCCACGAGTTTGGTATGGACGAGCTCACTTACGGTGCTCTGTTCATGCTGGAGCACATGTTGCAGGTCCCGGAGCTGGAAGCATACAGTATTCCGCGCGCCGAACTGATGACATTCTTGCTTGCAACCAGACGGCAATACAAGCACCAGACAGAAGTGCACTATCATAATTGGCGACACGCTATTGACGTTACACAATCGGTGTACTGCTTTCTACTTGATGTACGGATATGCCCTCCCCTCTCGGCAGAGCAGCGAACGCCGAAACAGCTGAATGCTGTGGAACGACTACTGACTCCACTCGATGGCCTGATTCTCCTCATTTCCGCCATAGGACACGATGTTGGACATCCAGGGGTCAATAACGCCTTTCTCATCGCCTGTGATCATCCGCTCGCGCAGCTATACAACGATAAGTCGGTCCTGGAGAATTATCACTGTTCAGCGTATTCGCAGCTGTTGCGGCGCCATTGGCCATCTTTGAGTGGCATTGCAGCTTTCAGATCGACCATGATTTCGACCATCCTGGCAACGGACATGCAACGACATTTCGAGTACATGGGTGAGCTTGGCAAGCTCAAGCAGAAAGTAGAAGGAAGTGGGCCAGAATTGGAAAGCTGGAATGACAAGGACAAAGGCAGTGCTAGAGAGCTGATGATGGCTCTACTGATGAAGGCAGCAGACATTTCCAACGTTGCTCGACCATTCGATATATCTGCCCATTGGGCCCAGATTCTGATGAACGAGTTTGCGAGGCAAGGCGAGCTCGAGGCGGAGCTTGGTATTCCCACATGCCTCTTTGGTGGGCCACCAAACAAGGAGGATGCTCTAGCTGCAGCGCAGTCACAAAAAGGATTCATGAGTCTTTTTGGCATGCCCTTGTTTTCTGGCATGGTCGAGGTGATGCCAAGTGTATCGTGTGCTATAAGAGAGATAGGTAGCAACGAGGCGATTTGGGAGGAGAAGATCTCTCTCGAGAAACAGAGGCGCGAATCTGGCGGCGAAAGTGCTCCGCTGACATTCAGTTCCGTCACAACCAAAGAGGTTGAAGAAGCAAAGCTCAGGCGCAATCGCTCCGAGCCCACCGCAGTTCCGAGAGAAGCTTCACTGCCGCCCTCAACACCAACAAAACGTCAGGCGCTGCCGGATTACACCTCACCCAGCGACGGTTATCCAGCGCAGCAGATGCGGCATCACGCAACGATGGGTGTCGCGACGAGCGAGGACACACGATCGTCCGCGCCAGTGTTGCCGGCACCTGCGGTGTCGCTGTCGCCTATCGGTGGCGCATCAAGAAGGTCAAGTAAGGACGTCGCCCTTGACCAACTTCAACAACTTGGTGCCTACACTCACCAATCACTAAGCCCAAACTCAAGACGGGGGTCTGCAGACGCCGGCTGGCAAGTCCAACAAAGCTACCCAAGCTCGAGACGTGGAAGCAAAGACGAAAGCCTTACCACCATCCTAGTCACGAGCGCTTCTAGTCCGAGGCTCAATTCGTCTTCCTCTTCCATCAAAGCGGCAAGATCTAATGGATCTCCCGGTAAGCACAGCGGGAAGAGACATAGCATGTCTCACCGACAGTCGCAGCCAGCATCCCGTGCGTCCAACCCATCTACCCGTTCACTTGCGCCTAGCTCGGCGACAGCGACAACGGGCTCACAAACACCAGGAATCTCGACGCAGCCATCATCGCTAGCTCCCAACGACGATGACGCAACGGCACCTGCCGAACAGCGCCCGAGCATTGCGAACACTGAAGACCCCTTTGTTATGCCGGGCCACTGGCCAAATGATCTGGACGGTTCCGGCCATCGCACATCGCCAAGCGGTGGTCTGCTTCAGACAAATCGACTCCCAAGCGAAAAGAGCGACTCGCCTCGGATCGTCGCTCAGATGGCAAGCGGCGGTTCAGATGCTGGTGGAAGGAGCGAGCAGCGAAAGGCTTCACAAGTCGCTCGCGAGTCACGAAGCCGGAGCCGATTACGTGGCCTCAAGTTCTGGAAGAAAAGGCGTGATGTACCCGAATTCGACTGTGGTGAAGGCGGCTCGCCATAGTGCCTTCGTGATCTCCACTCCTCGATAGAGCGGACATCGCGTTCCGTGTCTTGTACTGGCGCCGGCGCTGGCGTTATGATTGCATCGGGCTGTTTGTGCGGGAACGGAATGTTATACCTCCATGATGGAACATGATATGGTACGAAACAGGAACGATTCTCAGAGACTCTTCATTGCTGCATCGGCTCAGACGATGCTTTTGCTTTCAATGTACTTGAGGTGGCATGTGTACGATGGGTCGAGCAGATAAGCGTGGCAACGGTGGAATGAGGCATCTTTATGTTCTGAAGATTTTCGATTGTATGAGGACGGGCCTCTGGGGCTTCCATTATTTCGATTGGATCACTCGACTGTGGGCATCGAGTCAACAATATCCATGTGGCACAGAATGCTCGGGAGAGTGGAATTGTATCAGGGGATCCGGTTGAGCAATGCCGGCGAATTATTCTCGATAATCTTCGCGGTGGACGGTCATAGGAATCAGTAACTACCTCGATGTTTTGGGTCCAACAGTCACCATAGGAGGACGGACTTCTGGAAGGAAAGCTCCAGACATTTCCTTGATGCTGTCGTCAACTAGCTAGAGCTGTGCCGTAGCCAATCAGGAGTCTCTCCTGCCACGTTATCCTGCTGTTCCATCACTACTACTAGTTTGGTACTCTTTCACCTCACGGCATCCTTGGTGCCCTATTGTAAAATATATTACGATTGCATTGATCTCACGCGGTTGCATATAAGTCTTTCGAGTTGACTTAGACATCAAAGCCATGCGGAACAATGTTCGCCAGCAGCACTGAACACCTGTGGCGAGCGGCTCCAACATTGCTGACCGTGGACGGCGCTTAGGACGACCTTGACTACATTCCTAATAAAAAGCCGATCTGAGGAGCATATCCGACACGATCTATGTAGGTAGTGCCATATCAATCGCCAATGCATCTGGAGTGCTGTCGCATCGTCTCCCATGCAGCTACCCAGGCTGGAGATAGCACGCACGAGGCCTTCCTTGAGCCACCAGCGTAGCCGCCCATGCCCATACGCGCCGCTGGACCCTCGAACGACAGTCATTCATGCAGGACCAATTACTATACGCTCCTTTTAGTATCAAACGGTCGCGGATCAAACGCATGGCCTGGGCTTCTGATCCGCGACCAAAATAACGCGATTTGCAGCAAGACTGATTTGCAAGTCCAGTCGGCTGGTTGACCATCATCATTGCCACTATGCTCTGACGAGGCGCCAGTCTGAACGTCTTGAACCGCTAGGCCGTCAGTTTCAGCCGCGTGGGTATTCTATGGCTACTTCACGTCCATTCCGGCCGCAAGCGCGAGCAGATGCCACCGAGTTTCAGCAGGACCGACACGGCCTACGGTCGGCCAGCGGTATGCGACCTGATGGAGCTCAGGGTCGAGCAGGCCGCAAGAGGGTCTGATATAAGGTCGCCAATCATTCCACCTCAGGTCTACTGTCGAGCTTCATATCACCACAACACCGACCTGCCCCTGATTTTTTATTTCCTGTCTTTCCTTGTCTCCTTTGTGTTTCCTTGGTCTGCGGTTCGGTCTGGTACTGTCCTTGGCACGCACCTCTTGTAATATCCTAATCACTTTCATTCTTTTCAACTTGCTTTTAGTGCTTGACGCACTGCAACGGCTGCCTCAAGTTCTTACAATTCACGGAACTGCCTGCTGCGGGATCTCGCGACGGCATACGAACCACGATAGATACGACTGAATGAACGGACCAGTTTCACATGCCCTCCTGCAAAAATATCCCAATAATGCCAAAGGAGCTTAAGCCGGCCACGGCACGTTATAGCTCTACTGTCGCCGAACCATACCCTACCATGTCTACATCAGGACAAAGAGTGGCAGCGATCTGGAGTGCTACGGATGACGAGATACTTTTACAAGCCCGAGCATCTGGCCTGAATTGGCAACCTATCGCCAGCCGCCACTTCCCAAACAAAACAGCCAATGCTTGCAGGAAGCGACATGAACGTCTTATCGAGAGGCGACATGGCGAGGACTGGGACGCCCAAAAGCTCGAAGTGCTGGCTCAGGAATACATGGCTTGCAGAAAGGGAATGTGGGAGATTCTGGCCTCACGAATCGGCGAGCGATGGACTGTTGTAGAGGCCAAAGTGAGTCTACTTGCGCCTGCCGTCTCCGTTGCTCAGCCATGCTGACACTTTTGGCCAGTGCCTTGAGAAGGGTCTCAAGAATCTCCAGTCAACCTCACGTACTGCTGAACGCCGAGCATCAGCAGCTTCGCACAGCCATCAGTCTCCGTTTGACGATGCGCATGGAGGTAATTTAGAACACAACAGCGACTCTGGAATTGGCTTGGCTTCGGACACTGAGATGGAGGTAGGCGAGCCCACCACCAGTACTGGCCTGGCTTCCAATCTGTCTGCAGGCCATGCCAAATCTGCTTCTTGGCATGCTTACCCGAATGGACAGCAGGTTCAACAGCGATCGGACGCCTTGCAATCGGAGCATATGCGATCGAGAAGCCTGACGCAGCCGCTGCCACTGTATCAACCTCCGCCGCCTGTGTCGATGTCTTCACGACGAGTGTACAGGGTCAGCGAGCCGAGAGAGAGTCCCTCAAGCTTTGAATTTGGGCAGCATATTCCGACGAGCTATTCGAGATGCTCGTTTGATTCGAATGGTAGAGGCGGTATTAGCATTCAGTCTGTGCTTGGACCTTCAGCTTCTCCGAAAGGCTAGGGTTGGGCATTGTCAAGCCAGAAAGCGAATGAGTACTTGAAGGACAACAGGCATCATTCTGGCCAATGCTTCCACTATAGTAACGAGTGATGACCTTTTTGTTGCTTTACTTTTATAAGGACTGGGCTGTTTAGTACCTACCTAGATGTAGGAAGAGTGAGGTACCCTAACCTTGACGACCTCGATAGCCAACACGAGATTATTCCGAGGTAGTCGAGATGCCAAGATCAAAGGGGATTCGTGCCGACTTATAGACACCAATACATTTACACGTATTGCAGCTTACGCGCTCGCATTGTGACTTTCTTGTCTGCAATACATAGCCAGATGAAGCTGTGCTATATCAGCAGATATTTTTTACACCCAAAACGCGTTGCATTGCTAAAACACCTTGACAAGTCCTCTTGCGCCTTGGCTTTCTGATAACCTTAATGCCATTCCCTGCAAGTCGGCTGTTGAGGCTATGTTTCACATCGCGAGCATGTAATAAGAAAGACACCTGGCCGCTGCTGGAGAATCTCTTCAACAAAGACATTATTGCGATCGTATCTCCTCAGACACCTTCGGGACAACGGCGAGTTCTACGCACAGCAGTGTCGAGTCGGTTGGCTGCACGACCTCTTGGCTCTCTGAGAACTCCACATCAGTGGTCGCATATTGTGTGCCATATCAGGAATCCAGGCCCATTGTCAGGTTCAATGGCGATTCCAAATGAGCAGATCCCCGGCTCAAGGCAGGCAAGGACGCACGCTGGTCATTCGCATGGCCATGGACACCACCACCATCATGACAATACATATTTGACGAGCCAGAACAGGGCGGATCCAGGGGTGCGGATCACGCGGATTGGCTTGTATGTGAACGTGGGAATGGCAGTGGGCAAAGGGGTTGGAGGCTATGTGTTCAACTCACAAGCGTAAGAGGAGACGCCTGGATCGTGCTTCTGGTTGAAGCTGACATGAGGCAGATTGACAGCAGACGCAGTACATGCATTGACTGATCTGGTCTCGGATGTCGCGACGCTGGCAACCATCTCATACTCTCTGAAGGCAGCCTCTGCACGTTTCCCATTTGGTTACGGCAAAATCGAATCCCTAGGCGCCTTAGCAGTGTCGGGTCTATTGCTCTCGGGAGGCATCATGATCGGTCTACAGTCTATCATGGCATTGTGCCAGCAGTTCCTCCCTGAAGTCGCCCACTTCCTTTCGCACCTTGGCATCTTCGAGCACGGTCACAGTCACTCTCACGGTGCCACGGATTTGGGTCCAAACATCAATGCGGCATGGCTGGCGGCAGGGAGTATCGCGGTGAAAGAATGGTTATATCGGGCTACAATGAAGATTGCAAAGCAGAAGAAGAGCAGCGTATTGGCGAGCAACGCATACCATCATCGTGTGGACAGCTTGACTTCGATCGTTGCATTGTTCACGATTCTGGCAAGCCGGTTCTTGCCCGGTGCGCAGTGGTTGGATCCCGTTGGCGGACTGATCATCAGTGGGATGATTGTGCAGGCTGGATGGGGCAACACGAAATCAGCACTGCTCGAGTTGGCCGACGTTGCTATGGATGAAGAGATCAAGAAGAACGTCGAGAACGCAACTAAGGCAGCCCTGCTAGAGCACGGGGGTCAAGATATTGAGCTGCATGGCGTCCAAGGGATTAAGAGCGGGCAGAACTTCCTTGTCGAGATTGAGGTTGCAGTCCCGACAGGATGTTCTGTTGGTCGTACCAATGAGTTGGAAGCTGCCATCCGACAAGAGATTTCCTCCAAAGTCAGAGGTGTGAGGCGAGTCATCGTCCGCTTCACAAATAAGGTCGGCACCAGAGCGGCCTTCCAGGATGAGTTCGTAGCTGGCAGGACTTCCGATCGTGAAGAAGAACTGGACGACCATCATGATCATGACCATGGCGACGGACATGCGCACACCACAGGTCACTCGAATGGAAGCGCTCAGAAGCGAAAGCTATGAACAATGACTGAACCAGGATCATCTGCATGCTTGCCTATAGCCTCATCCTACGTGGAGGAGGGAATTGCTACATCGCATCTTCCGATAAACGGCACAAACATGAAATTTGCCGCTTGAGCGACACATGATCAATGAGCGGAACATCTTCGCCATGGCTGAGGCCTTGTTGTGCCTCTTCCAAAGCAGTGTACAGGCCACAATGTGTCCTTGGCAATTCTGTGACAAGCTTTGGTTCCTGACAACCGCAAAAGCTTGCGTATCTGATCTTGGAGCTTGTCTGCATTAGCGTGGTCTTTTGATCTTGGACGACTAGAGGTTGTACCAACCCGCTCTGTATTCACCTCCCGCTAGACCTTGATGACGCACCACCTCTTACAAGTGCAACGTAGCTCGTCATAATCGTGACGGATGGTCATTGTTCATCCTTGGGTCTTACGACTCCCAGTAGTGGCTCAGCCAGCTGCAATGCATCGAATGCCAGTGGAAGCAGGAAACTTGATTTCAGGCCAGGGTCCAGACCAGCAAATGGAACACGATCGGTTGCGTGCCCCACCTGCATGGCGTCAGCGGCTGTGGTTGTAGCGGAGGCAGTCGCTGTATACATGTACATGGTGTATATATGTTCAATGACCTTTTCCTTGAATCCGCTTCCTCCTTGAATTCGCCGAGAGCTTTGATCATTCGTATACTCTGCAACAAATACTCCACTATCCGTTAACACAACCCTACCGTCCAAGTATCACATCCTCCATCATGTCCAACTTCGTGAAGGACCTTGAGCAAGATGTTGGCAATTTCTCCAACCAGGCCGACGGACAGCAAGGTGGTGGCTTGAACAACGATAAACAGTCAAGCGGCAACTTTGGGGGCAACGACAGTCAGAGTCGTGATGCCCAACAAACCGGTGGCTTTGGTGACAACGATGGACAGCAGTCCGGCAACAGCCAGCAACAAGGAAGCAGTGATGGGAAGAGCTCTGGTGGCTTCATGAGCAATATGGAGAACACAGGCAAGGATGCTATGATTGATCAGCGTAAGTCGTGAGAGTTGTCTATCACGGTGCCCGAATCCATGCTAATCTTGGCATAGAGGTCAACAACTTCATGAACAAGGAGGGTATTCCTTCAGGCGTTGATGGTTTTGTCGACAACGAAGTCAACCAGGAGTTTAACAAGTACACCTGAGCATTGTGATCATAGTTAAACAGTGGTCTTGCGGTCTTTGTAAACCGCGGCTTGCAGAGGTACTTCCAATCATCTGACGACCAACGTGTTACAAATGTGTCGTCAAGCGCTCTTCCAGGTCAAATAGTCACTAGGCACAATAGACGTTCATTGCAAGCCGATATCCTGTGCACAAGCGATGCAGATCTGTTGTCGGGCAGAACTCCAACGGCCGACCTCGGAAAACCAGGGCTGGTTAGACCTGCTTGATACCTCGATGGGCAGGATGAATATGAAGCTCATCGACCTCCATCCTGATATGCGGTCCAGCCTGATCTAAGGCATATCAGATTCCGGAAATGTGGAGCTGATGCTACACAAAGACAGAACCCAGGTTTTGAGGGTGGCGCCGCGCGTAGGACCGATAGAGCTCGGCACAATACAACCACGGGGCCGAGCCTGGGCCGGATTGCACATGTGGACGAACATATAATGTCAGCTCCTCCCTCCTCGTTCTCATGCTAATTCTTTCTCATGTCCTCGTGCGGCGCCGCTAGTATCATGCGATGTATGTGACTGCGTCCTTGCGTCGAGACTTCGGTCGCCGAGAGGACGCTTGTTGAGGCTCCACAAATGAATTCGACGCATCCTGGCCAAACACACAGCACAGCACAGCGAATCGAGTCCGATCAATAATTCTCGAGTTTCAGGTCTCGAAGAGCGGTTTGAGATGACTATGGGCCAACCCTATGCTCGACAGCTCCAGACGCTCAACGTCGGCAACTGCAGGCTATGGCTGCGGCACTTGGCTGCAAGGTATCGGACTGTCCTACCTGCAACACATATTCGGCCCGTTTGGCTATGCAGCCCTATGCGCCAATCTGTGGTAGACTTTGGCGATTAGCATACGCCTGCCATCTTTACAATAGCTCGGCCGGCCGTCGGGACTCAGCAGGCGGATGTCTGTGCTTTGATTCGTCACTAGCGGGCGTGGGTCGGAACGGCAAAGGATCGACTTTTCACTACCTTCGTCATGGCACGCGCATGGAAGCAGAATGGAACGTCTCCAAGAGGCGGTGCGAAGTCTGCACTGCTAAGTGACAAACGTGGCAGTGGGGTTTCCTCTAACGTTGGGATACTCGGAGGGGCTGCATCATTGCACCTCTTTCAAGCAGCCACATTGCGGTACCACCACAATCCCTACAAAACCACATCCGCCTCGCAGCTTGAACACCGCACTCAACCTTGGAGCCTTGCAGCGGAGCCTGGGCAAGGCTGGAGATATTGTCGGACATACCTTCGGTACCGCTAGTTGAACCTTACATTGAAGTTCACTGCATCAGATGTCGGACTCATGTTGATCAAAAGCCTCTCGAATCCTGTAGAGATTGGGGTTCGTCCTGGGCCATCTCGCTCGTCCCTTGGAGCCATGCCCGAGTCTTCGTCAAGTCCAGCACCGGTTAAGCGGGCTTGTGATGCTTGCCACAGGCGCAAGGTGAAGTGTATTGGAGATGGCACGCGACCTTGCAAAAACTGCACTTCCGCTGGCCTCACGTGCACGTACAATGCGATACCGCAGAAAAAAGGTCCCAAGGGAAGCCGGGCAAAGGTCATCTCAGAGCTTCGAGAGACGCAAAGGCAGACTCAGCTGGCTGCACAACGCCACGGCTTCGACTTGGACGGCATCAACCAATCGCCGGCCTACCTCAAGAGACCGGGCCTGCTCTCGATGGAGATGATCACCTCTTGCGTCGAGTATTTCTTCGCGAACCTCTACCCAACCCAGCCGATCTTGCACAGGGTCAAGGTTGGGGAAACCATTGGCCAGATGGACACACATATCGAAGCATATTGCTTGGTCACGTCACTATGCGCATATATGATGATACAACCAAATATGGTCCTTTCTCCCACGGCCTTCGAAGGACTGGATATTCCGCAGCAATCTACTTCTTCGCTGGGCTTGGTGCTCTTGCAGGAGTCTTTGAGAGTGCGAAAAGGTTTCAACTACATTGAGAATTCCTCCATATGGACCGTAATCACGTCTTTCTTCTTCTTTGGAAGCTATTTCTGCCTGGACAAGCACAATACAGCATGGTTCCATCTCCGAGAGGCCACTACGTTGGCGCAAATAATGGGCTTGCATGATGAACAAAACTATCATGGTCTGGACATTGCTGAAGGCTCGCGAAGACGTCGTCTATATTGGCTATTGTTTGTGACGGAGAGAGCGTATGCGCTACAGCAACACAGGCCGCTCACGTTACATGCGACTATAGGCCTGCCTACCCTGGACGAAGATCCCGCAGAGACAGTCGAGCTCAATGGTTTCCTACATCTTGTCAACCTCTTCAGACCTTTCGACGATACTTTCGTGGGACTATGGAACAAAGCTAAAACGGGTTGTTCGACGCAGTGGTTAGCACAGCTTCCGCAGTGGTTAGCACAGCTTCAGCAGCAGCTTACTGACGCGCTTCCGACATATTTGCAGAGTACAGAGGCTCAAGCAGTTGACTTGCGCACCTCGCAACAATGGCTACGGACAATGGTCTGGCAGCTCTCGATTAGCCATGGATATCTGTCATCTGCTGCAAACGAGAACGCGATGTCATTCAAATTCCCCATCGAGATATCGCGAGATTTGGTTGCGTCTACGAGTCAATTCTCGCAACAAGCCATGGAAGTGCATGGCATTGGTCTGGTACGCGCATTTGGTTTTAGTCGAACGCGAACAACAAAGTACTGACATGCAGCAGATTGAAAAGTTGTTTGATGTAGCATGTACACTTACAGACGTCATGTCTTGCGTGCCGTTCGAGCAGCATACTTTTGGTTACGGTCCACGAGACTATCTCAACCAGCTAATCACTCTCATCTCGACGTTACGAGGCGGTCACCAGCGATATCTGCCACTGTTGCTGTCAAAGATTAACGACGCAATGCCTCAGATGCCGACGCCAGGCTACGCGATCCCAGCGGTACCAGCCAATCCACGGATCGAAAAGATCTTCGAAGGTCAGAGCAGCGCGACTCCCAGCACAGACACGACGCCCTTTGGCAGTCCGCCTCTAGATGCGGCCGCGACGCAAGGATTAGTGATTCCTGAGATGGCGAGAGTGCCATCGCCGCCAGTATCGGCAAGATTCCCAATGACGAGCGGTATGCAGTATGGCAACATGACGACGTCTGCTCCAATGCAGCATTTGTATGATGATGCGGCACTGCAAGGGTATGCGATTGGGGCGCCGACGAAGTATGAACAACAAGGTGGTTGAGAGGATGGAGAGTCTCGAGACAGGAATGGCCGTATAACTTGACCGAGGACGAAGCTCATGCAGTAGCAGGCGATCAGGCGATAGAGGAGCGAGTAAATAAGCTCAAGGTTAACGCAAGATGCGCGCTCTCGAGCCGACTTGGAGGAAACTGCCAACATCAGTTGATGAGCACGTGGCAAGCCACTTGTGTTGCAAAAAGGGCCAGACATGTGGCGTCATAGTCCTTCCAACGCAATACCAGCAGATGCGCCGGCAACACCGACAAACATCGACATGCATGGATATACAGCTCGCGCTGTGAGCCGTGTCAAGCAGTACAATGAGATCATCTACTCTGAATGGGAGGGCATCTGGTGCAAAAAGCATGGCCCAGGCGGGTTGGGCAGTCCAGCCAAGGCTTCAAGCAGTAGGCAAGGGGTTAGGTCAAGGAAAGGGACGGAATACCTTCGGAGGTAGCAATGTAGCAGTGTAGCAATGTAGCCACTCTCAGTGCTGAGCATATAACAGGCAGGTGAGCTGCGTCAAAAGGGCTGCTCTGTTCATATGATGCAACAATCTTGACTTTATGGCAGCTACTAACGGACTGATACCGTCTATAATGCTCTACCCCGTCGCTCGAACGCTGTTTCCAAAAACGTAGACTCCGAGCGCTGCTCTAGAACACTGGCCACTGGCGCCTGTGCATTCCCTGTTGGTCCTCCCAACATATTGCGCTCTAGGCACCGCTCCCGCCCTTCTGCTTTTACTTTTCACCATTCAGCTCAAAATCTCCGCCAGCTCCGCCGATGGCATCCTTCGCACGACGCCTTATAACACTATCATACCCTCTACCCGCAGTATCAAACAAGGCGTCTTCATCCCGAACCGCCTCCTCGTCCTCCGTATCGACAGTGCCGTCAGTATGCACCTCCGCATCCGTCTCACTCAAGCTGTCATACGCAGTATCCGGGTCATCCCAGAACACTCCACTCTGACGCTTAAGCTCCTCCATGACGCTACCGCGCCTGTGGTCCTCTTGGTGGCGCTCACGAACGGCACTGAGTTCGGAAGGAGCGGGGCGGGCAGTCTCGCTGCTCGTGCGCGGGGAATTAGAGAACCAGCCCGAAATGCGCTTAGCGAAGCTCGGCGAATCGGCGCGCTCGTGCAGACTTGGATATTGCGGCTGCTTTCGTTCTTCGGCCGCGGGAGTCAGCATAGATGAGGGGACCTCGACTGGCGCATGGTTTGCTCTGGCCCTGTCGAGCAGAGCTTGTAGGTTCTCCTCGCTAAGTACGTTCCGCAAAGTCTGCTCGTTGGGTATGGGCGTTGGCAATGGCTGATTTGATGGGCGGGTGGCTTCCCGCGCCTCTTCGATAACCTTCTCGATGGCCTTGCGATTGCTGATGAACTTCAGCTTCGGCCATGCAGCAAGTTGACCGACATGTATCATACGTGCGAGGCGCTTCATGTCTGGGTCGGACAGAATGTTGAAATAATCTGCACTGATGGTGCGCGGCCAGATTGTAATTGTGCCCGAAAAGCGTTGAAGCCAGACCTCGGACCAGTCTTGACCCATTGGACGTGGCAAGAGCTCCAGGTGACGCAGAACTTTCAGCCACTTGTTTAGGTCGAGCTTGAGATACTGTTCAGCTGCCGAGCCTAAAAAGCCGCCGCGCCAGCCTCTGCCTCTTCTATGTGTCACTGGCCGTCCAACAGTCCCACGAGACGAGAAGAAGAACAAGTTAATGTGCGGATTTACCTGGGAGACGATAGAAAAGTTCACGTTGAAATGCAAGTTCAGACTCTTCAACGGGATGTCCGTCCTCAAGCTGCCGTCCTTCCACTTGTGCCCGAAGCTGTAGGGTTCCAGCTTACCGTCGCGGGTCCTGCGCATGAGCACAACGGGGTTCAGAATGCCAGGTACAGCTGCTGAAGCCAAGACAGCAGACCAGATAACACAATCCGGTGCAGTCAGGTAGTTTGCCAAGATACTCGGGCTGTGAGGATCCGAAGGCACGCAAGTCACGTTCAAGATGCGACCGGTGCGCTGGTAAGCTTCTAGAAACGTCAGACTGCCGCGACAGAACCAGGAACAGCGTTTAGCCCAGTCCACGCTGTCGAACCGTGCTCCTGTGCGCCAGAATCGTGTCAGCCATACATGTATTGGCTCGCTACAGGCCGTGATGCGATTGGCAAGTGCTGGAACCAGCAGCCTCTTCAGCTCGTCATCTGTCCTCGTGGCTAGAAGAGCGGCTACCAGGGCGCCACCTGATGTGCCAGTGATGATGTTAGGGAGAAGATCTGCGTCGAGAAGTGCTTTGGCTATGCCAAAATGGTAGTATGCGAAGGTTGCACCTCCACTCAGACACAAGGCTGTGCGCCCAAAATTGGTACTGAGATGCTTAGACAGACTTCGCTTGCTTTCCTGGGGCATTTGATCGCTGTGCAGCAAGAAACGTAGCGACGTCGCCACCTCGTCAACATAATTCTGTACCAGATTCTTCGTGCCATAGTAGGTCTCTGAGTAGAGCCTGGGGTTTTCAAAGCCAGCGAAATTATTCTTTACGCACGCCTCAGCCAGTCCAGCAAGCTCATCCACAGGCCTCATCTTCCCGACAGTGCCGCTTGACGGTGTCTTCTCGTCCTGCTCCGCCTTCTGCCTTAACCTTCTCATTTGCTCGAGCACTCTCCGAATCGTCCTGCTATCATAGTATGCATACTCATCATCCTCCTTCCATTGATCGCTGCCCAAGTAACGGTCAAGCTCTTTGGCTGCTTTGACCCAGTCCTCATAGCTCGTCTGGGCTCTCAATTGCTTTCTCAATTTGTTCTTCCTCCCTCGCCACGCCACATGTTGCTCATACGTCCAGATATACAACCTTGTCAATAGATACGCGGCTCCTAGCACAATGATCCAGCCGAGGACGATAAGTAAAAGCGGGTACTTGACGATGCTGTACGTCCATCCTTCTCTTGTCTCATCCCGCCCCCTCAGGACCTTCCTCCTCTTTTTCTGCTTGACACTGGCATGTTCTCGACCCTGTGCCTTCTGCTTGCCCCGAATTCGTTGACGAACAGGTTTCCAATCATTCAAGGCAGTAATAAATTGGGTGTCCGTCTTCTTTTTGGGATGTACGAGGTCCTCTTCGGATGGAGATTTTGGCGCAGGCGTGGACTGTTCCGGCGCTGACAGCGCATGAGCAAATGCGAGTATGTCGTCCGGATCTACAAAGTCGTCATCCCAATCCGGCAGCTTCGTGAAGTCCCATGCCGCCAGGCTATCGATGGCCGGGCCGTCAGTGCGCTTGGAAGGATCGGCCATACTGTTGGAGTTAGCCAGCCAGCGACTTCAGAAAGTGTATACCGCGCGCAACAGAGGATGCAGAGGGACACAACGGACGTTTGGTCATCAGTGGAGTGTCACCGAAACATCCGCAAATGCTCGAGGCATGTTCCAAACAAAAGCGTCGCCCGGCTCCGGGACGTCTCGGGCCGAAAACACCTCACGAGTCACATGAAAGCTGCAAGGGTGAAGAACCAAATATATAGAGTACTTCGGGTCCAATAAAGCGCAACACAGAGTGCAAGCACGCTGACACAACATTTGCAGCTCTCTGGCCAAGTCGCACTTTTTGCGCCGGAGCGCCTCGCTAATAATACCTTCCTATCCATCTTTCAATCGCGAAACTCTGGGTACTGTACAGACCCTTGCTCAACACCGATGTACAACGCACCATGTTTCTTTCAAGCCCTTATGATTTCACTTGCGACGCAACGACAACACCGCTCTCGACGATCGTAAGCTCGTCAATCCGCTTCTCCGTCTCCTCACCACAACACTCCACGCGCTTCCAAGTGACTACTCTTCCAGCATTCGTGTCGACTTCCCACACGCGGACCCTCCGATGGAAGCCACCGTAGCCTGCGTATCCGCCAAAGCCTGAGGCTCCGGCATAGCACATCCATGGCCCGAGACGTTTCTTCTTGCCATGGGTAATGTGCTGAGGGTCTTCGGGTATGGACGTAGCATCATGTAATGGTAGGGATTCCACGGGTTCCGTGCGAGCAGCCACTGCAGGTTCTGATGAGGGTCGGATGGCGCAGTAATCGTTCACATGATCATGGCCGCATCCCACAGCCACTATGCCTTCCTCTACTAGCGCGTCGTAGAAGTGCGAGTTGAAGGCAGGAGCTGTAACACCTTCTTTCCACTGTCCACCTGTAACGATATTTTCCTTGTCGGCATATTCGGGAAGGGGGATATGGATGAACGCCATGTCCAAATGGATGTGTGAATACTTTTTGTGTTCCTTTTTCAGACCTTGCGAAGTCGATTTGAACCAGTCGATCTGCCCTTGTTTGAGCCAGTTGTATCCTCGGTACTTCTTCTCGTCAGGCGTCAGGCCGTGAGTGTCCAGCATGTATAATGTCAGAGCCGAATGTTGCCCACTGTGTGCGAGGACTTCGATGTGGTAATTTCCGACCCCATCTAATGTTTCCGGGCCAGGCTGAGATAGCGAAAATGGTAATGTTTGTATCAGAGACATTTGCGCTCGTCGACTCAGTGATTTCGGTCCTTCATCATCATGATTGCCAAAGATGGTTGCGTAAGGTATCGAGCGCTCGATCAAGGGGTCTGCAAACTTAAATATCGCGCTCTGGGTGTCCGGAGCCGCTGGACCTTCGACTTGGTCGCCTGAAAGGACTACAAGATCAGGAGTCTCGTCGTCTAGAACACTTCCAATGAATTCGAGCGTCCGCGGATCAGCCTCGCATTTAGTAGATGACCTATTCCCCTCTTCAATGGCATCTCGACATACTCCCGTGCCTGTACTCAGATGGGCATCACTAATTTGCAGGATCTTAAACTTGCCATCCTTCCTGATCCTAGGGACAGCATCCTTTTCCTCTTTCTTCGCTGGCCCGTTGCGCGTACTCAGCCTTGCGATCTGGACGTCTTTGCCGGCGTTCAGTAGCAACGGCGTCCGGGCCAGTACCCAGTTGGGTCTTGGATCCACAGCGTCAGCTCCGAAAAGAACGTCCACCGCCGTGATGGCCTTTTCCGAATCCGAGTCATGCCTTTTATTCGACCGCAGCAACCAGATGCCACCGGGTCTGCTCTCCCATCGTTCGCCTGCTTGTCCTGCCTCGCCAACTCCGGGATCCAGCCGCCCTACTCTTACGCCCACGACCACCTTGTCCTCCGCCAATAACTCCTCCTCCTTCTTGCGCTGCACATGCAGCCACGCGCTCTTCACCCAACCAGTCTGCAGGTAAAGATCTTTCTCGATGCGATGCCACTTGTCGGGGTCTAATCGACAAGTGGAGAATGGGTTTGCGGACGAACAGAAAGATAATGTGATGTCCGTGATCACGCTTCCGGCATGATGAGTTGGCGAGAAGCTGTGGATGCTGGTCGGCAGGACTTTGTACTGATAATCCGCTACGAAGACCAGGATGAACACGGCGGTGATGAACAAAGCTGCTTGACCTAACGTTCGCGTGATACGTCGAGTCATGGTTGCGGTATTGCTATTCCAACGTCCGGAACTCGATCTGTCTCGTCTGTGGGTGTCAGGGTGGTTCAAGCTGCAGTCCCGCCATCATCGTTGCCGCCAGGCCCATGCGACTCGAATTCAGGAAAGAACCTAGGCAGTTTGTTGCACTGGCGTGCAGTGGCTGGCAATGAAGAACACTGTCAAGTATCTGGCCTCGTGAGCCAGCACCTCCTGTCTACGTGTATGTAAGAACCAGGGTGCCTTGGTGGGCTCACGTAGGCCACGGCAGCCACGCGGGTGCGGAGATCCCGCCGACTGAACCTTGATCCCGTCTTCTTTCATCCTTACTACATAGGAATCTAACTGCACACACCTTGCCCAGCTTTGTTCATGAGGCCTTGCTCGCGCCCAATACACAGGGCATCCTTTGGCATCTACTATGGCCACCAATTGAGGTCTCATACATTCAAGGCCGGTGACCATGTCGTGCTGCGTGCGTTGAAGGGGCATGCCTCTCCACTACTCTGTAGCAACCTCGAACCTGGAGGCCGCCTAGACACCCACAGAGGCTCAATTCACCACGCCGACATCATTGGGAAAGATGCTAGAGATATCATCAGAACTAGGTTCAAGTCTTGCAGAAAAAATGGGACGGAGTACAGACTGCATGAGGTGAAGCTTGAGGAATATGTCAGATGGACGAAGAGACTAGTAACGCCTTTATATCCACAAGACGCGCAGCTGATCGTTGGACTGCTGGATCTTCATGTCGAGGCACCTAGATGGGGTGAGGCACACGAGCCGAAGCTCGAAATTCTGGAAGCAGGAACCGGCCATGGCGCTCTAACGCTATATCTAAGTCGAGCCATACATGCTGCGAACACGCCCATGCCAAGAGCTGCAGTGGCGTCCGATGCAGTAGGGCACGATTTGACGATGCAGCAATGGAAGGCGTCCCGTCGAGCCGTCATACACAGCATCGAGCTCTCGCCAAAGCACTCTGCTCACGCAGAGAAAGTTGTTCAGGGCTTCAGACATGGAATGTACTATGCCAACGTCGACTTCCATGTCGGCAGCGTTGGAGACTGGGTCGCTGAGACCCTTCAAGAACGCAATGGCAGTTTCCTTTCTCATGCATTTCTTGACTTACCGGGCGCAGAGAACCACTTTGACGTTGTGGCAGACGCCATCAAGAGTGATGGGATATTGATTGTGTTCAATCCCAGCATCACGCAAATTCTGGACTCCCTTGCCAAAGTGAAGCAAATGAACCTAGCGCTCATGTTGGAGCAAGTTATTGAGTTGGGCGTGAATGGTGGATCGGGCGGGCGCGAGTGGGATGTTACGGCTGTGAAGCCAAGAAGCACGCAGCAGAGTGCACTGGCGCAGTCTCCGCGCTCGACAGGGAGTGCTGAGGTAGATGAGGAGGCCTCTTCTGCTAGTGACGTTGGTGGCGAGGAGGCGACAGACGGCGTGGAGCTGGATATGTATGCGGAGCCAGCTCTTGTCTCAAGCGCGACTCCCAAAGACGCGGATGCGGGTGACTGGAAGATGGTATGTCGACCGAAAGTAGGTGGAACAATCGTTGGCGGAGGCTTCTTGGGTGTTTTCAGGAAGCATAAACCGCGGGCGGCAGGTTCATGATTTGTGGATCAAATTCGAACTCGCAGGTGTGTAGGTACATGTGTCTTATGATAGCTGCGAAAATCCGTTGACACGGCACCTTGCGCATCGTTAAGCGCTTGGCTCTCGTTTATTTTCCTTATCAAACATGTGGCGTCGCACCCTTGATCAACTACTGCTGCGGGCAGGTACGCCCAAGGGAAATGGGCATGAACATTCAGTAAGCCCTCTTAGTCATTTGTCTCATGTGTGCTAATGTACATTCTCAGCAGCACTGCGGTGGCTTCTCCATGCCGGAGTGCCCTTCATCACGCCAGTGCGCGTCATATTCATCCCATATCGTATCATCTGTGTCCGCAGCTCGGGTCTTATAGCCTTTCTCCATGCTCATGGCTCGCCCATCGTTACGCCGCGCCATTCATATGCTAGGTGCTGGCCAACCAGCCGAAATTGACCTAATAACGCCATCTGCCCAACACTGGCAGCATCCATATCCAGCCAGGTGCGGCTTCCATATGTCCAGTTCCATTTGCATCTTCGTAACCTTCTGCTCATGCAAGGTCGAATTTAGCACCACCAACCACTCTCTTCATGGTTGTGAGCTTGCAGCGCCAGCGAGCCTACTCACACTCGCTGCTCTTCCTGGAGAAGACTCGCTTCAATTTCTCCAAGCGCCCGGTGCTGCCAGTGCTGCTACCACTGTTTGTACGCTCGCGCTTCTCGGAGTTGATGAGCTCGTTCTCCCTGGACTCGCGTTTGCTGCTCTGGATTCCCAAGCCTCCGCTGCCACGGCCCTTACCGGGAGTGTGGCCGCTGACTCTCTGGCTTCCGAAGCTGGTGTGCGCAAGAGTGCCGTAGCTGCCATCTTCGCTCCTGCGCTCATCAAGGGACTCAGGAAGCTTCGCAACAGCCGCCTCGCCGAAATTGCGCCTTACGAACTCTGGATCGCTCAGCTTCTCGAATAACTCGTCCTTGGATATGCCGACACCGCTGCTCTGCGTCTGCACGAAGGTCGGACCTTGGATCTCCGGGCGCTCGTGCAACTTGGCCTGACCGCCGGCTGGGACATAACGCTGCCTGACGGCTGGGCGTGGAGAAATGAAGTCTGGCAGCGGCAGCTGAGGCTTGCCAAATATTTCAAAGCTGTCCGGGCGCGAGTGGCTGTCTCTAAGCTCAAGCGGAGGAGTGTGCCCACGCTCGTGGACAACGTTCATGGCCAACCCTGCTGGCGCAGTGGCAGTAGCGTGGAGCATTGGGCGCGTGCGGAGGGGCCAGGTGTCCGGCTGCGAGTCTTGTCTTTGGTGGTACTGATCTGGATCCGGTAGCTGATGCTGGAACGCATGCTCGGGCTCGTCGAATGGACGGTACGTTTCGTTAGCTTCATGCGCCAGATCGTGGTAGTAGGCCGCAGAAACACTAGTGTCGGTTTCCTTGACGCGTGGGTTGCGTGCATATGCAGACGGGAAGTTCTGCCCGAAGAGACCTGCGCTCTGCGACTTCGGAATTGCTGGGTATGTGACAGTATGAGACTCAAATGTGCTGCTATCTTGCAGTGGGTCGCTGAATGGATCCGAACTCGGCACGACAGAAGAGTCGAGGGGTGTCGGCACCGGCTTGCGTGGTGGTACTTGGCTGCGGTTCAGAAAAGAGCCGTATGCGGGCGGAGGTTGAGTTCTCATCTGCAGGGGCGCTGGCGGCGGGTGAAGCCTCATCTGCGAGGACGCTGGCGGGTATCGCTGTCTAGAGTTCTCGCCATAGAAGCCGAGCGGGAACGCATCCTTCGGAGCGCGAGATGGCGTCTGAGGCTCTGGAATGTACGCGAGGGCGCTGCTGGTGGTGGCCGAACGGTCGCGGTCGCTAGTGGCTGAACGGTCGCGGCGAACACGTGCTTGCTGAGCCTCAAGGAACTGCTTGTCGAGTCTGTCCGCCTCTTCGCCGGTGGAGTATATGGCACGAACGATGAAATCATGTGCCTTACCTTCAGGGGAGATGTGCATCGAGGCCTCCTGCTCTACCTGCCCCGCCTGCTCTACCTGCCCCGCCTGCTCTACCTGCCCCGCCTGCTCTGCCTGCCCTGCCTGCTCTGGGATCACACTGGGGAATACGCTTACCTTGATAGTTTTGTTGGTGGCGCGCCTCATTGGGACAGCGTCGTGGATGCCGTAGTGCTGTAGAATCAAGTTGCGCACCGAGCACCTGTACTTTGTACACGTGCAGTCGTCAGTGCGCTGGGCACAGCGTGATTTGCAGTGGCAGGCGGGGCCGCAAATGCACGTTGCTTTCGACGATGATGGGCGGACTCTTCCATTGTTGTCGCATGGTCCAGCTTCACGAATCTCGATGGCCGCGATGTCCAGGACGGAGGTGTCTTTGACGCCTTGTTGCGCGTTCCGGCGGATGTCAGCGGCCTCCATCAGCCAGACCATATTGATGATGTCGGCTGGGGCCATGTCCGAAGTGTCCTTCACACCCGCCATGGCGTCAAGGAGGTTGTCGGTTGTGTCGACGAGGACATTGTGGGTTGTCGAAATATCGCGGACAAGATCGTTGGCTTGGCGCTCGCGCACGGCTTTGTCAAGTGCTAAGAGGATGCGAGGGTCGTGCAGCGTCATCCACATGTCTTCCAGAAGAGACGCCATGGCGACCGCGCTCCATGGAAGTCTCTCGGCTGAGCGGTCAGCATCTGGGCCAGCATAATGGAGGAGGATCTTGCCATTGCCGAACTCCTTTCCGAAACGCGCTTGGAGGTCGTTATAGAGGCGGCGGACTTCAGCCACGCAAGTGTAGTAGAATTTTTCCCAACGCTCCAAGGGCAATGGCTTCGAAGACCGAAGTCTAAAGTCATTGCATCCCTTGCGCTCAGGAGTTTTAGGACCAGCCGCGAACAGACTCAGCATATGATATGCGATAGTGTTACGGCTATTGAGCACCTGCAAAATTGTAAGCATAGGGTACTTCAAAACTCCCGTCGGGGAAAGATACTCACGCTGCGAGCCCAGATAGTCGCTTCACGCTGATGGTTGCTCATCACGACCGCAAGCGTCTTCAGCTCGAATTTGACGGCATCTTCTTCGAGTGGGCGAACGATCCCCTTTTCGAGTGCCTCTCGAGCGGCCGATGGTGTCTTGCTGTGGTCGAGGCCGTGGAGCGGAACGTCGTGCAAGTCCCAGTCGGTGACAGTCGTAGGCGGCAATTTCACCGGATCAGGGAAGTAGTAGGAGTCGTGGAGACTCGCCCGCTGGTGACCGGCCAACGAGTCGCCGGTCATGGTGTAGCTGGATGATTGCAATGCTGGCGATGATGTAGTGGTGGTAGATTCAGTATCGCTACTGCGCCGGCGATGCTCCTCAGACCTCATGCTGCGATATCATGTCGTAAGTGGAAGTTTGGCAGGAGGTCAGAAATCGGTGCGCGGGAGTATGTGCAGTGGGGGATCCTGTGGGAAGGAAGGGGCTGGGAACCAGCGAGTGTCACATGCACGCATTGGCCCCACACTCGAGGAGCACAACAATGGCGCCTCCATGGCAAGATCACTTCACGGCCGGTTGGAGCTCGTCAATCAGCTTCTGATGACGCTTCACGGTATCATCAGCACATCATATGGAAGTGCGTCTGGCAGCTGATATGATCCAAGGCTGCCCTTCCCAACAGAATACCAGTGTCTTGGTGGTGGCATAACTGAAGCTCGTCAATCCGGCCCTGCGCACTATCTAGCAGAGCTTCCCCCCCTCCGCCTCTTTCAGCAGCAGCTCGAGTGCCCCCTCCTGTGGAGAGGTAAGTCTACGTCAGCATGGGATTCGGCCAAGTAAAGCTTGGCAGCTCCTTGAAGGCCAGCATTTTGCGTCGGATTAGATGTACACTCGCAGGAACGCGAAACTTCCAGACTGCTGAGCATCATCCAGAGTGATGACCCGTGCATCGCTATTGGCCATAAGGCCTCGTTCGGTGTTCCTCAGATACCATGTCTAGCGCCAACCTTGTGACATTACAGCAAAGGCCGCACCAAACAGGAAAGAACGACTCTCACAGCACTCCTGAGTCATGTCATTTCCCTTCACGAGTTTAGCTTTCTTCTGAAAGATCAATGACCACTTACCATCGAGGTCTTGAGCCTTAGTACCATATCTTCCTCATCGAGTCACGCCGCTATATCGTTCTGTGTCCTCATGCTATTCGACGGCGCTGGAGCTTGTGCTTGACGTGAAGCCTGCAGCATCATCTGCAGCATTGGCACCTACGTGAAGCATCATTCGGTAATTTTCCATCGAGTTGCTAAACAAGTCGCTGACCGCCTTTGCTCAAAGATGCGCAATGCCATGCCGGCCACACCAACGGTTGCGACGGCAGATGCCGCGTTCGTTATAAGCAGCACTAAAAGACAGGCACCAAAGCGGAGCAGAGTGTAAGCTCATGAAAAATGGGCAGAAGATTCCTAGGTTCCGCTTCCCAACCTCAGCCTCACGTAAAGATCCCCCAGATGCCCCTGCCAGCCTTAGCAGACCCACTCGCGTCCTGCCGCCGAAACTGCTTCTCCCACTCCGCCGCCTGCTTAAGCGTAGCTCTCCTCTCCACTCGAAATCCATCCTTAACCATCTGCTGCGCCTCCTGCATCTTCTGCTCCTCCAACTCCGCGGCCTCCTTCAGCTTCTGCTGCATCGCTTGCACACCTTTGTCGGCCCACTGCGCGAAAGCAAGGCTTCGTGGCTCAGGTGGAGCGTGGTGGTAGGGGTTGGGGTGCTTTCTGATGTCTGTGATGGGGCTATGAAGAGGTACGGCTTGCATCAGGTTTGAGGCGAAGTGCTGCAGTGGTGTTGATGGTATTGAGACGGGGACGTCCGGTTTGGCGGCATGCGCTGGTGTTGAACGCAATGAGGCTGTGAGATCTGGCGTGGCGATCAATCTCGGCGAAGATGAGTGGTGGATTTCTACGGTTATAGTAGGTATGTGTGCCGCTGAGGCAGTCTGCGCATGAGCTTTGCCATCGCTTGTCTCAGCAGTATGCCACTGTGCGTAGTGGAGACTTCGAGGTTCCGGAGGCGCATGATGATAAGGGTTCGGGGCCTTCCTGATGTCTGATCCGGCATTCGGATGAATCGGGACCGGCTTCTCGACATCGATTGTAGGCGGCTTCTGGGATGACGGTGGCTCCAAATGATCTTGCAGTGTCTGCGCGACAGCGAAGAGATCTCTGGACAGCCTGAGAAGCGTTTCGGCGGTACTCCTATCGCCGTGCCTACGATTCAGCACCACTCGCTCTAACCTTCCATGTCGCTCGAAAATCGCAGCATCAAGCCCGTCACCAAGATCTTCGGTGGTTACCAGATTATCGTTGGACGTAGACTTGGGGCTTAAGGCATTTAGGTGCTGGATGACGGTCGAGTCGTCATGGCTAAATGGTGACGGATACTCTGATCCACGCAACCACCCTGGCAGCCAGTGGGAAGATTTGGGCGCAGGCGCAACCACTTCTGGAGGGATGATCTTAGGTACAGGTATCAGTGGCGATCCGAAGTCCTTCGTCTGAGCAGTCGTAGCAGCCGAGTGTGCTGGCGACGGCGGCTCTCTCGACTTTTCTGGACGCATAGCGGCCTGCAATCTGCAAACAAGAAAGTGTGAGTACGAATCCAATGCCCGCCTAGACCTCCAAATGTCTCTACTCACTGTTCACGTCTCTTGTAACCCATCTCAGCGACGCAATCGGGGCAAGCATTGTCACTCCTTGGGGCCCATGGGCTTGTGGCTTCGACATTGCGCGGATTGGTAATCCCGGTTGGGTAATACGCTCCATTCCTGCCCTTCTCCAACCCATCGCCAGTGATGCCAGGCTTCCGACCATGTCTGACGCACCTATCTCTCGTTCCGTGCAGATAGTCTGCAGGTGAGAAGAGCGTCGGTGGTACACGTCTATTCGACTTCGCTTGTGGCGGAGTCACAATGTTCGGCTCTGGTGGAATCTCGCGGCTCTGGGTCGTGTGGCTATTGTTGTATGGTCCATCCGGATGGGCCAGTGCACTACCGCTGGTACGGCGTTTGAACCGGTTGACGTGTAGCGGATAGACGATAGGAGCAGCGCTCTCAATCTGGTGTATTCGTGCCGAGACCGTGCCTTGTGGTACCATACCGGGAGCACCATCTAGCCATGGCGTCTCCTCATTGGGGAGCTCTTCTTCGGTTGCTGTGCTACTGTTTTCCTAAAGAGACGAGAGCATAGCGTCTCAGTTGAGGCTGACTTCTGTAGCCTTCGCTTGTGCCGTCGGCTCCGCGCGAAAGGTGTTTTGTGCGCTTCGTGCGTATCTGGTTGTTGAGGCCTACAAGCAGAATCTTTTTTGTGACTGGCATGGGTATCTGGTCGTCGTGGATCACCAGCCCAAGATGCCTTACTGTGACATGTTGGCTGTGGTTGTTTGTGACAAGGACAGCGGCATGCAGGTGGCTCCGCTATGTGTGTTCTGTTGGCAATCTGTCTAGCCGCAATTTTGTGTGTCAGGAGATTATAGAATATATGCATAAGGTCTTTATCAAACGAGTGTGCATGTATGAAAAAGGTCTCTGGCAAAGGAATGTATGAAGTGGTGACTAGGACAGATGTATGGGAGAAAGCCTAGATCAGAACCGAAGGCATCCCGCATACATCAGTTTTAGCAGTCGCAGCCTTGTGGAACCCGATCTCGTCCTGTATTCGCATCTGTAGAGCAGGCACGCCCGAGCAAAGTGTAGCTGTAAAGTGCATGAGCAGCGTCCATTTGGAAGTCGCGTCTGAAGTTTGAAGCTTCGAAAGTCCGAGGCTTAACGGTCGCGGCAGACTGTTTGACGTAGAGAATTGTTGTACACTCAAGAACATCGACGATCCTCGATCATTGCGGCAGCCTGTCCAATGCTGAGTACCTGCTTACTCGAAGCAGCCAGAATGATATGAAGGGCGCAACATAGCACGGGAAGAAAGCACCCTCTGGTCATCGTATACAGTACAGCAGATATGTACACCTCGCTCGGCCACAAACCCTACTGCTCAAGACTTCTACTTGAGCGAGGCTTGCAAGCTTTCCAGGACCTATGTCGTCAAATCAGCAAACACATCTCCCCAGTTCTCGGCCAAATACTCACCTCCAGCTCAATCTTCGCCTCCGCAATATCCTGCTCGCTACCACTCCCACTCGCAATCTTTTGAGCCTCAGCAATCTGGTTCCTCACGGCGTCCGCGCTGAAGTCCTCAAGCGGGTAGCCCTCAACGGCATTGATGGAGAGGACGGAGTTGGGTTGTACGGTTGCGAAACCGCCGGACACTGTAGCAAGCCGTGTCAATGAGTATGCTCGAGGGAGAATGGTCGGGATAGGTGTGGTTTACGGAAGAACTGCTTGCTGCCACCCTGCTCCTCAATGACCTCGACGAGGCCTGGCTTCAGCTGCTCGATGGAGGGGACGTGCTGGGCGAGGATACCCATCTCGCCAGACTCGGCTGGGATGTTGACCTGGACGCTGTGCATTTCCCATTAGTGCTGTCCTGACATCCTCGTGGTTTCCTGCTCTTCCAATATGCGCATATATTGTTTCAGCTCGGCGTTCTCATCTCTTGGAAGACCTACACATCGTGGCTCTTGTAGATGGACTGTCCCGCAAGTTAGCATATTTCCCTGTATTTGGCTCCATACCACCACCGCTTCCGCTCCTGACAGCATCTCCTCATTCCGCTCAAAATGCAACCCCAGATGCCAATCCACGCACCTGATGCGGCAATGCCAAGCTCAACTTGATCTTGTCCGGCGCAACGTCCGCGTACGTGCGTCTCGCCATCCACGGAAGTGCGCTGGGTTTGGCGCGCAGCGCAGCGCGGGCGACTCGTAGTCCGTTCATGCTGTTATATCGTTGAGGTCGAGTATAGATTCAATGGCTCGACTGTGAGGTTCGAGCACTCATGTTGCTGTTGCAAGCTTGAGACGGGACATCCCGAGAGAGAAGTCCCAGTCACGTGATGAGGTACCGAGCATGAGTCATGGTCGAGAGCCAGAACGAGAGAATGGATCTGTTTGACGTTTCAAAGAAGAGCGCTGAGCTGCAGCCCTAATAGACATGTCTAATTGTTGAGCAGTGGTATCGAGCGCGTCATATCACCATTATCTACAACCCAGCCGGGACAGGCAAAACTTCTACAGAGGGCCTCAAAAACACCTTTCGCTCATGCAAGTCATCACAACTCTGTGCCTCCAGAAATTCGTACCTCATTCCTCGCAGACCTCTCTACTCAAACTCCACCTGCCTACCACCTCCACCAGTTCCCCGTGCAGCTTCTAGTCTTCTCGCTCGCTCCGCTCTTCTTCGTCGCCTGTTGTCTGCAAATGCACTTACATCCGTCCCCGTCCCCGCATCACCAGGACTACCACTTAGCCCACTGCCGATCACAGGCGGCGAAGTGGATACTCTCGCACCTTCGTGCGGACTTGACGCATGTGGAGGCGGGCGTGGAGCACCTGCTGTGGCCGCTGGGATTGGCTGCGGCTGCAGGAGACCGGATGGCAGAGCAGGTGGTAACATGAGCTCGGAGGATGGCCGCCGACCAGGCCCGCCAGCAGCCGATGCAGACAGTGGCGGAGGTGGAGGCACGTTCGTGATGGGCTGGTCTGCGCTGTTTCGTCTGCCCATGCCATTCTTTTTGAACCTCGCATTCGAGCCGGGAGGCCTGCTGCCACTTCCACTCATCATGCCAGCGTCACTCTCCAGACCCTCACTGGCCGAGCTGTGTCTTCTCCTCTGCCGTCGATCTGCTCGACGAGCTGCTCGCTTGGCATCGGCTTCTTCCTGAGTCAGCCGTTGGAGGGTTACATGGTCGCCGTCTCTGTGCATCTTAACGCGGACATTGACTGGCGGCTGACTGCTCGGGCCTGCCTCGACACCAGACCCTGAAGCCGGCGGGGCATTGTTGTAACGAGATGGTGAATCGGACTGGCTGCCTCTACGTCTCCGACCGCTGCGCATTTCTGATGCTGCGGCTCCTGCTAGGCCACCCGCCGCTGCAGCAGCCGCTGCATCGCCGATCGGATGATCATGACTGCTCGACACATTTTCCTGAGAGAACAAGCGACTCGGATCAGGTTCGACAGCACCCTGTGGCATTTGCAATGAGCCAGGCTCAGGAGGACGATAATTGCTGGGCCTTTCGCCTCCAGGTGGCGGTCCAGGCGGAGGTGGCGGCAGATTGTAGTTGCCCGTGGCATCGTGGAACCTTTGCTGACTCGCCGTGGGGTCGAAGCTGCTGGGACCTGCGCCGGACGAGCCCAAGCCTGCGCCAGTTGAGCTAGGCAGATCACCTGCCGTTGACGGTAATGGTGGATGATGTGTATCTGGTCTACTGCTGAAGTTGGTCCGAGACAGCTCCGGATTGCTCCCGCCGAAGCCTACATCATGATCATTGCCAGAAGGTCCAGTCATGAGTGTTCCCGACGTGCTAGGTCTCCTCCCTGTCCCCTCGAAACCTGAAGCACCTTGTGAAGACCTGGCATTGGGATAGCCAGAATGCCGTCGATGGAAACCCTCTTCTGCATTCAATTCCTGCTGCCGTATTTGATCTTGGCGCTGTCGCTCGCGTCGTTCCTTTCGTGCACGATTCCATTCTCTGAAGCCTGCGATCGCGCCGAATGTAGCGATACTCTCACGCAAACCATCATTTCGCTCGATCCTGTCTTCTTCATCGTCCATGGTCATCTCCGTGCCTGCAATTCCAGTCCCAGGTCGTGGTCTTGGTACCATCTCGCTTTCCTCATCATCATACAATGAGTCGGCGCTTTGTCTTGGTCGCGGTCTTCTCGGTGGCCGTGAGGGTGTCTGTGTGGGCGTCATGGGTCGCCCACCCGCTACATTCATCCTCCCAGGAGTTTGGTCTGGTGATAAGGGTGCTTGACCATGTTCCACTCTCGACACATCCGTCTGGCTAACCATATTTTGATGTCCCCCGTGTGGCCTGACACCATGGTCATCGACATAATCATCTTTGCGCTTGTCTTTCCGTGAGAAGAGCCTTCGCACTCCTTCGAACGCAGCGATTCCACCGCCTACCGTAAGTATACGCTCCCTCCATGAATGCCGCTCTGGCCGCTCATTGTACTTCTCGTCCTCCCAGCTCGTTGGACTCAGCCTGCTGTCATCTTCCGGAGGCGGAACACTACTTACACTACTCTGCACTGGCGCAGAGCCGTACTGTACCCCAGGTGGTGGTACAGAAACCGAGCTGGTCCCTGGAGGTGGTCTGCTTCCCGGCCTCGACTGTGGTCTTGACGACACGCCTAAAGGCGCTATTTGTTGATGTCTACCATATCTCCTGTCTTCTTCGTCGATCTCTGCCTGCTCGCGCTCCTCTCGTTTCCGCACCCTGCGGTTCTTAAACGCTTCATATGCCCCAAGAGCTCCTGCACCCGCCAGCAGGTTTCGACCCCAGTGCGACTCATCTCTCGCTTGCCCCTCTGTTCTCGGCCTTGAGGACGGTGGCCTCTGCTCTGTGTACTCTGTGCGTGATCCAGATACATAGCTCCCATAGTCAGAATAGAAGTCTGCCGCATTCTCATAACCATACTCCAGCGGTCTCTTTTCGTAATAGTACCGATCCAGCGCCAAGTACAGAAACAGCAGAAATGCAACCCAGAGTGCGTACACAATAAACAGCGCTTTTGGGCTGCCGTACAAGGTCAAGCCCAATGCTATCTGTATTATGCCCAACAATGCAATCGATCGCCCGAACAGCTTGTGTATCCACACCTTTGTCGGCACTCTGTTGGGCATGACCTTCCTCCTCTTCTCCAGTCGACCCATCAGCCACCCGAACAGGAACTGCACCCAGATCATCGTGTATATCGCGACCCCAATGCCATGATGCGGATTCGTCAAGCTGCGTTCCGGCCCAACTGCGAACCAGCCGAGTACGAGGACCACAGTACTCAACACCAGAACCAAGATCTGGCAATACACATGCAACCTGACTGCCTTCCTCCCGCCCGTTCGCCAATACTTCGCCGACCATATCGCAATGGGTAATATGAGGAGGAACGTTATCGCCGCAAGGACTCCATGGCCAGTGATGAGCTGGTGGTACTCGGGCAGGTTCTTGAAGCGATTGCCCATGCCATTGTATTGCATTGTCGCAAAGTTGAGGCCGACCAGATTAGGAAGGAGGAAGTCATCGCGCCCGCTGTCCCAGGTGCCGTCGCCGACGTGCAGGGTGCTGCTGCTGTAGCTGCTGCTGCCCGCCGGCGACAGGTCGGAGGTGGACATTGATCGAGTCGTGAGCGAGGGCGCGCTGAAGGCGCTATAGCAGAGGAGGAGTCGCAACCATCTGGTTCACTATACTCGTCCCGTCTGAGATCGTTGCGACTCGGAGAGGGTGCCGGATTGTGCGGCGATGCGTTGGCAAGCACTTGTTGATCTCGGCGGGGTACCTAAGACTCTCGCAGTCGTCGTGGCTTGTCGCAATGCTCGTACACCTGCTATGATTCCCCTGCTGTGAGTGAGCGATGATGGTAGTGATGATACCGTTGACGTAGAACTGCTTCACAGTCAACCCTACCCGCATAGAATTAATGCACAATGTAGTCGCCCAGACCTGAATGTGGCACTCCGTCATCCGGTGGTGAGTCGACTAGCAACGTCCCTAGCAACCAGCCGATCCCTGCACAGACGCAGACAGACTTGACAAACCTTGCGCCTATCCATCTCACTCTTCGCACCTCACATCCGTGGTTTGCGTTCGGGTCCCTGCTTGTTAGTGTGGAAAACGCCATGTATGGGGTATGCCTGCATGAAGTCTCCTGCTGACCTCGTGGCAATGAGAACTGCCCGCATTACGGGCATTGGCATCCGCTGTGCTCCGTCACAACCTCAGGCGAATTGTACAGATGAGCGCAACGCATCTGTTCCCAGGAAACATGATGTAATGGCAAAAGAGCAGATCGTTGACCATGAGACAAAGACGTTTGGGCCTTGTGGGAAAGGGAAAGAGTTGTATGATGATGTTCCTACAGGATAGGATCATACAGTCAGTTCTTCATGTGCTGCGAGGTCCTATCTCAACGCTGTCTTTCACAAGCTGTATGACCTCGAAGCAGCCCTATCGCGTTCCTTCATTGTATGATACCCGATTCATTGCGCCTTCGTCATTTGGAACCAGAAATGGCAGCCACAGAACATCAACTCCAACGGACATTGACCTTACAGCATCAACAAAGCCTCAATCGATGAGACTTCTGCGAACATGGTCCAAACTCGACCCGCAAACAACTACCCAGAGCTCATCAAACAACTCAACACCCTACAAAGGAAATACAAGCCAGTCCTGAAACAAGCCGTAAACGCATCGCTTATACCTACTAACATGAACATTACTAATTGATATTCACAGATTGCAGAAAATGAAGCCGAAAATGCCGAGCAGGTGGATCTCTTCGAAAAGATCAATGCTCGTGTCGAGAAGCTGCATCGAGATGCTGAGGAGAGTGTAGGTGTCGCTCCCGTGACTGCGGGAAAGGCCAAGGGAGTTGCCGTCGAGGATGCCGATGCGAAGAAGGCCGTGCAGTCGATCGAGAAGGCTGATACGCCAGGGGAAGCGATGATGGGGGTGGAGATGACGAGGCTGGGGAAGGGCGGGACGTAAGGGGTTGGTCTGTGAGTCAGTTTACGAGCCTGGTTCCATTGACAGAGTGAGTTGGCGAGTCGTGAAGACATGAGGTAGTATGACTTGCAGTCCGAGACTCGCAATCTTCCTGTAGTGCATGGCACATGTGCTATCTTCCTACTTCGTAGACTGTACTGTGCCCCTGTACTTGACCTATATATTACATGCCAAGCCAGACGATATCTATGCAACCATAGCCGCCTCACCTCCTCCAGCTTCTCCAGTCCCACCAGAAATGCCGGCCATGAAATCTCTATACCTGAAGACCTCGCCCTTGCCCTTCGCCACATTTAAGCCCTTGGCACCGAAAGCACGACGGGTGCTGAATTCGCCGAGGATGCCGTCGACCTCCCTGCACGTCTTGTCAGTGGCATTTCGCAAGATCGTTAGAAGCATGGAGACCGTATACCTTTCGCTCAATCGAATCATATCCTCACCCGGCTCCGGCGCCGTATTCAACAGCGCATTCCTCAACTCCATCACATCAATCTGACCGGAATCATCTACGTCAAATGCCTCAAAGGCCGCAATCAGCTCCTCAGGATGGGACATATCGTTCAGAGGCGCCGACAGCATATCCAGATAGCGCGCCAGATTGAGCTGTGCAGGTCCACTGGGTGGGAAGAAGTCTTTCAGCGAGGACGCGCGGTTGTCCATGCCCATCTGCTCGAGCATGTTTGAGACATCGGCGGAGTTGACAGAGTTGTTGTTGGACGAGTCGAGGACCTCGAAGCTCTCGCGCATTGAGCGGAGGAGCGGGGGCGGGATGTGGTTGAAGCCACCTCCAAGGTTCGGTCCCGGGGCTATACTGTTGCTCTTTTGCTGAGGCGACGGCCGGATGGTTGAGACTGTTGATGATGTGGGTGTTCTCTGCGCAGAAGGTCTGAGGTTCAGTTGACTTGGTACCGTGGTAGCCTTAGGAGATTCTAATGCAAATCCGTCGACAGAGATTGGGCTCTTGAGGCCATCGCGAGCTCCGTCGAGAGGGGATGGGCTCTTAGCCGCAGCCCTCGTTGGTGTTTCCGGCTCCACTGACGGCGAGGCTCTCCTAGAGGGGCTCTGCGGTACCGCCAGTCCGCTCGGCTGCCTGGCGAACGGGCTCGTCGGTCTTGCGAAGGGACTTGTCGGTCTTTCTGCTTGGGTGACTTGAGATGGTCTGCGAACAAAAGGGCTGGATTTCTCTGGTGACAAACTGCCCGACGATTTCAGGGGCGACAGTCCCGATGGCTTGGAGGGCGAGGATGTGGATGTTGATGCTCGGGCTGTGGCGGGACTGGTTGAATTCTGTCGTTTGAATGGTGAGTGTCTACCACCTTCTGCACTCGCTGAGACGAATGAGAGGGGTCTCGGTGCTGCCATGCTGCTGCAATCTATTGTATGAAATGATTCACTTTGGTTTCGTGACCGCGCTGAAGTCGCGCAGTTTGTTGACAGGTCCCGTAGGAGGGGCAACTCTGCGGAAAGCTTGGCTGCGGCAGAAGCGGGCAGTGGGTCCGCGGGGTCGTTTCCAGAACGTGACATGTGAAGAAGGGGTCAAGGGGGTGATCTTGTCCTCTCCATCTCCTCGCGCTCCATCCTGAGATTGCGCCCTATTGTTATGGCCACGGTGCTACCCACGCGACCGAACACAAACTCGACCGGCAGCTCCAACTCGCGCTACCGTCTTGACAGTCAACCGTCTACCCAGCGACCTGGCTCCCGCGATGGCTACTTTCCACACGCACATCGACCCTCGCAGGCGTCCAAGCTGAGTTCGCCGGGCGGACGCAGCTCACGTTCCTCAGCTTCCTCCAACTCACTCCCACCGCACCCGATCAACCATGGACCCGCACCGACACCGTCACCGCGCCAGGAGCCGCCTCGACCGCGCGTGGAGAAGAGACACAAGACGATCAAGTCGCAGTATCCACCGACTAGCACGGAGAAGCATGTTGAATACATATTGGTGGCCTCGTTCGATATCGACAGAGGCAGCATCATGGAACACCAGTATCCAGGTCCTGTGGGCGGCGACGAGCACATGTTGGCCGAGTTAATGTTGCCAGACCAGACGCATATGCGCAGCCAGGATTGGACCATCTTCTTTCTGCACAAGGATGCAGCCGCGGAGGATGAGGACGATGAGCTCAAAAGACGGCGGAGACAGCGGCGCCGGAGACGGAAAGCGATTGAGGATGGGGAGGCGGAAGCAGGTGCTGAGGAAGAGTCCGAGGACGATGGTGATTGGCAGGAGGGAGACGACGACGACGATGACGAGAGCAGCGACGATGAAGCGCCGGACGGGCCACCACTGGTATATGTGCTCAACCTGGTCAACACTAAGCAGGACAACACGGTCAAGCGAGGGGCAGTTGTCAAAGCCATGGCTATATGCACACGGCATTCGTTCCTGCACATTTACAAGCCACTTCTACTCCTGGCATTGCAGCAATACTTTGAAAACCCTGTCCTGGAAACACTTGCCAGCTTATATGACGCAGTCAATGGTATGGATTTGTCGTTCATGCCGCGTCTTCACTCCTTCGAACGCTTTATCCTGCAGTCGACCGACGCCAAGGACCTCTTCATTGAGAAGTTCGAGGCGATCATCGCGCAACAGATGTCTCGGCAAGACTCAGAGCCGGACACCGCCTTGCCTGCTCCATCACCTTCAGGACAGAGCCAACAGCTAGGACGAAGTCGATATGGCTTACCGAAGGATACCCATGAGTTCGAGAGCGTAGTGCGATATGCAAATGTTCCGGTCCCAGTGAAAATACCAGTCGCCTTGTCTCCAGAGACGGTTGGCGATTTCAGCCTCGTAAAGCTAATCACAACTTTCAGTGTGCCACATAGCACCAATCCGGTTGCATTCAGCCCAACACATCCACATCTTACAACCTCTGGAGCTTTGACACACCCAATTATCGTACTGCTCAATGCCCTGCTCACACAAAAGCGAGTCATCTTCTTAGGCCACAATCTGCCCAGTAGCGATGTAGCAGAAGCAGTCCTGGGAGCCTGTGCTCTCGCGTCAGGTGGTATGCTCCGAGGCTTCACCCGACATGCATTTCCATATACGGATCTTACCAAGATTGACGATCTTCTCAAAGTGCCTGGCTTCATCGCGGGCGTCACCAACCCGGTGTTCAACGACCAACAGCAGTGGTGGGATGTTCTTTGCGATATCTCGACAGGCAGGATCAGGATATCCAATAAGATTGAGCAGGCGCCGCTCACAGAAGGCGTATTGTACTTCCAACAACCAGGCATGACTCCCTCGACCTCAGGGTCCAATGCAGGTATCAGTGCGATAGCTGCAGCCGGTGCTACTCTCTCAGCTGGCCTGGGTGGCAGCACAGCAACGACCGGCCATTTTGCCGGCGACCCCACAGGCGATCAGGCCTTCATGTCCTCCGTGTTGAAGGCCATAGAAGAGCGCCATGGCGAAACCGCCATCAGAGCAAAGTTCCGAAAATGGGTCGTCAAGTTCCTCCGAATCGCTGCTGCGTTCGAGGAGACGGTCTACGGTGCTTCGGCGCTCCAGGTCACCGCCTCACCAACCCCAACCCAGGGATCTTTCCCAGAAGGCGACCCTGGCTCACCTCATATTCCAACCCCTGGATCTGGCCGCCGTCCAACCCAACCTGAAGACGACCTACCACCAGAAGTTACCGGCCACGGTTACGTTTGGCCCTCGCCAACAATGCGACAGCAAGAGCTGTCCGCGAACGCCACACGGATCGAAGGCTGGAGGAATACGCGATCGTACTATAACTACATCCAAGACATGGCAGGCTTCTACATGCACCGGCCGATCAAGACCATCGACATTCAGCACCTCCATGACAAGCTCAGTAAATTGCGTCTCTCGCCCCCAACCTCTGCGAATATCTACCTTGCTATCTGCGCCGCAGTACACACCGAGCAGGAGATCTTACAGCTCTTGGCGGTCATTGTAAACTCGACGTATGATCCCAAGGGGAGCGTGGTTGGAGCTGGCAGTCCTGGTGGGCAAGGGGCGGGGCTGTACTATTTGTGTTTGGGGTTGTTCCATCCCAACCTGACCGTGAGGGAAGCGGTGGCGGAGTTGCTGGGAAGGGTCCAAGAGCATGAGGCGGGCAGGTACTTTTGGAGGAACGTGGGGAGGTTTGTGCTGATGGCTTGGGTGAGGGTGATGCAGGCGAGGGAGGCGAGGGTCGGTGTCGTAGGGTGAGCCGGGAGGAGGCATGAGGGAGGACATGGTGGTGGAGCTCTCAGTGATTCAATCAGTCAATCAATTGGTTGACTCGTTGATGGCAATGAACTATTCAATGATACGATTGACTGCTTAATACATGTAACACCGTCGACTTCATAATGACACTATTGACTGCTTGACAAACCCCGTTGACTGCTCAGATCAGCGGTTGATTATGTGTTGACAGCGTGACGGTCCAGAAGTCACAGTCACCTAGTCAAGTAGTTGATCAGTTGGTTGACCGATGGAGTCGCTGGCATGTCTCGCTGTCAGACAAGTCACACCTACGTATCCGCTGGCAAGTGACGGCGTCGACGTCTTCGCACATGAAGCATTGACGGCTGCAATTGCAATAGACACGATGTGCATATAGGGTGCACAAGAACAATCATCATGTTGCGTGCTACCTGGATGCTGTCAGCCGCCAATATACTGCCAATGCTGTCTTGGTCAGTCGCACCACGGCTCGAACCATCTCCTGTCATGGCACAACGCACGGGACAGGGCCTGCAAGGTAAAACAATTTAGGTGATGCAAACAGCGTCTGCTGCAGCGCTGGGCGTGGGCCATGCCCTCGCTCCATTGGACAGACACGCTCTCGCATGCTTTCCCCACACTGACCCATGACTACTGCAACAGCGGCGCACGCGCGCGTCTCTGCCACAGCGTTGTCGTGCTTGTCGCCGCAAAACCGGGTGGCGCACGCGAGATGGGGCGAATAGGAGTTAGGGCGGTGTGTCGCCATCAGAGGAGAGAAATCTCCCGATCACTCACGAGGTTGGAGGTCGAACCGGATAATAAAGGCGGTACGTTGCTTCCCGGCCCTGAAAAACCAACGCCTGCCAGGAAACGACGACTGGGATTGCCAAATCTTGGCTAAAACTTTCAGGGCTTTGAGACAGCGAGACGGCGTCGTCAGTGGGCAAGTGTCGTGCCATACGGGAACAATAGATCTCAACAGACGCTGTACAAGCATAATGAAGCAACTTGCTGTGGTACCATGTCGAGATCTCGGGTCATTGTATACTTCTCCGTGCCTTGTTTCCAAACACCAGCCACAGTTTATTCTGAGTGGAGAGAAGACCGTAGTAGACGTAGCTCCCCCCGCTTTTGGAGCTAGGACCCCTCGGGCCGCCAGCAGGCTTCTGCGAGTAGTACATCATACATCCATTCTCACCTTCTCCTCCCTCTTCCCTCCCTACCACAACCCCCATCATACGAGGGTTCTTCTTCAAAATAATCCGAAGAGAGCAGCAAACATGATCGTCGACCCAGTTGAGGCCTTCACCAAGGCTACGGCCACTCTGCCATTGACTTCACCCACTGCCGTGGACCCAATCCCTACCATCCACCCCAATCTCCCAGAGTACGAGAAGGCCACGGAGACTGGCAACAGGACACTATGGTATGTCTGATGGCTACAGCTTGTTCAGGAGACTTTTGTTACGCTGCTATCGAGCTTCACCGCGACGGAAACAAGCTGTTTCTCAGTGTTTTGGGAGCTCCAGCAGCTAGACTGAAGCTCCATGAAGCTCGTACATCACCAGATATACAAACTAACAAAGTCGCAGGGTCGTCTTCGTTGTCATGTTGGTCGCCACCATCCTCTTCAGCGGCCTTTCCTGGAATGTCCCAGCTGTAAGTTTGTCCTGTACCGCCGACAGCACACGCTCTGACAGCGCGACAGTCAAAGCGCCTGTATCACGTCATCACGACCTTCATCGTCGTCTTCGCTTCTCTCTCCTACTTCGCTATGGCTGCTGGTCATGGCGTTGGTTACCACCACGTTGTCGAGACCGTCCACAACAAGCACGGCGTGCCGGACACCCACCAGGATGTTTACCGCGAGGTCTACTGGGCTCGTTACGTTGACTGGTCTGTCACCACCCCACTCCTTCTCCTCGACTTGGCTCTTCTGGCTGGTCTGAACGGCGCCAACATTTTGATTGCCGTCGTTGCCGATATCATCATGATCCTCACCGGTCTGTTCGCTGCCTTCGGCTCTGAGGACACTCCGCAGAAGTGGGGCTGGTACGCTATTGCCTGCATTGCCTACTTGGTGGTTATCTGGCAGCTTGCGTACCACGGCCGTGGTGCTGCTTTCGCCAAGGGCGGCAAGGTTGGCAACTTCTTCGCTGCCATTGGTGGTTTCACCTTGATCATCTGGACTGTCTACCCGATGTGAGTCTTCACCGAGAAGTCGACAATGAACAGCAGCTAACATGATGCAGCGTCTGGGGTATCGCTGACGGCTCCCGCAACCTCAACGTCGATGAGGAGATCATCGCCTACGCCGTCCTCGACATCCTCGCCAAGCCAATCTTCGGTGCCTGGTTGCTCTTCACCCACGCCAGCATCCCAGAGACCAATGTCGACATTGGCGGTTTCTGGGCCCATGGTCTGTCCGGCGAGGGCCAGATCCGCGTTGGCGACGATGACGAGGGTGCTTAAGCGCACAATAGAACAAGTCACATACGGCTACTTTCGAGGCCAATCCCCGATTGCACCTCAATGGGTGGTCGCGGACAGCAATGGTATGTCGGTGCCTGTCCGTGTGTGATGTACGATTCACTGGACGGCTTCAAATTGGTAGGAGATGAGAAAACACGGATGCATTTATGGAGGTCATGATACCGTTCTTGCGCTGAAGCTGGGCATCCGGCTACTGTATCATAGGGCAGATAATGTTAATGCGGAACAGGGAGTTGTGGTACTCTCGCAATCTCATGTTCAGTCACACTACTCTGCTCATCTCACGTTATCGTCTGCCAGCTACTCCCACTCCGCAAAATCTGCCGGGATATTGCCTGATGTCTCCGCGACGTTAGCGGCTAGTGACCATGCTATGCAGGGAGATGCTGGTCAGCTCTCGATCGAGCCAAGAGAATTCTCTTGTCAAAAAGGAAGCTCTCCCCGCACTCTGTATCATGGCAACCAGGGCCCAAGCTGTTGCTCTCGAAACAACACGCGGTTCATGTTTCCAATAATGAAACAACGCATTTGTGGCTGTGCAAGAGATCAAGCAAGGCAGGACGCCTTGTATCGTGGACACGTGAGCTGCCCGTTGTGGCTGCCATTGTTGTGAAAGTGTTGACAGATGAAAGCGGACAACGTTTCTCTTCGACTGACTACTCTCACACCTGGAAAAAGGCATAGCTGCAGACACTTTGTTCAGTGAGCTTGATTTACTGGTCTCAGTGGCGCTCGATTACAGAGATACAGAATTGAGAAGGGCTAGAAGCAATGGCGGACACATCTGAGGCTGTTGAGCCTGGCGTCGACATTTCGCCCATCAACACTTCAGAACGCCGGAACTCGCTGGAGAAGCACTTGCAGACTCGTCCCGAGGCAGAGGATCTGAAGAACCGGCATATCTTGCTCGACACGACCGCGGCGCCGGCGCTGCAAGCCAAGGCGCAGGAGCTGGAGAGGCAGAGGATCACGGATAATTTGAAGAAAGTACGTGCTTCCTCACATCTTCCTCACTCTCGATATGTTTTAGGGGTTTCTTTTTGCTGATTGGGGGGGTTTTTGTGTGTGTAGGGCTTAGCCAAGCGTCCGGAGAAGGAGGAGTTGGTGGAGAAGAATATTTTGCCGGATAGCTCGGCGGCGCCGGCGTTGCAGGAGAAGCAGAGGGAGTTGAGGAAGCATATGCGGGCGGATAGTTTGGAGAAGCAGTTGGCGCAGAGGCCGGGGGTGGAGGAGTTGGTCAAGGAGGGGATTTTGAAGGGTGAGTGTTTTGTTTACTGGGAGTTGTGTGGGCTTTAGGAGGGTGTGCTGACGAGTGGTAGAGGGTGAGGGGCCGGTTGCTGATGCGTGACGGAGTTGGGGGATGGGGGGTCTGGATGCGAGATATGGTCTTGGGACGGTATAGAGGCGGGTCAGAGAGATGACGTTGATTTGTGATGGTGGTTTGATGCTGCGTCAAAAGTAGCTAGGTACTGGATGCCAGCTCGGCTTGACTCGATTCGCCCATGCACATGCTGTTCGCTCGCTCCTGCCATTTTCAGCAGTCTCAGCTATTTGGAGCTATGGGAAGCAATGGTCACCGGCCCACCCCATGCTCCCACTTACGACCGATTTGCATAGTCTTCTCTAGCCGACGTCTTGATACGCTTGCCTGTCTGACTGGACATCGCCGCGGCTCAGCCATCAACCAAAGTCGCCCTCCAGCGCGATCATCTACAGCGCGGCCTATGACTACTCCTCATCGAAGGCAAACATCTTCCCAATCGGTAATGCGCCGTCGACTTCGCCTGTTGCAATGGGTGGCTTGTCCCAGTAGATATCTTTGGCCTCCCAAGTGTCACGCGCTGCGCTCGGAGAAGATCCCTCATGCTTTCTGTATGGCTCCAATACTCGCCTCTTACCCACCTGGACATGCCCATGACCAGAACAATCTGCTTGAGCAGCTCAATGGTGCTCACAAGACATGGACCGGCACTGCGCTCTCAGCGTTTCTGCGTCGGCTGTGTCTGCCTCTCAAGAGCGACGACTTGTGTTTTGAGTGGCTAGCTGTCGCTTCTCAATGCTGTCCAGGCGACCTGAGATCTGCGTCTGCATGCCTTTGATCTCCTCGAGCCCGCTATGCAGGTCATCACGTCGCTCGCAACGAGGCCTGTCGGGTCGTCGTGTACTTTGTACTGTAAATCATCAGCTCCGATGATTCCGCAAACATCACGCACCACTTGGTCTCGAGACTGCCCGACTATACGCCTTGTCGACATCGCGAGGCGCTCGATGTATTGGCGAACCATGTCGGCGGTACGTGCGAAGCGACCACCTTTGCTGAGCAATCCGACGCCCAGTCAGAATGGTGATGCACGATACAGGACTACAGCAGCCGTATCCGAGACGCAGGAGGAGCGTGCCTATGCTGGCGTTGTAGTCGTCTCGACGGTGTGGATGGCGACGTTTCCATTCGGCAAGTTGAGGAAGGTGCCGACGCCAGATCTTTCCGAATACAGGTGATGCCAAAACCGGCGATGAGGGACACAGGCTCCATGCGTCTGCCAGGACCTGACCAACACCCGAACGCACACACTCGGTCCGGAATACCTCAAATGAGCTTCTCCGCTTCTGTACGTACGCTAAGAAGTCTAGGATGGATTTTATGTTACAAGGTCTTCAGGTTACAGTACCTCACCTCCTCCACGACCTTCGAACGCGTCTCTAATCGACTAATAAGCTTTTCAGACGAGCCTCTGTCGCAATAACCTGTCGACATAGTCAGCTTCAGTTTCAAAAGTGTTCTTCCTGGGGCACGGATACTCACATCAACGGCCTGCCGGACCTCTAGCACCCTCGTCACCTCACCAATCCAATCTCTCGACAGCACGTGCGCCCAGCCTTTCAGCCCGTTCATCTCACGCGCCGCCGCGTCCAAATCTCCCTCCTCCAAGAGCACCTCGGTTCTTGCGAGCGTAGCCTCTACATCGTCACCCTCTGGCAATCCACGATCGCTCTTCTTCTTGAACATCATTCTGCTCAGGACTGCAGACGCGGCATGACTCGCCACACCGGCGTCCTCAGGTAGTAATGAGGCCTTGCGGACTTCGTTCGCCACGCGTCGGAACCTGTCGATAAGGGAAGCTGGGGTTGGAATGCCGCGTTGATAAGCCACGGGGTTGATGGAGGCGATGGCGGAATTGACGACCTCATCGTCTTTGCTGACCTCTTTCAGTGCCACGAGCTCGTTCAAAAATGGAGTCGGGTGCTCAGATTCCAAGACCTTGGCTCTGACTGCTTCGACAGCGACCTGCAGATGCTGCGTCTGCAGAGCAGCGTCGACAACTTCGTTCCACTCGCCTGTGAGTCTCTCAAGCTCCTGCACCTCCGACGATAGCTCGTCAAGCTTAGCCAGCCGGCCTTCCCGCTCCTGCTCAACCTTTGACTTGACGTTGTCCATGTATGCCTTTTGCAACGCGATTTCCTGCTGCAACAGCGAGTTCTTTGTCTTCTCCTCGGCGACTTTCTTGGCAGCCTCAAGCTCAGCTTGCAAACGCTGTTGGTAGCTCTGGCTCAATCTTTCGCGCTCGGCTTCGTACTCTTCCCTCCACTTGCTCTCCTGCTCGCGCATCTCAGTCTCCAGTCTCTTGACCAATTCTCGTGCAGCAGTGTCAAATTCCATGTGCGCATCCTTTATCTTCTTCTCCATCTCGTGATGTGTCGTATCCTTGAGGGTACCGATCTGCGCAATAACGCTGTTCAGGTCGCCCTTCAGACTCTGGATTGTGGAGCCAAACTTCGAGGCTTCAGGAGAGGCATTGATGGCTGTGATTATGTTGTTGACAAGCTTAGCCAGCTCTTGCACGGCCGGCTCCGTAGCGTTAGGCAGGTTCAAGTGATCGACTGGCGAAGCACCAGACGAAGGCTTGGAAGGCGCGGACGACTTGGGCAACAGATCTTGGGTATGCGACGCTGGGTCGGTGCGCCGCGTTGAATCCGGAGAGCTCGCATCCTGACCAGATTTAGCAGCCTGGACCGCTTGTGACTTCTCCTTGCCAGTCGTCGCGTCCGGTGTCTGCTGTGCCTTGCCAGGCTGTAGCTCATCGATAGCACTCGAATGCCTGCCTTTCTGGCCCAAGTCGGACTCTTTTGTCTCTGCCGCTACACGAGGCGCAACGCCGCTGTGCTTCGCAACTGTGATCTTATTCTCGCCGGTGCGCTGCGGCCATTGTTTTGTGGAGTACTCCTTGGTGGGGAAGCGTTTCCTGTATTCACGCTCTTCAAAGTACGCCACCGCGTCCTCGCCGTATGGTATGTACTCGGTGAAGAAGTCATGGAAGTTGTCGTTGATGAGAGAGTAGTACACCCCGCCAGCATAGCCCAGCGAGCCGAGAATGATCAGGGTGAGCAGGAAGTTGCGGAAGCGACGTCGTGGGCGTTTGGGTGGAGGTGCAGACGAGGGGCCGGTGCTTGCGGTGCCAGTGCCCGTTGGAGGGAGATTTCCAGTGTTCGTCGAAGGCGCAACGGACTGGACTTGCGCAGGCGTGGGTGGTGTTCGAGGTACCTCAGATGGAGATGGACCAGGAGTCGCAGTGGTATTTGCTTGCAAGACTGGCGCTTGCGGTACGCCAGCAACGGTCTGGCTCTGCGATCCAGGGAGGACAGTCTGGTCAGGTGTCGCATAGGTTCTCTATGGCATCCATCAGTAGTCGTCCCAGATGTTTCAATGGCTGCTCCCAAGACATACAGCAAGCGGCTTCTGTACCCGCTGGGGCTGCCATTGACTTCTGACGCCCCTCAACAAGCCTTGCTCGGCGCATCGCGCGCTCCGAGCAACGGCGATTCGCAGCATTGTCGCGCTGCTACGTGTGGGAGAGTCGAGCTGTCGCGTGCCTTGGGAAAAGCTCACAGAAGTTGATGGGTGAGCTCGCGGCCTCCTTCGGGAAAGTACGGACCGTCCCGGCGCTTTCTGTCACCGTGCGGCTCCGTACAGGGAGGAGACTTCAGTCTTCCAGGTTGTCAGCACCATCGTTGGGAGCATTCGTTGCCTGTTCGAGTGATCGAGGCATTTGAATGACGGTAATGATAATCACTACCTGGGTACTCCAATACATCGGCTTCACTTTCCGTGCAGTGCATCCGCTCATAGCAGCGAGCTCGAGTTCGGCGACTGCGTATTGACTTTGGGAACAGCACTTACCATACCATATATAGTAAGCGTGCAGACGAAGCATACTGCAAGCAGGACGCAACACGGCAACTATTTCTATGCAGCAGATGATACACCTGTCCATTGAACACGACTGCGACATGCTCGACTCACGATAGGCCAGATCCGACACATGGTTCTCATTCGGCGCTCAGGCGATCGAGAGAGACACTATGGAACCAAAAGACCCTCAGCACGATGCAATCCTCTTGCATGAGGCCTTCGTGACCGAGACCACAGAATTGCCACTGACGAGTCGCGACACCGTACCGCTAACGAAGAACAACACTCTCACTTCTCTCGATGGTCTGCGTGGCATCGCAGCATTAATCGTCTACTTCCACCATCATGTTACTGAATACTACGGCATCAACAACGACCTCGAGCATCCATATGGCTACCAGGGACGTTATCATTTCGGCCAATGGCGCTTTGTGCAGCTCTTCTTCGCCGGTGGCACTCCAGCCGTCATGATGTTCTTCGTCCTCTCGGGCTATGTGCTTAGCAGGGGAGCGCTGCAAATGGTCTGGAAGGGCGAGGGCGCGCGGACCATACTCCGATACCTTCTGACTGCTGTCCTGAGAAGACCGATCAGACTCTGGCTCCCGCCTATCTTGGTCTCTCTACCGGTCGTGCTGGCGATGCACACTCCACTCAGGCCTCTAGGTGGCTTCACGGCGTTCCAGCCAAATATATTTGCAGAGCTTCGCACCTACTTCATCCGCCTGCTGCAGACCATCAATCCATTCATCATGCATGGCCCGTTCGCACAGTCTTTTGACTACAATCCTCCTGTGTGGACAATGGCGTATGAGCTCAATGGGTCAATGTTAGTGTACGCGATGATGGCAATATGCGGGCCCTTCCTCTGTCTACGCAATCGCATGCTGGCTTTCACTATCGCAGTATTCGTCGCTTTCGAGTACGGGCACTTCTCCTTGGTCCCGTTCGTACTAGGCATGATGATCGCCGAGCTGGACGTGGCGAGTCTGGATCAACCATACATCGATCGCATGACGAAATTCGCGCAATATCTGCTCTTCAGTGCCATGGCCGTTATTGGCTGGTATTTCCTCTCGGATTTTGGTCCCCTCATCAAGCCAGAAAGGCCTTGGTTTGGCCTGTCAGGCGACTGGATCCCATTCATCTTCTACCACAATCCCAACTTCGTCGCCAATATCATGGGAGCTTGCTGCTTGGTTTACGCAGCGCTCAGATTGTCCTGGCTGCAGAACCTCCTGACTCGCGCCGGATGGCTCGGCAGAGTGAGTTTTGGCCTCTATCTCACTCACGTCCCTGTGATTTGGTTCTTTTCTCATCGAGTGCGACGTTGCTTTGGATATCCTCTCGGAGAGGCAGAAGCAAGAGCCTTCACGGATGGCTGGTTACCGATTCCTGATATCGGTCCTCTCGGGTTGACGACCAGGTATCTGGCGATGCAGCTGGTTGTTCTTCCCTTGAATCTCATCCTTGCTGAGGTCGTCACCGTGTGGATAGATCAGACCTCGGTGACGGTGAGTAAAAGATTTGCTGCACGAGTCATGCAGAAAATTCATATATGATATGTACAATAAACGATTAATGTACAGGTTCTGCTTTCTGCACCTTGTTCCGCTCAGTCATGGCTTCCGAAGACTCGGCGGTAGGCGCGAAGTTAGACTTGCAATCAACGAGTTCGTTCTCATCAAGCCAAAATGCTCGAGCAGATGGTCATTGGCAGCATTCCACCAATGGCCACCGGATAGTCAAATGCAGTCAATGCTTCAGCTCTAATTCTTCGCTGAAGCATTGACTGCATCTATACTACGTACCTAGCAAGGTGAAACACAGCCTTTTTCAGAGCAAGTCTAGCGAGAACAGGCTGTAGCTGCTAGGAGGTAGTAGTACTTCTGTCTAACCGCCCAGCCGCCCACTCGTCCCGCGCTGCTAGGGCCCTGTGAAATAAAAAGAACTTGAGCGAATAGCAGATCGCTCAAGACCACGCTCACAGGTCCCCGCTTTCTCGAGCGTTAGCCATCCTGCGTCTGCTTTCAGCCGCGGGCGGCTTAGCATGCGCGGCCGAGACGTATGTATGCTTCATTCGGCAATCTTGACGGGGAGAGGCTTTCGACGAAAGCGCTAATATTGCTGCACAGAGTCCAGGCCGGCGCGTTCACGTATTGCGGACTATGCGCTCGTAATAGGTTGAGGATGCTGAAGTATCAAGAGGCTCGTAGGCAGTGTTGGCAATCAGTCAATCAATCAGTTAAGCTGTCAAGTGCATTTCGGAGCAATCAAGCGTATCAAGAAGTCAATCAAGAATTTGCATCGCATGAAATCGCTGCACCACACTCAGATCGCATTAATCTTGCCTCTTACACAACCGACCTGGCCGTCTGGACCTCATCGTCACTCTCCTCCACCTCCCCAACGACAAAGAGATCCCCTTGCTGCTCCTCTCCGGCGTCTTCCACTTCACCAGCCTCCACCGCTGCATTACTGGCAGGAGCACTGCCCTTCTCTCTCTCACTATCGATTAATGCTTCGCATTCCTCGCTAGCCACTCGCGCCTGGCCAACGACAGAAGCAGCCTCGTGCTCGGCTTCAGGACCTGTACGTTGGACATCCATCTCAACGACGACAGAAATTTGCTGCACCTCCTTGTCACCCGCCGTGGATGCCGCTTCCGTCGGCGGCTCCGTCTCCTCCGGCACAGTCTCACACCGCCTCGACCATTGACGCTGCAATCTCGCACCACCACGCGGCATGCCCCTCCCACGACTATACCGAAACGGTCTCGCGGGCTTCCCAAAACGCACAGCGGCCACCATTTCCACACCGCCACCCACCTCCCCCCTCAAAACCCCAACCTCCTCATCCTCCTCATCAAACCACCACCTACACACCCTGCCCCCCCGCCACCTCTCCACCCACCCCTCAAACCTCGCCTTCACATACCGCCTCAACGCCCTCCTCGCCTCGACCCTCCACCAGGCCACCAGCGCCACCACGACCGCCAACCCCCCGACCCCGATCACCACAAAATCCGCCACCGGCCGCTCATCGTCCAGCACATTCGCCAGCTCCACCATCACCCCCTTCCAATTCCCCTGATCCACCTTCGGAAACCGATTACACCGAATCCCGTACTCGCAATCCAGATCCAGCAAACTCACCTCGCTGAACCCCCTCGTGTACGCCCTCCGCGCATTACACCACGTGTCGCTCACCCTCTCCCTCACCTCCCCCCGCAGCGCAGACGCCTCCACAATCACGAACCCCTCCCGCTCCAGCCTCCGCCTCACCTGCCCGGGGAAACCCAACAGCCACCACCGCGTCCGAACCACAATCAACGGCATGAACACCGCCCACCCTTCCTCCCCCGCGACCCTCACCACAGGCCTCTGCACCAGCACGTGGCCCCTCCCCGGCGCCCCGCAATGCCTATGCCCTACGTACCCTTGCTCCTCCCAGCCTTCGCCGTCGACGACGCGGTAGCTGTACCAGAATTTGCCCGTGATGTTGCACTGCATGGCGTAGACGTGGGAGGCGTTGCAGACGCGGAAGGTGTGGGTTGTCATGAGGCCTTTTTGGTAGATGGGGTGGTTGAGGGTGGAGAGGTGGGCGCAGTCGTCGCGGAAGAGGTGTGGGTTGCCGCAGGGCCCGCTGAGCTCGGTTTCCAGGTAGCAGGTGCTGGTTGGGGTGTGTAGCGTTTCGTGGATGTCTGGGACGGGTAGGAATTGTGGGTATGGGAAGGGTGTGGGGGTTGAGCGGGCGGTGTTGGTGGAGGTGGGGGAGGAGGAGGTGGTGGTGGTGTTTGCCGGTGAGGGGGTTGGTGGGGTGGACGAGGCGTCCGTGTCGGACGATGCACTGCTCGTGGTGGTGGCCTCGCCCGACGAACTGGAGCTGGAGCTCGAGCTATCGCTTTTTCCCTCTGGGGAGGTGGCGGGACTCTCGTCCAGCACAACAGCCGTCGAGCCCACCAAGCTCGTCGCAGCAGCAACCTCCACCCCGACTCGCCCCCAAAACCTCTCCCCCAAAACCCTGCTCACTTTCTCACCCCCTAACAAAAGCGGCGCAGAAACCAGCCGCGGCGGGCCCGCATAGTTCAGCTCGTAGCATTTCCGGTCGAGCTCCCAGGAGGGCTTCTCGGCTGATGCACATGCGGCTAATAGCAGGAGGCGTTTGAGGCGGGCCATGAGTGCGCTGTGGATGGAGGAGGGATGCGTGGTGTGGCGAGGACGCCGGCAGGTTTGGACATGGTGGGTTGGATTTGGTTTGTGGGGTGGGGTTGAGAGTGAGTGCTAGTCAGCAGCGTCGTGGGTAATAAGCTGGTGTGTCATTCGTAGGGTGGATAAGTAGGAGGAGCTTTTGGGGAGGGAGCCATACAGCGGGTGGAGAAGTCAGCTTTGTCACGGTCTTGCGCTGTAACACCTGTTTGAAGCCCCGGACCTCTGACAAGCCCACATGTGCTGCTTCTCGTCAGAATTCTTTGTAATTTCCGCCAAAAATTGAGAAGAGAATTACTCCAAGCGAGGAGATGAGGGTACTTCCGGCGTTCAAAATGTCGTTTAGCCTAGTAATCATGAAGGTACCCAACAATGCCTCCCAACTCTGTTACAGCTCAAGAGCGACTAAACAACAATTGCGGCTCGATCTCCTCATCGCTGTCATCATGCACCACGCGCTGCGGCGCGGGCCTGGTCGTCATAAAACTCTTCTCCAATTCATGAATCTCATTGCCCTCGTCATGGTCATGTTTCACATCAGCGCTCATATCACCGGCGTCCGTCTCGACGGGGTCCTCATGCTCGTCGACGCTGTCGTTGGACGTCGGGAGCAGGCTCGATAGCAATCTCTTGCCCTTCTGCAATGCCTCGACTTCGGCTCCAATAGCCGCAAGCAGCAGCGTCCATTTCTTCCTCTCGGCGAATTCGAGCTTCTGTTCCACAAACCGCAATAGATCGTTCAGTTGATCCAGTAATAACGCTTTCAATCTCTCCCCTCTATCCTCATGCTGTGGCGGGGAAGGCGGATCCTCCCACGCACTTTGCGAGTGCGACATTTCCTTCATCCCAGCCATGTCTGCCTGCAGCTTCTTCTCGAAATCCGTGATGCGCATGACGACCTCTTTCCACATGAGCGCGCCTTCGTCGAGAGCTTGCTTTTCGTGCTCGATGTCTTGGCGTTGGTGGACGATCTCGTCGCGGTGTGCGGAGCATTCTCGGCGCGCCAAGGCCAGTGTCCGTCGCTGCGGTGGGAGGGTACGGAGAGATTGCTGGGAGGGTGTCGAGACTGGTCGGTCGCCGTAGAGGGACAGGAAACGCTGCACATCCTTCTCCAACATGTCCAAAGCAGTGGTGTAGGAGGCCAGCTTCGCCTGCACGCTGTTCTCCACCGCGGCAATCTGCTTGGAGAGCTTGCTGTGTCGCGCCTTCATGTCAGCCAGCTGCATCTCGACGCGGTTGATGTCCTCCTGCAAGGTGTCGGCGTCCTGGCGCAGCCGCTGGGCGCGCACCGTCTCCTCGCCCTCGTCCACCCGCCGTCGCGCCTTCTGCAAGCCCGCCCGCCGCCGCTCCCACTCGTCGATCTGCGCGAGCGTCACATCTCTGTCTGCGGCCTCGGCCTCGATTGCGTGCAGTTCCTCGCTCTTGACGGCGGACAGCGCCCGGATGCTGTTGTAGATGCCCCGCCGCGCCGTCTTCAGGCCCGGCTTCTGCCGCGCAGGTCGCGTGGCGCGTCGGGACGAGCTGCGCGCGGTCGGGGTGGTGCTGCCGGTCGAGCTGTGGTCGTCGGCTCGCTCGTCGGGGTCGGGGTCGTGTTGCAGCCGCTCGGCCTGCGCGTCAAGCAGGAACTGCAGATCGGCGTGCAACTCGTGCTCGCGCTCCCGCAGCGGCGACGCCGGCTCGACCATGACCGACGTCGTGACTTCGCCATCGGCCGCATGACTCGCATACACGCTTTGCACGATCGGCGGCGGGATCATCGAGGCGCGCATCGGCGACGGCGTGCGCCAGGGGGGGAAGTCGAGGTGGGATTCGGACAGGAGACGCTGGGTGCTGGCGGAGGCGCGGGACAACCATGATCTACGGACATGCAACATGGTGAGCCATCGTGCTGTGGTATGGGAAGGGACAGGACCACAGCTGACCTGTCCATGTTGCCTGGAATGTTGCTCCTCGACTGCGCATACGCTGTCTTCGCGTGACCAGCCCGTGTCAGTGCACTATCACATGCTCCTCTATTCCTATTCTGGTCATAACGATTCGATCACACAGTATCGCCTTTATCAAAATGCCCTGCTAAAGAGCATCCATCTCGGCGTCACAACCCCCCAAAGCTTCACCTGTTTCGTCAGATATATGTATCTTCTCTCGACTGAGATCGATGCTGATTGGCCTTGATCAGTTGACACCTCTCATCTGGTCTATCCAACCTGGCTAAAGATACCTTCGTCGCCGACTTCTGGAGACTGCACGTCATAGTCTAGGAGGTAGCGCCTTTCTTGCCCTGCTAGCGAATATAGAAGATCGAACATCGAGTTGAGGAACGAGCAATGGCAGGCCCGCAACCACCACGCTTCATTCTCTTCCTCCCGCCATGTCCTTCGCCACCCACCCTATCATCTCTCAAGACCGCCTTCGGTTCTACCCTAGCCGAAGTCCTGAAGGAAGTCGCAAAGCAATCAGAAGACATGACCAAGGCCGCAGTATTAGAGATCGCCTTGGCTATTCCAGAGCTCGTTGGATCACATCATACGCCACGATCCCAGCTTTTCGACACCGTACAGAAAGTTGTTGCCGGGATCTACAAGCTCATCTGCGTCATTGCTGCTCGCGATGGAATCAATGTCGAAGATGACGACGGCGTTGATGCGAGAGCGTTGCTGGTAGCGTGGTCGCCCGACGGTGATGCAGAGCGCCAGCAGCGATTAGAACCATACGGTCCTATCGTCGATCTGGAGGGCCTGGCACATTCAGGCAGGCAATGGCAGTACGCTTTTGGAGTCGAGTCAGAAACCGGAGAAGCAATGGTCAGAGCATTCGTAGCTGCAAAGGGGAGTGGAGCAAATGTAGGCCGGGTGCAAGGTGGCTCAATCATGAAGACTGCAACAGAGACCTCAACGTCATCGGACGCAACATCTCCAAGCAAGCAGCTCGGAAAACGAAAACACTACCACATCGCGACAGGCGGCACCTTCGACCACATCCACATCGGCCACAAGCTCCTCCTCACCATGTTCATCTTCGCCTTCGACGACCCCTCTCCCGACTCCATACCCGAGCGAACCGCGACAGTAGGCATAACCGGCGACCCACTCCTCACCAAAAAACAACACGCCGAAGTGCTAGAACCCTGGTCGCGCCGCGCCGAAGCCACAAAAGACTTCATCGACAGCATCATCAACTTCACAACCACCCCGCCGTCTCTATCCCACCGAGACGCCCCCGGTCCAAACGGCAAGGCCATCGACGTCACTTACCGCACCCACCCATCTTTCGACTCGAATCTGGTCATCAAGCTCACGGAACTGCACGACCCCTTTGGTCCGCCTATCACCGAGGAGAAGATCAGTGCGATTGTGTTGAGTGCGGAGACGCGAGCGGGCGGACGGGCTATCAATGAGAGGAGGGCGGAGAGGGGGTGGCAGGGGCTGGAGATGTTTGAGGTGGTGGTTTTGGATGCGGAGGAGGATGAGGAGGCTGTTAGGGAGGGGTTTGAGGGCAAGTTGAGTAGTACGGCGATTCGGGAGAGGCTTGTGAGGAAGAGGGGGATGGGGGCGAGTTCGTTGTGATGGGTGCGAGATGACCTTGTAGTATGCGAAATGCTGTCCTGTTGGAGTACAGGCAGATCTATATACGCATCAACCATGTACCCTACATGTACATGCACGTGCAATATATACCGGCATCGGGAGTACTTTTACCCGATCATAGTCTGAGCTCCCGTCCCGTCCCACCCACCTCGGTTAGCAGCATATATGTAAGCACACCCGATTGTAGATGAGATGCCTGTCTCTAGTAAATTAACAGCTCGTAGGTGTTTAGAGCTCGACGGAGTAGATCTACAACTACAATTATTCAAGGCGACAATGCAATTCCAAGTACTATTTGTTCTACACAGCAGGCACGAACAGAGTTCACGTCCCAAACAAGCACTATTATCATGTAACCTCCCGTTTCGTCATACCAGCCACTCGAAACCGGCACCCACCACCTCTTTCGAATCCACCGAACTCGCCTTCCTCAAAAACCTCCTCGGCGGCTTCCTCATCTCCGCCGGCAACCTCCTCGCCCTCAAGCCCAAGTTTACCATACATCTCGTTTGATTGTTATCAGAGATGGCGGAAGATGGGACAACGCTGGGAAGGGGTGGGTGTTTCACGGTCGATGCAGAGGATGCGAGACATGGGGGGATGGTGACCGATCTTTTCATTTCCGTTTATTTTCCACCGAGCTGGGCGAGTTTCTGGAATATACGCTTGCGAGTTGTAGTATGTAGCAAGGTGCGACAAGGCCAAGGCCAAGGCTATGCAGGTTGTTTCGATTAGTAGTGGTGAAGTGGATCGACGGCTACGCTCACGCAAATGCATAATCTACTCTAACAGGTGTTCACTGTACATGCTCCAACATTTATCTACCATCATCTCCCATACATCAATACTGTGCAGCTTGCCTACGTGGCCTCGCTTCAGCCATAACCTCATTCTGTTTGCTTCATGTCTCTAAATCGTTGCCCCAGTCCGGTCCGCGTTTCGGTCTGCGGAGCGCAGTCCAATGTTCAAAGTCTGTCTGGTGCATGCTCTGCCGTTGCTTGTGTTGCTATCCGACCTCTTTTCCCCTCAGATGCGTCACGCATCGAAACCAGTCTTACTGATCCACGACGACGGCGCCAGGATGAGGGTACCTCGATGCCATGTCCGCACCATTGTGTTGCGGCTTCATCTTGCTGACGGTCGCGGCGCTGCTGCCCAATACCGGCGATCCAGCAGGCCCGTTTGTCGGCACCGGCGAACTTGTGTTGATCACGATTGGCTGCAGCGCCGCATTCACAGCAGTAAAGCCGCTGGTGCTCGGTGCTGGCGTCTGCGCGGCTTCCTTCTTAATCGGGACCGCGTCCACCATCTCCACGTCTGTGTCGCGGTCGCCACCCTTGGCTTCTTTCTCGCTGATCTCAATCACATCTGAGCTGTGTGGGACTTGCACCGGGGTCTCGATGGACCTCACAACAGGTGTCCCTGCTGGGCTCTGAGCAGCGTTTGATGTCGATGGTGCGTGAGGTCCACGCACGGGTCCTCGGGCAGCCGTGCTTAGAATCTGAGGGCCTGCGAAAGCTTGCTGACCAAATGTCTGGATTACATTCGGATCTGTCGGCGTAAATGAGAACTTCATCTGCGTACCAGAGCGCGGCATATAGCCGGGCATGTACATCTTGACCTTCTCCATGTGTTGCGGGTTCTGACCGTTAACCGGGCCGAGCTGGCTCGTTGAACCATGAGGTGTGGCGGAGGCGCTTGCGGGCGTCGGTGCTCGCGAGCCGGGCTGTTGCGTTGGCACGTTTGCTGGTGATTGCGATGGGGCAAAACCAACCGGTGTACCCGGCGGCTGCGATCCCAGAAGCAGCGGATTCAAGTGGTGCTGCTTCAAATACGGTTGCTGCTGGGCATGCTGCTGACTACGACGGCGCTCGAGCTGCAGCTCATGTTGGCGAGTCGCCTCGTTCGGATTGACCTGCCCAGAAGGCGTTGGGGGCAAGCCCATCTGTTGCAGAACGAGCTGATGATTGATTTGATTCTGGCGGGCAATCTCGACTTGCGCCTTGGCATGCGCCTCCTTGGCCTTCTCAACGCGTGTCTTGTGCGCGGCGATCTGCGCGCCATATGACATACACGCCCACTTTTCCTCCTTCTTCGCACCCTGGTTGATGAGTTGGTCGATCTGCATGTACAGATGCCTTAATGCCTGAGTCAGCTCGATTGGAAGGACGGCGTTGACCTGGAGGCATCCAGAGTCAATGACCTCCTGGAATGACTTCACCGCTTGGCCTTCGGGCGTCGTGTCTGCTTTGATGAGCACGGGTGGCGGATGGTTCGGAGGCTCCTGCTGCTGCTCGTCCTCGCCACCTGTGAACTTCCTCGGACGACCAGGTCCGCGCTTCTTCGCTGCTGCCTGCTGCTGTTGTTGTGCCTGTTGATGGAGCTCGCGACTCATCGAGTGCGTCAGCCGCTGCTGAGCCCATGATCTGAGAGCATTCTGAATGAATTTGATGCCGTAAGTTAGTGGTCCGTCAGCTTGACCGGGGTATTCAAGCACGGAGTTGAGCGCTGGCCTCGATGGCTGCTCAGGCTCCTTCGTTGGCTCCTTTTGAACTTCTTGAACTTCTTCCTCAGGGTCATCACTAGAGTCATCGCCGTCGAAAATGTTAAGCAGGCTGGACACCACGTCGCCCTTCTTGGTCTTCTTGACGACCTTGACAGGCTTCGTCGGCTTCTCCTTTGGCATCTGTGGTGCCGGCTTGGGCGGCGGCGGCGGCTGCTGCTGCTGCTGCTGCTGCTGCTGTGCTGCAGACTGCTTTTGTCCAGGCCCCGGAGGTCCTACACATTTTGTTAGCATGCTGCACACTTGATACGATATACGATATTCATACCGCCAAATCCGGCCAGATGACCGGATAATTTCTCGAGACACTTGATCATTTCCTCAACGGTGGCAGGACCCCGGGTAAGATCTTGCTTGGTCACGTCATCGAAATCGATGAGCTGGACCTGTGGCAGGATGAGCGGAGGCGGTGGCGGCTGACGTGGCGGTGCGCGCTGTTGTGGTGGTGGCTGCTGGGGGCGATAATAACCGGGCGGACCTTGATGGGCGTAGGCGGGATGCGGAGGACGGGGTTGGAACTGGACTGGCATGGGCACGCCGTGCGGCTGAGGGGGAAATTGCTGATATTGAGCTGGAGTTGGCGGATGCGGAGGCTGCTTTGGCGCTCGTGGTTGCCTGGGCTTGGGCTCCTTGGGCGGTTTGGGCTCTTTCGGCTTGGGCTTGTCTTCCTCGCCGCCGTCGAGAATGTAGTAGTTCATAAGATCACCGTAGTCTGGATCTGCTGGGCTCGGGGACCGCTGCCTAAGCGTCCTCATCGGCTTTGGGGGCGGAGGCGTCGCCGCTGGTGATGACAGCGGAGACGACTCGGCCGACGCCCTCTGCAAGCCTCCATCTTCGTTCTTGACCTTCGAACCAGGCCTCGCCACTGCAATCGTATTATCGTTGGCCTTGGCGCCCGAAGCCGATGCAGAGCCAGTCGCCGGGCTTCCATGGGTGCCTGAATCTCTGACACTTGACGACAGGCGAGGCCTCTTGGATGCCGGCTCACTGCTGGCGGGATCGAGCGGTGGACTGGTCGAGGCCATATGCAGCGTTCCTGCGGGCTCGATCTGCGGCGCTGGGGTGACGACAGGCCCGCCAGGCGGTTGATTGCTACTGGCCCGCTGGCCGGTCTGGTCCATGCCTCGCTGGGTGGCGGTCTTGTACTTCTTGATCTTGGCACTGGAGATCCTGTTGGTGAAGTGGAAGACGGAAACGGAGTTCTGATAGCCTGACATGATTGCGGGGAGGGAGGGTGAAATTTGCTGCGACAATGCGTGCGGAATGATTCGAGGTGGGAAGTGTCCGTGCGCGAGTTGCACGTGAGGATTTGCCTCCTCACATGCGCCTGGGCGACACCACTGGCAGGGAGCCCGGGAGACGGGCGCTTTCACGTGTCAAAAACCGTCGATGGCGGATGTCGATGGGTTGACGAGGAGTTGGGAGGCGCTGGCGGGTGCCGCGACGGGTGCAGTCGAAGCAGGAATGGGAAAAGAGGAAGGAGAGGGAAATTCGAAGGGTAGAAAGGGCTTCCCGCAAAAAGTGGATCCCGACTTCCTTATCAGGCTAGTCAGTCGCTTTATTCGAGCGGATTCAAAACATCGGGGGCTCGATGCCTTGAGAGACGACGGACGGATGCATCACATCACATGCCGACTGCCACACGACGCACATTCAGAGTCTTTGTCAGCACGGCGCATCTTCCGCTCATTCGCGCCGGGAAAGAGGTGCAGTCCGCACGTGACGGCCATTTCAGGAAGCTGCGAATGCGGCTTAGCTCGGCTGACTAACAGCCACGCGCCAGCCAGCTGAGGTAAGTGGTAGGTGTCCATTGATCAGGAGCCATTGACTCTCGTTTTGCTGCGTGGATAGGATGAAGTTCCTCAGGAGTGCAGCAATCGCCGCGCTGTCGTGCACATCGGCAGTACATGTCTCCGCCGCGAGTGCGTGGAGTTTCGAAGATGCGACGTTGTCCATCCAGGGCAAAGGTGCAGGTGTCGGTGGTGCTTCGAAGGAGAAGTAGGATGCATAGCACCAGACACACCATTGGACACACAATTGATGGCACGCTTGCAGACTCGCCCCCAACTCGCCCCTCGCCCCACGCCTCACCCTCTCCGCAACAGACACCCTAAAGGTCGTCTTGACCGCAACCGACGGAAGCACCGGCAAGCGACCACACCAAGCCTTCCTCACCCTCCACGAGCCCACCACCGGCCTGCAAGAGTCCTTCCCTCTCACCCTCAAAGAAAACGGCAAAGGCAAAGTCGAAGTGGTGCGTGTGGATCGAAGACAGCAGGCTTCAGACAGGCTCTCCACTAACACAACCACTCCACAGACCCAAAAGGACCTCCCCTACCAATTCACAACCACCACCCAACCCCTCCAAGCCTCCCTCGTCCTCGCCTCCTTCGGCTCCTCAACCCCCTACAACCACCACGCCTTCGACCTCGCCATCCACCCGGACTCGACGACCCCACCCACCACCGCCTCCCCACCCGACCGCTACACCCCCAAACCCCAAATCCACCACCTCTTCAAACCAGACCCGCAATCGCCCCCCAAACTCCTCAGCCTCGTCTTCGCCCTCGCCATCGCCGCCACCCTGCCCTGCCTCCTCGGCGCATGGATCCTGCTCGGCGGCAACCTCGAGCACGCCAGCAAAGCCTTCGGCGCGAGTCCGGTCGCGCACGCCCTGTTCTTCGGCAGCATCGTCGCGATGGAGGGGGTGTTTTTGCTGTACTACACCGCGTGGAACTTGTTCCAGACGCTGCCCGTTGCGGCGGTCGTCGGGACGGTGGCGTTTGTGAGCGGGAGCAGGGCTTTGACTGAGGTGCAGGATAGGCGGTTGGCTGGGGAGAGGTGAGGGGTACAAGAGCTGTGTCTTAGATGAGGAATCGGAGGATGTGGTGGAGCTGTAAGCGTCCCATGGCATGAGGTGCTGTCCGGACGGTGCCGAGATGCCATCGTGTAGTGTAGAGAAGAAGAATATCGCGCTCCTTGCACAATCTGCGCAGGCAGGCAGGCGTGCCTTCCACAATCCACAGCATAAGCGTTGTTGTCAAATATCTCTCCCATCAATGACGACCACGAATACCTAAGGTAAGCTTGAGGTATTCTCGCTATTGCGAAGTGCTACTACCCGAAAGATTGATTCCCATGAACTTCGCACGTGCCACTTCCCATGCTTCTAGCACTGAACTCCGATATCCCGCGGGACAACCGTGTCCAAGATAAGGTACATGTATAAGGTAATCATGACAGGACCTACGAACGGGCATTTCGTCTCGTCTTTCACATGCGACAAGCTCGTGGACACCACAAGGACTGCCCGACTACGTCGCTGCCAGTGCCGACACCGCAGTGAGGGAAAACAAGCCCGATGCATCGACTCATGACCTCGCGAGCGAGACTAAAAGACCCATGCATGGGTCGGTCAAGACTATCGGAGCGATGACATGCGTGTTCGAGATCTTCTAGAGGGCGAACAGAAAACTACAATGAATGCATCTACAAAACGAACATTTCACCTACAAACCTGGATCCGAAAATATCACGTCACCCTCCACCCCGCTCCACGTCTCTACCTCTTCCGATTCTTCCGCGCCCTCTCAGCAATCCTCTTACTCCTCCTCAAACCCGTCCTTTCAACCTCCATCTCCTCCTCCTCCGCCTCCTCCTCCTGCTCCTCCTCCTGCTCCTCCATCTCCTCCTCCTCCTCAGACCCCAACCCCTCCACACTGCCCCCCACACTCCCCCTCCCAACCACCACCCCTGTCGCGCGACGCCGACGTTTCCCCTCCGGCGTACGCGACCGCACTAAAGCCAAACTCCCCTCCCCATCACCATCACCATCATCCGCGTGCACAACACTCGATCCCCTCCTCCTCTTACTCCCCGTCGAAGACCTTCTCGAACCAGCCTCCGCAGCAGCAGAAGCAGCCGAGCCCCGTCGACTCCTTGCACCCCGCGTAGCCGAAAGGTCCAACTCGCGCAGGGCATCCAGCCAGCCCTCGCTGGCCAGCATCTCGTACCGGCGGACCGTGCGCCGATGGGCCTCATAATGCGCGTCCAGGTCGCGGATGCGCGAAAGCAGGTCTTCGTTCTCGTGTCGCAGGCCGCCGATCACGCGACGAGCCCAGTTGTTGGCGTCGGCGCCGCGGGGTGGCTGCCAGGATCCGATGAGGTGGCGGGGGTAGTGCGCGTCTCTTTGGTCGCGGGCGGCGCTGAGGATGTCGTCGGCGATGAGGGCGGCGATGTTGTCTTCGGGGTCGTAGCGGGTGGGCGTGAGGCGGCCTAGCGATAGCGCCGCGGCTCGGGGATCCCGGTGGAGGGCTTCCGCTACGGGAGCGCTGAGGTCGGTGAAGATCTGTCGCATGAGAGTTTCGAGTCCGTAGACGCGGATGTGCTCGCGGAGGAGACGGTAGATTCTTACCCACTCTACCCCTGCTGCCCCCGCCATTTCTTCAATCATCGCCAAACTCTCGACTTCACTTTCCGTCCTCTGAACCGCCCTTTCCTCCGCCCCATCCTCCGCATTCCCAAGCCACTCAATCTCCTGCTCCAGCACATCCGCCCACTCGACCGCATCGACCGTCTCGCCCGCTGCATTCGCACGAAGGGGTTCCACGTCCTCATCTCCGAGGATGACGCCGACGATGGCGTGCGCGAAGAGCCGGTTCGACGGGGCGTAGAGGATGCGGGTTGCGGTGTTGCCGTTTTGGCCGCCGAGGAGCGGGGAGAGGAGGTAGGAGGCTTCGCCTGGGTGGGTTTCGATGAAGAGCTGGGATGGGTTAGCTTGTTAGAAGGGTGTGGATTGGATGTGGTGGGGGAAACGTACCTCGACGAATGCGTAAAAGCCTTCGTTGTGAATGAAAGAGTATATTGCGTCTTCGAACTGCAAACGCGTTTCTTGGTCCAGGACTAGACCGTCTTGCGCGTCGGCGGTGAATCTGGCGAGCACGACTTCCCATCGTCGCACTGCGTCGTCGACTGAAGGTCTCGGGATCTCGGCTGCCAATCCTACGACCTCATCCAGTAGCATTCTAGTAAGCACCACAGCCTCCTCGACTTCCACCTCCTTCTCCCCATCCTCCGGCTCACCAACATGTCTCAGCGCAAACCGCCACTGCGTACGGAACACCGCGTCCTCCCCTCCACTACCTCGTTGAGCGAGCAGGGCAAGGAGATGGTGCACGCCGTGCGTATCGAGCAGCGCTTGCACACGCTCGACCAGAGCTCTGTAGCCGGCATTCGCGGCCGCGAACAAACTTTCCCAGATTTCCTGATCGCGAGAGAGGTCGGGGGAGGAAGAGGAGGCGCTGGTGGATTCATCAGGGGAGTTGCGGTTCCAGATTCCGTTGATGACTTTGAAGAGGCGGCTAAGTGGTGATGTGGGGGCTTGATCGGAGCTGCGGGAGCCGGATGTCGGGGACGACGAGGAGGGCGGCGAGGAAGGGATGAATGGCGTGCTTCTCCTCTGAAAACCGACGCGTGGGTACGAGGCTGGGGGTTGGGAGCTAGACCGGGATCGAGATCTTGGTCTAGAGCTGGACTTTGAGCCTGACCCAGAGCTGGAAGAGTAGTAATTCACCCTCCTCTTTCTCAACGTCCTAGGCGTCGGCTCATCCAGTTCGCCTTCCTCCCTCTCATCATCCGCCACATACGGACTGCGACTGCGCAAACCCGGGCTCCTCTGCGCACGATTCCCGACCAAAGTCCTCGACACCCTCGGCGAGTCCGCACTTGACGAGGAACGGGCACTGATCCGCAACCCCGCTCCCGGCCGCGTAGGTGAATACTTCGGCAACGCAGCCTGAGGCGCCGGCGGCGACGAGGGCGAGTACACCGAAGCCCTCTTACTGCTAGGGGAGGAAGGGGACTTACTGCCCGCCTTGGCGATCGGCGACGCCCTACTTCCCGAACTCCACGGCGGCGAGGTAGGAAATAACAGGCTCGACGACCTGCTTTTCAGCCGCAGCGGCGAGAGGCGGCTTTCTGATGGCGACCTCTGGGGTCGTAGGATCGGAGCCGGAGGAGGTGTAGGCGAGTTAGACTTTGATTTCTTGCACTGCGCAGAAGGCGAGTTGGGCGAAGAATCATTCCTTGCGGTCGGCAACACAAAACTACCTCCGCTCGGCGATAAACCGCCACCGGCGCCAATCACAGCCGGCGGGGACGTCGGCGAAAAAGACTTGGATGTGCTCCTCGAGGAGAAAGTCACGGACTTCCGTGGCGACTTCTGGGAGCTCCGTCGACTGCTCCCTTCAGATGCTGCACGTCCCTTGGGACTGATCCCACTGCTCCTCTTCCTTTCACCGCGATACCGTCCCGGGCTGGATCTCCCAGCGAAAGCTTCAGGTCCGAAGTCCCAGGACTTGCGATTCATCCATGGCGGGGTGGGCTGACGGGCTCGTTCGATGGGTTGGAAGGGTGGGGGGGAGGAGGAAGGGGAGTCGGGTTTGCGGTCTGGAGATAGCGACTCGGCTTTTATCGGGCGGGTGCTGGAGGAGCGGGACTGGCGCTGGGGAGTAGGCGGTTGAGATGATTGTTTGTTGGAGCTTCGGCGCCGGGTGCTGATGGCGCTGGATTTGCGGCGGCCTGGGCTGGTTGGGGATTTGGGGGCCATGGTGGTGGTTGTGGTGCTGATGGCGGATATGTTGCGGGGGTGTAGTTTGCTGAGATGCGGTGACGGGATGCAGAGGGAAATGCTTTAGCATAGATGGTCACATTCATCCTCTAGCCCTCGGACAAGCCTCAAAGAACACTCGCCGGATCCGGACGGTATAGTGGTCGATGCATTGTCGTGGAGGACAAAGCAGGGCATTCCTCAGCACACACCAAGCGAGTCATTGTCTGTGTCCGCAGTACAGCATGCGCAGCCATTGTAATCCGAGTGGATTCGAAACCTCTATCCATCGCCACGTCATCGAGGCAAATTCCTACATATACAAAAAAAGTCGTCAGCACACACCCCCTTGACTCCAAAAACAAAACTCCGAGGCCACACACAAGCAAGAACAACTCACAGCTCCTCTCTGCCCTCAACCTCGACCACCTTCCTCACCTCCCCAAAATGCCCCTCCAAATCCATCCACTCGGCGGCAAAGGCCGCCGTGATGACCGCCCAATCCTCACACGTGTCCAGATCCAGATGCGGGCCGTCATCGTCCATGGTATGCCAGACACGCGGGAAGGGGTTGGGGATGATGTGCAGGATCTCGACGCCGCGGGCCATGAAGGGCAGGTGGTCGTCCTCGACGAAGCCGCCGGACCAGCTGTCGGAGTCTTTTTTGCCGAGCTCGTGTAGGAACATTTTGGGCGGGTTGCTTTTGAGTTTCTTCAGCTTTCGGAGGCGGGACTCGACTTGGGCCATGTTTTTGTAGGCCCAATGGGTGGTTTTGAAGTAGCTTGGCACCGTGGGCCCTTTGCTGCCTAGCAGGTCCAGCAGCACAAACAATTCCAGGCTCGCGAGCGGAGTGCGGAAGGTGCTCAGGGCCGGGTTCATGGTGCCTTCCCACTCGGCGGCCAAGCTCCTGGCACCGTAGACCGAGTCGTCGTGCGTCCAGCGCTCGAAGGCCTCCTCGCCGTCCAACAGCAGGATCTGGACGCCTTTGTGCGCGTCGACGCCGTCCACGCCGCCCTCGGCCTGCATGGAGCTCCACTTGGCGGTCAAGGCGCGTTCGATGCTGCGGGCGGCGTGCAGGATCATGGCGCACGGGGCGGCGCTGTCCGTGGCGCCGATGAAGCCGTCCGGTGTCAACTTGGAGTCGTAATGCGCGACCAGCGCCAGCCGGCCCACCTCGCCCTCCTTGCCGTCCAGCCACGGCGGATCACGTGTCGCGATGAGATTGCGGAAGGGCACTTGCTCGCCATTGCTGGTGGGCGTCGTGGTGCTCGAGTTCTGGAAGGCGAGTCTCCACGCGGGAAGGTGCGCGCGGAAGAAGTCGACGAAGTGCTGCCGCGCCGTTTCGCTGCCGGGCGTGCCGGGCACGCGCGGGATGAGCAGCGGCGCGAGCAGGGCGCCGTGGTCGATGTCGAAGTCGTCGCCGGGGAAGGGGAGGGCGGTGAGGGTGTTGTCGGACAGGGCGGTGTATGCCAGCGCGGTGCGGAGGACGGCGGGCAGCAGGAGGGCGGTGGAGAGCCGCATGACGACGGTGGCGGCGGCGGCGGCGGCGGCGGCGATGTGCTACGGTGATGGGACGAGCATCATGATCTCACCTTGTCCACTGACCGTCTACGTGTCCTGCCAATGAATGCCAATACCTCGTGCATGGAAGGTGTCGCTCGTGTCTATGCCGGGCTCCGAAGCGCGCGCGACTTCAGACTTCGAGCTCGTCAATAAGGTATGCATGCATTGAACAACATGTGATGATCACGCCCGCTCTCTCCCGACACAGCGCTCTTTCTTTCGTGCGTCGAGGCGCTCTATCCATCACATCTCCAAGATGTAGTCCGCACCCACGCCTCTCACCGCGCATGCAGAGCACCGTCCCACCGCCCTCCAGACGACCAGGTACACCCCCACCCACCATCACATCCGCAGCTCCACACTCACACCTCCTCCAGCCGCCACCAAATCCCTCCAAGTCTACCTCGCCCCAACAACCCAAGTCGTCTTCATCGGCATCACCCGCCTCGCAACCCTCGTCTTCTTCGCCCTCGGCACGACCTACACCCTCTTCCACCTGGCCCCCGACCCCCTCGTCCCCCTCCACATCAAAGCGCTCTACCTCCTCGGCCCCACCATCCCCGTCACAACCGCCATGCTCAGCGGCGCCTGCGTCTCCGCCATCCGCATCCACGTCCCGCCCGCCCTCATGCGAACCAAAGAAGACGTCATGCGCTGGGCCAACAACGTGCCCCCCAACACCCGCCTTTCAATGACCTACATGCGTTTCCGCCCCTGGCCCGTGAAGAAGCAGTTCGTCTTCCGCGATTTGAGGCGCTTGGAACCCAATGCTCGCCGACTCAGCAATGTCGAGCATATCCCTGAGCGGACCCGCGAGAGCATGGATAAGCATTTCTTGTACGGGTGGTTGGTGCGGAGGTTTGTGGGCAGGTATTGGGTGAATATGAAATCTTCCGCCAGGAATCGGTGTGAGGTTCCAGGCGTGTGGGAGAGGATGTGGGGGCAGATTCCTTGGGCGGGGGAGAGGGGTGTTGCGGTTGATGAGGCGGTGGAGAGTCGGAGGGAGGAGGCGAGGAGGGAGAGGGTGCCCGGGCCGAGGGTGCCGCCGCCGCCGCTGGGAAGGCAGCCGCAGGTGAAGAAGGCGAAGAAATGAAATGGTTGAACGTGTCTGTGCTTTGTTTCATCCTCTATGTGAGATCTCTGTCCCTTGTCTCTCACTCGCCTTCCTCCATCCTGCCAAAAGATCCCGCACCACCTCCCCGCAAACAACCTCACATCCCCTCTCCCCGCGAATCTCACATCAAACCAACACAATCCAAACCTCACACAGCAAACCTCACATCACCTCTTCCTCGGCACCTCCTCGGCCACCCCCACCCTCAAATACATATATCCATTCGCACCAACCACCAACCAATCAGCCTTCGCTCCCATCACGGCAGAAACAAACGAAACAGTGCAGAGCGCCAGCAATCAAACCCTTAGTACTCGGTGGGCCACATAAATTGGAGCAAGGCTCCAATTTGTACGTTTAGTTGCTTCCACACCTGGAGGAAACTGCATGGGGGTTTGGAGGGCCTTCCCCGTGGCGGGGAGGGGTGATTGCGCACCGTTGGGTGTGCACCCTTTTTGGGCCGTATTGTTTTGTTGAGGGTGGAGGAGGGGAGGGGTTCGAGATAGCCATTTTTTCTTGCCTTGTTTTTCTTTGTGAGGTAGGAGGGAGGTTGAGAGGAAGGGGTTTTTGTGTTGGAGGGAAGGGAAAGAAATGGATTTGGGTTCGAGGTCGCGATGCGCCGAAGCGTTCCTTATCGTCGTTTCGGACACCTGCTTAAAACACTTCGAGGTGCAAATCCGCGCCATCCGTCGACCTCTTCCCAACGATAACCCAACCCACCACCAGCAAAGGTAACCCTCGTGAATTGTCTCTCTCTCTCTCTCTCTCTCTCGCGCGCGCGCCTACATCAACCACCGAACTTCAGGCCAAGCCCTTCCATCGCAGTCCTCACCACCGCCATATCCTTCCTGCTATCAACATAAATCGCGCCGAGCACGGCTTCCACCGCCGTCGACAGCATGCCGTCGCTCACGCTGCCTGGATTCCCTGGATGCGTGACGATACACTCTTCCAAGCCGACGCGAGCCCCAGCCGTCGCAAGGTTCGCATTACTGCCGATCGTTGCGACGAGATCGTTGCCGATGCCTGCGATGCTTTAGCTTTCTATTACTGGGTCAAATGAGGCGGAGTATGGAGGCGTTTGACCTTTGGCTTGACCCGTCGGATACCAGTCGTCGAGTATGAAGTGCTTTAGGATTACATCGCCTAGGAGCGCGAGACGTTGGTTGGATTGGGCGATGCGCAGACCAGTTGTGTCGATTGCTTCGTAGAGCACGTCGTCGTTTGTGAATTCGTAGCCTGCGAATTGCAGTACGAGAGCTTTTGCTTGCTCTAGTTTGTGAGCGGCCATGCTTACGGGGTGTTGGAGATTGTTTCTGGACGGATTCCTTACGAGCAGCAACCAGGGCGGAGATATCCTCCATTCTTATTACAAGGAGATTACGTGAGTTGGGCTTCAAGAGCGAAGCTCGAGGAATGGAGCATTTCCATGCTAGCGCCTAACTTTCGCGGTTGAGCGCAAATGGGCTGGACGACTTCTTGCTGCACGCAATAATGCGGTGTGGTCCGCGACGATACGTCGATTGATCCTGCAAGGTTCTGGTGGTGGGGTCGCAAGCATCGATGCTTCGCCACGGCGACTTGTGCTTGAGCAGTGATCTTAGTGGATGGGTCGGATCGATTCTTACCTTCGCATTCGATCTGATCTAGTGGATGGATGGATCTAGTCGTGCGGAGCGGTTCGATGATGCAGATCCAGTATCAAGTGATCATAAGGTGTACTGCTCCGCCGCCCCTACCAGCACCGCCGCTGCTACGACTGCCACCTCAAATTACACCTTAACTGAGTCTTATCGATATTCACTATACGGATCCTCTGTCAGCTCCGCCGGCGTTGATACTATCGTCTCAGGTGCTGCTAAGACAGCTTAGATCTGCAACAGCTCGAAATCTGATCCATCTATTACTCAGGGCCGCTCTAATACTAGAACAGGTTGATCTGAGCACCAAATCCGAACTGGATCCACCGGGTGGATGGATGGTTGGATCCGTCGGGACTCGTCCACCAAAATCACTATGCTTGAGTGCTCCCTCGATGCCGAAGAACGACACGAGCTTCAGCTGCAGACTTTATTCATCGCAGGATTCTACTGCTACCTTATTTACCAGAATTTGCCTGTTTTCCGATCTCTGCTTGAACACTTTCCGCCTTTGCGCCTAAGCTGGCACTGACATGCAATGCAGTAATGCATGTGGGCGACCCCGGCCTTCAATGTCGTTTGTTTGTGCTGAAATTTCTCGAGCTTGCGATATGATCCACCCTCGCTATCACCACGGTTCCGCGCAGCAGGCACCCTGGTGTCTGCAGAAATCAGCAAGGATTCTGGCGCCACTCTGGCAAGTTGAGCTTGAGCAACGCATTCTCATCACGCAGCGAGGTCGACGACGACTTGCCGCAAGAGCTGTCGGCAGATACTCCTGCCGCAAGCTGATGATCAGCTACTTGGGTACCAAGGTATCTTGGGTCACCCTGCCTTGCATATACCGAACTCCGAGCGTGGGCCTCCAACCAAGACCCAGAAATTCTTACATCCGCAGGCCTCATTGAACTTCGAGCAGTCACCGCCCAATCTTCCTACTCAATTGTCATCGCATTGAATGTACAACAGAGCAGTCATTAGAAACAAGACGACCAACTGCTTATCGTCGGACGTGTAAGCATGATGCTTTTCAGAGAAGCTACGACTTACGATCTTCTTGTCGCCACTGCAGGCCTAGTAGACGTCAGTCGTCTCGAGCTTGACACCATTGGCATCTTGGCAAAGCAGTTGACGCTCCTACAACAGTAACCATGGTGTCGCGTCTTCGCGGTATCTCGCCGCTTGGGTGAAAAGCCGTCTTCTCGACTGATTCGGTGTCATCTACACTTCTCCAAATCGCCAAGTAAATCGATGGCTTACTGGTTCCGCGGACTCATCTCACACTCGTGCGAGACTCAGGTGCCAATCTAGTGCCTCCATCAGCATGACATGCCTGGAATGCTCGCGCTGAGGCATTACGTGTCGAACAGCGCTCTTGGCTCTTCTGGTCTGCGAATCTTTGAGCCTCCATCGAGCCTCAGCAGGAAGATATCGGTGTTGGGAATTAATTGCGAGGCATGCTGACATGTCAAATTTCGTCTGCTGTACACGACGTTGGTGCTGAATGCATCACGCCTGCTGAAGTCTAAGAGGTAGGGAGCGAACAATAGCAGGTCGTGTCAGGGAGTTCTCGCGCCCAAAGTGGTTGACCCGCGATGATAGAGTCGCTGCTGTCGTCCTGACAAGTCTTCAATCCCTCTAGAAAGCACACCACCTTTTCCCCTTCAGGTCTTCACCGCATTCCCGTTTCCCTTTCTCGCTATACGCCGGTACCATGGCCCACTTCTGAAATTTGTATCGGCCTCCGATGTTATGCCCCTCGGTGCACTAGAACAAATGTCAGTGAATGGACGGAGGAGTGGTAGGCAACTAGAGCCGAGTCTCACGCAGAATGTATGCAATCCCACTGAAGCTTCGCAATCGCCGTTGCCATCAATCCCGTGGTCACACGTTATAATGGTATTTGATCGACATTCGTCGGAGTAGCCCACCTGAACGCGGATCAGCAGGAGCGCAAAGAGGCTGATCTTCATGTTGGTAGGGGTCGGCTGGTGGTGACTTCTGGTTGAGCTGAGGTAGGGCTGGTGGTGACTTTTCTTGTGTGTGCGCAGATGGCTGGAGGAATGTTGCCAGGCGCTCGACAGGTTCTTGCTTCTCATTCTCAGCGACGGTGAAGTCTATACCCCATGCCCTTGAACCTCCTAGCCCATGGCGGGTTCAATTGCCTGTTAAAGGCGATAGCTGCCTAGGTACATGTAATTAATCTCGTCACTTCGGATGTTCCGGTCATGTGTTCTTCTGCAAACCATGCCAGGTCAGGATCCAGAGACATTCTAAAGTCGGATTCCCTGGCCTACACTAGGAGGTGTTCTTTTATGTCTAAAACAGCTCACCTGATTGTATGTGTTGAAATGCCATGAACGGTATCTTGTGGCATCCGTTTGACAAGAGAGCGTAGCTCCGTTACCTGAAGGCACGGCCCTGCAATGACGAAGGCTCGCAAGACTTATAGAAATCCAGACAAGTGCCAGGCGCAAGAATACAAGGTCACGCGACCCCGACGGTTTGGAGGTCTACTGAAGGGATACCCAGGTAAGACCAACCGGCTGATCTGCGTATCACACGAATAATCACATCCAATATCAAAACTGCATCCATTGCCGGTGTCTTGCCAGAATTGATGCGAGTGTCTAGGATCGACTAGTACATGTACAGTGCACTTCCTTCTCAAGGATGGTTGGCTATTATATCTTGGCAGTTCAATTAGCTGCTTCAAAATTGCTTCAAGCCTTACTGCTTAGCCAGAGTTAACCTCAGTCGATAGATTGGCAGTAGCACTGTTATTACTTAGCTGACTTAGCTGAAGCGACCGGCTGCTTACGGCACCTTCGAGCTGCCTTTCTTAGACACTCAGACATTATAGTAAGATTTGGCCTGCGGCTATTTCATAGGAGCAAAATAGAACATTTAGCGGCAATTAGCCGCTGCATCAAATTCATTTAGCAGTCTAGGCGAAGCGTTATCGCTAGCTATTAGACTATATAGTATTAGCATTATTAACAGATAGACTTAAGTATACAACTTAGTAAATCAGATAAAATGCGCATAATATAGCACTAAGCATATAAGTACACAATTTAATAATAGATTTATAGTAAACAATACTAACAGCTTATCTTATAAATATAGTATATTAAATGCATAATTCTATCTATAGTTATAGCAATTTAGTAGTATACTATATATACTAAGCATAAAGTTATTAATAAACACAAAATCTTATAATCTAAGAAGCTTTAACTTCTTTAGGCTTTATATTCTTTAAACTACTATAACTTTATTAAAATACTATTAACTCTACTTGCTATTATCTTAAAATAATCCTATAACTTCTAGTTATTAATTAGAAAGTATATTCTCTCTAAGGTCTAGGAGATTCCTAATTATTCTATTAGTAGTGCAGATACTAGGAACTCCTTAGGTTATACTTAAGAAGCATATTGTTAACAACTAACTAGTAGAGTAATACGTACTAAACACCTTAGTATGTATATAGTTAACTCTAAGAGGTTAGC